>OX579670.1:8813161-9025279 GCA_951230895.1 Carpatolechia fugitivella | reverse complement strand
AGCTACCCTCACTACACCACCGACGACGCTCTGACTGACTGACTGGTACGAACATAAACTAGTGGCTCTGTGACCTGTAGACCTCGCAAATCTATATATCTCTTTAAATTTATTTTTTCTCCACAAAGATCCCCGACCCCTTGAAATTTATTTAACTCAAATATAGTTTTTTTTTATATATTATTTTAATTTATTTTATTTAAATTGATTGAGAAATGTGACCTGTAGAGGAAAACAGCTTCAGCGGTAGACCTTGTAAGCTGGCAACCTCCATAACTCCGTTATTATTTGAAATTTCCAAAAACTGACTCGACAAAACAAATTGATTAATTTATCGAACCTGCCCACAAAATTTCACGAGAATCGGTTGAGAAACGCGACCTGTAGAGTGGAACAAACAGATGGACACACAAAAGCAATTTTGGCCAAGCTGAAACAGAGACGCTTCGCTCGCTCGGTCAATAAGTCCATGAACCCTTGTTTTAAGTCCTAGATTCAGAAAAAAGCAAATACTTAAATACATTTCTTTTACCTACTACTGTCATTAGCGTTTTCATTGCCTTTTTATTTTTTTATGTCCAATCAAAGAAATACTCAAGTCGCAATAATAGTTTTTTAAAACGCCATAAAATTAAAAATTCTTATAGCAATACCAAGGTTGTTTGTCTCCTTATTTCTAAGACTTATTTAGTTATTTTTTATTCACGGAATTAACCGCCATTTCTACCAGACGGACTTAGAGCTAATAGACTAATACGTTTTAGTTGAAACTAACTTTTGTTGAATAGGGAAATTAACTTCATTAATTAATTCTCCGTGGTCCACCGTCCACACCAAACTTTACATTTAAAATTAATGATGAATTTTCAGTGTAATTTAATACCTACACGAAATTTAGAATACAGGGAAGCGGTACCCATCATCATCACTGACCCTATTGGGCATTGGTCAATATCAACATCAACGGCCCGTTACAGTCCACTGCTGGACTATGACCTCCTCCACGTAAGTGTTTGGTTTTGCCATAATCTCCACGCTTGGCAGGCGGGTTGGAGATCTCAGATTAAAAGGTTACTGTATCAGAGAGCGCTGCTGCCCGTTCCCTGTTCAATGTGTTGTCCCTAAGTCGCCTCTTACGACACCCACGGGAAGAGTAGGGGTTGGTGACAAATGTATTCTACTCTGCCGTCACCACACACACGGCTTTGGTCAATATATTGCTACCATAATTTCTTATTGGTCTTAAATCGTACTTGCTTTGCCTTATAAAGATATAGATCCTATCTGTCAAAGGCCTGTGACATCATTCAAATAACGAATTACAGGTATATTTTATTCAAACTTTCTCGCATGTTGACAGATACGCAAAATAATAAACATGCAAAATGACAGAAATCGTAAAATAAATAGATACGCAGAATACCAGACAACTGATTTTGTTTTCTAACTAGATCCGAATGACCAGGCGTTCAAAACCGCTTTTAGTAAAACTCGTACTTGAATGTAACACCACTTATATTTTGTTCACTACACGACATTACACTGACGATTGAGAGCCCCGGCCAAGTGTCCGATCGTATTTATACCCCAACTTCTATATTTTTTAAAATTATTGTTTTACGGCTCTGGATATGGAGCCATCAAAATGCCGGTGTTGCCATCTTACAAACTCAAAATTCTGCTATTAAAATAATGCTGATTAAATATATTTTTTTAAATATTATAAAACCCAACACGCTATATACTCTAACATTATCAAAATTTTCGGGTTTGTTACCACGGTTATATTTAATATTGTTACCTCGATATTTCGGAACGGTTACACGCTCCATGACAGACCCGAAAATTGTGATAATGTTAGTTTAGTGAACAACCACGAAAATTTTAAAACGTATATTGCAATATACTCGAATGTATCGGGCAACAAAACAAAAAACAAAAACATGGATGAATACAATACACACTGCCCCCACTGGGATTTGAATCCAAAACCTCTGTAACGAGATCCAAATGTCTACGGGTACTAGGCGTTCAGAAGTGCTATAGAACCACAAAAACCAATCTGCGATAGACCGTACGACGCTCCCAAAACAGCAATTTTAAAATCGCGGCGGCCATATTTTACAGAAGGAATTTAATATCGAGCACAGCACCGACACTTACAGCACACCACGTTATCTATTGCCGTGCGGGGAATATAATGTACAGAATTCAGTTTAATGGTTAATATAAACAAGCGTTTTAAAATGTTTATAATGTTACCGGAAAATATTTTATTCGGATTGTTTAAAAGTTCGTGGTTTGCACGTTCACTATTAGTGTGCTATTTGTAATTCGGTCATTGTATAAATATGCAGTCATTTCTTACAAAGGGGTATCTCGAAGCGTAAAATCGTGTTTCAGGCTCGACGTAAAGGGAGCATAAATCTCGATGTCACGCTCTAAACCTAATTTTAAAATCCAGCTATTCGTTTTAATGACGAAAGAGGTAATACTAAAATAGCTGTCTGTAATAGTAGCTATCAAATTTAGAATAAATAAGTCGGACTTCTTTACGTCCGCTCTAATATTGTACAATCGACACGTACAGATTACTTCAAACTGGATGTTTGACAGTTCTAACAATTAGGGCCGCATGCCGAATCAGACTTTCAGCGCTGTCAGCGATTAGAAAAGCAAAAAAACGTATGAGTTTTGCCTGCTGACAGTAATACGGTATGCGATTACGGGTGCTTTCGATTTCAGCGCGTCTCGGAACGCCAGGGTAGGATGCATAGCAAGAGTGACAGAAAAATACTCGTGTACATATATTATGTATATTAAAAAACTCGTCGAACGTATATTTATGGCAAAAACAAATGAATGAATGAATGAATATACTTTATTGCACACACAGAAATAATAAATGACAGAGTGGAAATAAGAACAGGTAGTCATGTACAGTTAGGCGACCTTATTGCTTCGTAGCAATTTCTTCCAGGCAACCTTTGGATACAGGAGACTATAAAGTAACGCGGAATAGTGCAAGTATACCGAATAAACTACAAAATAAATAGTTTTCATGAAATGAGAATGCACTTAAGTCCCGCCCAGTGACCTAGTGCTAGCTCAATCTCTGTCATAAACGGCTCGCCGCAGCATTAACTTGCATTTTTACTCCTTTGCGGGAAACATAAAGTTTCGAAGCTGCTTCGCTGAGCTAATACTGTTATAAATATCTGGAGTACTTTTAAAAGCACTAAAGTATAATGAGTCGAGTCAGTTTGAGACTTGGTTTAATAACGAGTGGGTGTAAAAAAGCAGTATAGTACCACTAGCTGTCTGAATAAGACTTTTCCCCGTTAAAAGTATTTTATATACATGTCATCGTAAGATTGTGAACGCCGTTAGTTTATAAACTTACTCGCGATATTATAAACTTACGGAAAATTGTGAACTGAAACCAACCATTTACAATTTAACGTATTATTTCTCGTTAGTCTATAATCTTACGATGTCAAACCGTCAAACTGTGAACTGATTAAAAATTGGCATGCGACGGAACGCACCTTGCACGCTGATTGGTTAAACGTTTGACGTGTCCAGCGCGGCTAATCTTGGCTGTCATTCTGTAAGTAGCTACTGTCAAAACCGACCAATCAGGAACACGGTTCACAATTTTACGGGTGATAAAACCTGACAGATTATGAACTCTGCACCTTTGTTTACAATTTGACGGTGTGATTACCGATTTTGAAAATTTGAATGGAATATCAGTTAACCGTTTATAAATACTAGCGGTAACGCCCGCGTTGCGTAATATTTATTTAGAAAGATGCGTGAAACAAGCTAGGAGATAAAGTTATAATGGCAACACAATATTGGAATGGTTCAAAAATGCGCAAAAACAAAACCATCCAAAATAAAATTATGTGTGTGAATTATTTTCGAATGCGATTGCAAATTAACTACGAGTGGTTCAAAAATACGTCTCTAGACCTGCATACTCACTTACCTACATTTTTTTTTTACTAAAAATTTAAGTAATTATTATCATCACCGGCTCGTAAAAGAAGCTCAGGCCTACCCTGAATTAGGGCAACCAGGCCACGCTAGCCCAGTGCGGGTTGATCGAATCCACATACAAACACAATCTTTTAATTTCTTTACATCACAGGAGTTATACAGGTTTCTTCACATTTTGCTTAAGAGATTTGAATAAACGTTCCTTAAAAAGGTCGAACCCACGTCTACCAGACGAGAGGCAGCAGCCACTACACCACTCTATACCTAAAAACAATTTTGCCAAATTTTTTTTTGAACGGACTATTCGCTATTCCTACCAGTGGTAATATAGCGGGCGCGGACTTCTTTTTAACATGTCATAAGTAAAACAGAAGGTATTTAGTAAAATGAATGTCCTAAAACGAAACAGTATAATATTTTTTCTGTTTCACATTTTCTCACTGTACAAAAGACAAATCCAAATAAATATTCTAAAAGTAGATACTTACATGTTTTATTCAGATCACTCCGTATTTTGAAAGCAAGGGTCCTCTTAAAGGCCCGTTATGTTTTGAGCACCCTCTAAATGGGTGTATTGGAGGCCTAAGTGATACACCCTGTATAAGTAATGGAGTCTTCAGTGGAGATGGTAACAGTAGTACATACCTGAAACAAAAATAAGTTAATTTTATTTATTGTTCAAGCAAATTCTGCTAATGCTTAGATAAATGAAAGGCTCGCGCGGCGGTCGCCTAGATACAGCTCCGTGAATGCGGCAACTCAACAATGACAATGACAATTTGGAAGGATGCAAGCTCGGAGGAAATACGACATTGTTTATAACGAGACTGCGTCGGCGCGAGCTCGGGTACGCCGAATTCGGCGTAGTATTTGTTGCCGCATTTTTCAAATACGCCAGCGGTATCTAGGCGAGCGCCGCGCGAGCCTTTCATTTATCTAAGTGCTAATGAATAGAATATATACTTGTATAATGGTTTTCTGTCACATATTGTTGACATGTAAATATTGGGGCTGGTTCAAGATGTCACGCTCTAATCTTCAAGTTCATCCGTCCCTTTCGACTATTAAGGATTAATAAGTTTAATTAAAAATCCTTTTTAAACAAGCTTTTAAAGCCGTGGAGACAAATCCAACGCGCCCAAACACGACTAGGTTGTGGTGTGTATTTAAGGAGTTCTTATGGACACCTTCCGGCTCCATCATGAGACCCTGGACATCACGTATGACTAAAGATATTGTTAAGACAAATCCAACGAGCCCAAACACTACTAGGTTGTGGTGTGTATTTAAGGATTTTCTATGGCCACCTTCCGGCTCCATCATGAGACCCTGGACATCACCTATGACTAAAGATCTTAAGACAAATCCAACGAGCCCAAACACGACTAGGTTGTGTTGTGTATTAGAGGAGTTCCTATGGCCACCTTCCGGCTCCATCATGAGACCCTGGACATCACGTATGACTAAAGATATTGTTAAGACAAATCCAACGAGCCCAAACACGACTAGGTTGTGTTGTGTATTAGAGGAGTTCCTATGGCCACCTTCCGGCTCCATCATGAGACCCTGGACATCACGTATGACTAAAGATATTGTTAAGACAAATCCAACGAGCCCAAACACGACTAGGTTGTGGTGTGTATTTAAGGAGTTTCTATGGCCACCTTCCGGCTCCATCATGAGACCCTGGACATCACGTATGACTAAAGATATTGTTAAGACAAATCCAACGAGCCCAAACACGACTAGGTTGTGTTGTGTATTAGAGGAGTTCCTATGGCCACCTTCCGGCTCCATCATGAGACCCTGGACATCACGTATGACTAAAGATATTGTTAAGACAAATCCAACGAGCCCAAACACTACTAGGTTGTGGTGTGTATTTAAGGAGTTTCTATGGCCACCTTCCGGCTCCATCATGAGACCCTGGACATCACCTATGACTAAAGATCTTAAGACAAATCCAACGAGCCCAAACACGACTAGGTTGTGTTGTGTATTAGAGGAGTTCCTATGGCCACCTTCCGGCTCCATCATGAGACCCTGGACATCACGTATGACTAAAGATATTGTTAAGACAAATCCAACGAGCCCAAACACTACTAGGTTGTGGTGTGTATTTAAGGAGTTTCTATGGCCACCTTCCGGCTCCATCATGAGACCCTGGACATCACCTATGACTAAAGATCTTAAGACAAATCCAACGAGCCCAAACACGACTAGGTTGTGTTGTGTATTAGAGGAGTTCCTATGGCCACCTTCCGGCTCCATCATGAGACCCTGGACATCACGTATGACTAAAGATCTTGTTAATACAAATCCAACGAACCCAAACATGACTAGGTTGTGTTGTGTATTAGAGGAGTTCCTATGGCCACCTTCCGTCTCCATCATCAGACCAGCTCCATGGTACCATAATATTGCATTGTCATCGCGGTTACATAAGTGTACCAAATTTCAGCAAATTCCAATGGCAGCAAGTGCTTCAAATTTGGGTTGCAAGATTTCGCCCGATCATAAACAAAAAGCCACATACAGTGCAAGCTAATAAAAAGCTTGTAAAAAAAGGAACAGAAGATGGATATCCTAATTTTAGAGCGGACGTCAATAATTTCTTAAATTGTCAGTACGAATTTATTTTAGGTTATCGTTCATTCATCTGAATTCATACGACCTCTCTTTCATTGGTCATAAAAATGAAAAGGATGGCTAGATTTTAAAATAAGAATTTGAGCATGGCTGCGTGAAACAGGGTAGGCTCGACCGACCTGTTGAAGCAGGGTAGGTGGGGATGTATATGAGCTGATGATGATGATTGTATGTCTGGCTTTGTGTAATATCTAGACACTATTGTCCACCGTACATGTGTAGGGCTACGCGTCCTCTTTTCCACTTTTGAACTTTTTCGTCATTTGCGTTTTAATTTTAATTCAAACTTTCAAAATTCGAATCCTCTTCTGTCTGTTTCTCTGTTTTTATATTTTTAGTTGTTAATTTTCGAAAGTCACACCTAATAGGTGTGTTTTGGTTCCGTGGTTTTCGTTATATTATAAAGTTCAAGTTCCCTTTTCTTCACCTATATCTTTCTTGCGGAGTGGAGCCTTGGATCCCCCTCTCGAGGCCCCTCCGCAGCACATGTATACATTTCGTCTAACAAATGATATAAATTAGTCTAACCGACTTAAAAATAGCATTTGAAATGGCGCATGACGAATGTATTACAATTTTGACATTTGATTAATATCGATGCTGATCTTTAAATGCTACAAAAACATTCTTAGGTTTATTATAGGAGGTTAATTTTAGCATGGACCAATAACTCTTTTAGTATTATGATACAAAGAAGCTTATGGCGTCTTTAAATGTTTTTAGAAAACGTAATGAAAAGGATTTGATTTGAAACCTGACAAAATATTAAAAAAATGCTCTCTTTTTGTTTCATTACTAGTCTGGGTTAATAAAAATAATTTAAATTAGAAACACCGGTATAGTTTTAAATTTTATCATGGAAAGTAGCATCATTTAGTATAAGTTCATTCAGAATATACTCCTCGAGTATGTGCATTCAATCAAAATTTGTTTAGCCCTCATGACTAAGATTCCCATTTGTAATAGCAATTAAATACGTCGCTATATCTCAAACGCACTACATTAAACCTACCATTAAGACTACCAACATGCAACCAGCACTGTACCATTTACCGACTGCAGTCGACCGCATTTTAAAACACTAAATACCCAAAGCCTGCGTCCCGGACGGACACGTCCCGTTAATACGTCCGGCCGTATTGTCCCGCTACGTCCCGGAATATACGTCCCGCAAATGTGTCCCGGTTGCACGGTACTAACTAGTGATTTAGTATTTAACACCTAATACTGTTTTACGACATTGTATCTTATGGTTGTGATAGTAAAAGTAGGTAATAGAGATTGTATTGGGAGAAGAGAATAGACCATAACTAAGAAAATTATGGACCAGCTTCGGCCATGAACCGATTTTTAGTCTTCTTCTACATCGTGTGGGTTGTAAGGTTGACAACCGACCTCACAAACCTTGGTGTCAGTGTTATAGAGCCGCTAAATGCCACTGACTTGGCTCATTAACGACTATATAGTAGCCGGGACCAACAGCTTAACGTGCCTTCCGAAGCACGGAATCATGTTTATTTTCAGACAATCAAACAAACTGGGGAAAGTCTCACCCCTTTCGGGATTTGAACCCGCGACCTCTGTAATGAGAGTCGAACGCACGACCGCTCGACCACGGATGATTAATAGTCGTATTAATTAATTAAATTAATAAAAATACTAAGCCAGTTTTGATGTTTGGTAAAAAAAAAAACGTTTCACAACCAAGGAAAGAGATAGGCAAATTTTTACCTCGGGAAAATTTACTCTCGTGAAAAAAAAAACGTAAACAACGCAGGCGCATCCGCGAGCGGGCAGCTAGTTCAATACAATTTATCTCGTCTTAGGTTTGGTACAACCTTCGCATTTATCTTTATCAAAGAGAATGTAACCCCTAGGAACGCTAGAATATATGGCGAGATGTTTTATTTTATGTTCCACTATACATAATCGTACATCACAATAATATCAATGATAAACTGTATGTTATAAAAGAATACCGGAGAGAAATGTTTTAGAAGAAATATCGCCTTGATAAAACACATTCAACAAGACAAAATGGTTTTGCATTTCAAAGGTGATATTCGAGTTTTTCGTCACATGAGATACTACTTATAAAATATTTTATTGTACACAACAGAAACATAAAACAGGAATACAAATATGAAGACTGTGCCAATGGGGGATCGGACTACTTTTATTTTTATTTTATAAATCCAAACAACTTAGTTTCTGCTATCGAACACTAAAATAATTTTTACTCTATCTTTAAAATTGACCGAGTTATGTTTGAAATTCAAGATTAGACAGAGAGGCCAATACCCACTTGTGACATCGTTTTTGAAAGAGACAGACATATTGAAATTTTAAAAAATCACTGTAAATTCGTTTTTCAACCGATTCTGCTTTTTTCTACGCGAATCGTCTGCCACTAATCTATATTTTAAAAATAATTCATTAAATATGGTAAATTCATAAAATATGGTGAACAGTCCGTTCCCCTATTATTGGCGGCAACCTTAGGGTACAGACAGGAGAGTCGCAACAAGTATACAATTATACAGCCAGTTATATAGTTAACCTTTCTCCGACGGCTCCGTAGCCCAGGTGGTAGAGTATCTGCCTCCGACGTACAGGGTCGCTGGTTCGAATCCCGCCCAGGGCAAACATTCGTGTAATGAACACTTGTGTTTGCCTTGTGTCTGGTTGTTGTTTATCTATATAAGTACGTATTTATATATTCATGTAAAGTGTATCAGCTGTCTGGTACCCATAGTACAAGCTCTGCTTAGTTTGGGATCAGATGGCCGTGTGTGAAGAAGCCCCACATATTTATTTACTTAAATACTTAATTTGAAATCACAGACTCAAAAAATTGCAGTACATAAAATATACAAAAGTATCTTCGAAAAATCCCATCACTTTTAGTTTAACTGATAAAAGATCAAATGGGTCATAAAAAAATAATCGAAAACTGAATTTCAAATTAGTACTTTAACCAAATCTGGTCGAAAATGAATATAAACAAAATAAAAATAACAATATCGCGATACATTGCGCAGTAAATATCGATAATGGTACTATAAATCTCATATCAAAGCACCGTTGTATACGATCCGCGTAAATAACGTCGTTAGGTGGGTTCGGTATGTACGTTATGCTATGTCAAAAGGTTAAATTTATTAAGATTTTGCATGTAATGTCTCTTCGTGAAATGGAAATAAATACAATTACTGAAAAAGTGTTCAAAAAAGATATACTAAGATAATTTTTTTGGTTGTTACTGAAATAATATTGTGTATAGTGAGTGTAGAGCTTCTGAGCCATGTTTATAAGCTGTTCTCGAGAGTCATCACAAATCGTCTCGAACGTAGGTTTGATGACTTCCAGCCCTCCGAACAAGCCGGTTTCCGAAAAGGCTTTAGTACCATAGACCACATCCACATGCTCCGACATATTATCCAGAAGTCCGAGGAGTATAATCTGCCCTTATGCTTAGCGTTAGTGGACTATGAGAAGGCCTTTGATTCCGTCGAAACCTGGGTAATGCTGCAGTCGCTTCAGAGGTGCCATATCGACTATCGGTATATCGAAGTGCTGAGATGTTTGTACGAAAACGGCACCATGTCAATACGTTTACAGGACGCAAGTACGAAGCCAATCCAACTGCGGAAAGGAGTAAGACAGGGAGACGTAATTTCTCCGAAACTGTTTACTAATGCATTGGAGGACGTGTTCAAGCTTGTGTCCTGGAAAGGTTTTGGCATCAATATCAATGGCGAGTACATCACTCATCAAGGTTGAGTTATACAAGTGGCCCATTTAGATGTGGTGAAATACAAATTTTAGGTATCGTATTTCATAGTAACACTTACTGCTTATACCTACACAATCGATATCGATATAGAGATCATGTTATTTTTTCTTTAATACGACCGGTTTCGATTCTCTCTTTCAACATGAGAGCGTCAAATTTTACTAGCGCCAGTTCAGTAAAAAATCTTAAAACTCCGAGAAAAAAAAACTAAATTCTGGACAGAACTGGTTGGTTGGTTTATTTTTTTTATAACTTATATTATTAGTTGTTGTGGTCATTGGCTTAGGGGAGCCTCTTATATCCTACTTTTGATTTAACTAAAATCTTCACTGATTAATATTGTAAAAAACACAACCCTTTTCCATTTCAAAGTTAGCGCGTTATGGATTTAATGGCAAAATCATGTTTCATGACATTTGCCTATAGAGGGCGCCGCGCTCCTTGTTTTTCTCTGTGTTCGCCATATTGTAAACGACGCTGTTTTTACTAAGAAATAAATGCGAGTTTTTCGTGCTAATAAGTTGGAGTTTATAATATTCCCGTATATTGTTCATTCACTATTCTTCATTATGCGCACACAAACGTCTGATTAAATTTATTCGCCGATCAAAACTTTTGTCTGTCTGTTCGCTCAATCGCTTGAACCTTATCTTGTAGAGAAGTATTAATTAAACCGTAGTTTCGCGAATCCCGCTTTGTTTCGCTCAAACTTGCCCATTTGCTGCGTTTCCTTTATAAAATTTGGTGGGGTAAGGTAAGAGAGGTTAGCGGAAAAGAAAAAAAAAATGAAATTTGGTTTTAATAAATATGAAGAAAATCATAAACGATGCATACAATACATCAACAGCTCAAATACGTCCCCACTGGGGGGCTCGAGCCTACCCTGAATTAGGGCGATTAGGCCTTAGTCGAACACGCTGGCCCAGTGCGGGTAGGTCGACTTCACACACAACCTTCGAATTTCTTCGCAGAAGTGTGCAGGTTTCATCACGATATTTTTCTTCACCGTAAGAGCGTCGAATAAACGTAGATTTCAATTCGAAATTTGAAAACACATTGGTACGTGGTGGGGATCAACCCCGCGTCTCCCGGACGGGAGGCTGCGGCCCTGGTCACTAGACCACCGACGACATACTACAATACAAATATACTAAATTTTAATTAGTTCTCTTAGCCTGTGCACATGATGAAATCGATATGTTCTTTTTAAAACTATTTTAAAAACATTTGTTTTTTTAGTTAATAAAAAAATATAAAGTAAAATACTATGAATGTTATATTAATTAATCTACATAGAAATGTATTAAAAAATAACACTTCCAAAGAGATTTATGTCTAACTTTCGAAATACATTTTAGCTTTTCTTCGTTATTTCAGCCATCATGTCATCACCTTCAAATATTTACTTATAAATTTGAGAAGTTCAACTTTACCGTATCATTTAAAGATTTTATCATATAAGACTGCCTAAAAGAAAAGTACATATACATTTTAACAGTAATAATTAGTTGATGACATAAAGAGAAAAGTAATTGTGTACAAAAAATATACGAGGTGTGGACGCAAGCAATTTAAAAAAGGATCTTTTAGTTCAAATCGCTTCATCTCACATCTTGGCCCAGATCTTTCTAGAAACTTTCGAATCTTATTGTTCTAGAAGTTGGTCGACTTATTGGTATTCCTTCCCCGGGGCACTTTGCTCAGATATGTACATAATATATAATATTAAACTATAAATATTCTATCCTGTTCTTGTGTTAAAGAACTTTCGTGGAAGAGACAGTAAAAGCCATTTTGCTGAATGAGCTATTAGAAAATGTTCTTGATTCTTGCAGTATCTATCTGAAGCTAAAATTAAACCCTGTTTTTTGAAATAAGACATTATAACGATTTTTTTAGGGATGAAAAAAATATGGGAAAAATCATAACAAAAATCAGAGCCAGTTTTATAAACCGTATGGTTGCGAAACTAAGTTGACAATGTTGCCGGATAAAGATAATTTTGATATTAATAAGAGATAAATTTGGTTAAGTTTGGTAGGAGAGTTCCTCTTATACATTTCCCTGTAATTGATTTTAAAAGATCACTAGAATGGAGTATTATGACAGTACTTAAAAACATCTTAAAACTCGCAGCCCGATCAAGACAAAACTTATGCTTCGGATTCAGTGGCTTCAGCACTATATCTTCGTTCGCATCAAACCGTATCGTATGACGTCAATCCAAATACCGTTCCACTTCACACAACAATGTCACCCGCCTTAAAAAGAAGCAATCTAGATCGAAATACGAGATAGAACTATCCACTGCAGTGTAGTTCTGTGTCACTAATGCGATTAGTGCAGGAGCTCAACGGAGATCGTATTTCACGGCCGAATGAATCGTTAAAACTAACCGGGCGCCAGGACTATACAAAAACTAGTGGTGTATTCAAAAGAGCTCCAGCTCCTGAATTGGACTATCGGGGATAATAAAATCGTATTGGCTGTTTTGAAACGGCACTGTTGTTCGATTTTTACGGCTGCAACTGACCCAATCCCAAAGCTAGATAGACAGTAGGCAACGGGTTTTATAAATAGCTAGATAATTGATTAATTGATTGATAATTGAATAAAAATTACTTGCTTAGACTTTTTCAAAGCAACGTCCGTCGAAGCCCCCAGTCAAACCTCACTCTCCATACAGAATTAGAAGTCGTTGTAGTCTCATTCACGGTCGTAAAAATTTTACGACCCCGACTATAAACTGTCGTTAATTTATGAAATTGGACTACTCTTGTCTGAAGCTTTTTACGATCAGTAGATTGTACGAACAGGAATGAAATTTGAAAGAATTTTCCAGTGCTATTGTTAGGTTTAAGTATGATTGCGAGTCTATATTTTTCATCTTTCATGCTTGGAAGTAGGACATTGTATCATAAATACCTGGCAAGAAAGTAACTTTTTATCCCTAGGGAAGTAATTTGAAATAAAATGGTCCTAATGGTCCGCAGTCAATATCTGGATTTAAAAGTTCTGTTCGAAATTCCTAAAAGTGAAATTGACAGTCCATCATTACTTCAGTCCTTCAACATACGTGTCCCAGCCGTCTACCGCGTTGGCCACTAAGACTTATAGCTTCCTCTCCAGCTAGAACTAACTAATCATAAGTATAAGTATTATATCATAAGTATTATAATCTAAGTATTTCTATATTTATACTTATTGTGCACGTCTAATCCGCTTCTCTGCACTCATTCTCGCTTCCTAGGTCTGCTGTAAGACATTTCTTTGGAAATAAGCAGTACCTGTTGTGTCGTTTTACTTTTTGTTTGAATTTAATGTAATGTTTCTGTGTACAATAAATAATAAAATAAATAAAATATAATTCCTCAGTATCAAGATTACAAAGAATTACAAAAAACAATGTTATTCTGTATCATTTTGTATCTTTAAGAGTCAATTATTAAAATCTCTAGAAAAATTACTGAAATGATTTATGTTAAAAAAGTTATTTCATTTTACTTTTCAGCTTTTATTTTTTAAGTATAACAATAGTTTTATTTCTATATTAATAAGCATGTTGTGGCATCTAACTAAAGGTTCAGGCATTTGCACTACATTCTTAGAATTTAAATTTGGATTGGCTATAGTTTGTATCCTGGATGACACATAGAACAGTTATTACGGGAAAAAGTATTACTCCCACGAAAAAAACTTACACAACGCGAGCGTAGCCGTGTAAGGCCCTGATAAAGCGCCCAGTAAAAGATGCATGTTCGAATCCTTTCTCGCTTTAATAAATTATAATTTTGTCTATAAATCTTCACATAACCTGGACATCCAGGTGTTGACTATCTCCACGACAGATTCTCACCTACGCGTGATGACATGATTTTATAATAAATCACGCATATTAGTCGCTTTATTTTAGGATATGACAGAGACAGAGAGCGCTGTGCAGGTGAGGTGTATCACTGAATGAAATTCTGCGCCCACGCAGGTATGAATCAGTGTAATGCAATGTTTTTTTATAGTGTACAATGTATAAAATAGCGCATTTATTTTCTGAACTAGAGGAGGGTAAGCGGAAACATAGCGGACAACTCCTCCGTTACAAAGATGTTCAGAAGCGGCATATGAACTACAGGGACTACACACTGAACAGGGAACGGGCAGCAGCGCTCTCTGATACAGTAACCTTTTAATCTGCGATCTCCAACCCGCCTGCCAAGCGTGGAGATTATGGCAAAACCAAACACTTAAGTGGAGGAGGCTCATAGTCCAGCAGTGGACTGTAACGGGCTGTTGATGATTGATAATGATATGAAAAGATGCAACATAGAGCCCTCTCAATGGGAAGGTTTGGCAGCACAGCGCCCAGAATGGCGCGGGATTGTGAAGAGGCGAGTACGCGAGTTCGAGGAGCAGCGTAAAACTGACCTGGACGATAAGCGCGATGAGCTGAAGGCCCGTCCACCCGCCGCCATCGACTATAACTATGTAAGAGGCGTACTCACGTGCCCTCGCTGTGCACGTGAGTTCGCTGCTAAGATCGGCTACATAAGCCATCTTCGGGTGCACCAGCGCCCGACTGACTAGGAGTAGAAATGGTCGCCATGGCCGAAATCGGTCGGATAGATCATCACCATGAAAAAGCACTTTAATACTTTGTGAGATTGCCTCTAGCTTTGGATAGGATCATCATCAATCAACATCAACGGTCCGTTATATACAGTCCAGGGTTTGTGAGGTCGGTTGTCGATCTTACAATAACAACCCACACGAAAAAGGAGGCGGCAATGTTTTTAACGGATTCTTTGAAAATAAAACCTACTTAAATAGTAAGCTATATTTGCTAGCAATCTCGTGCAGACAAGATTCCTTTACTTTTGTGTTGTTCATTAGGATATTTTACTATTAAAAAAAAAACAATCTTGTTAGTGCCTGCAACCGACCAGTAAAATAATTTTTGCCTTATCTTTAAAATTGACCGAGTTTTAATAACAAAGGTTTGAAATTCAAAATTAGACAGACAGGTAAACATAGACCAGTGACGTCACTATGTCAGTAGCGCTATACTTACTCCATAAAGAAAAGTGTTTTAAAAAGAGACAGACATATTCATCATCATCATTTCATCCGGAAGACGTCCACTGCTGAACATAGGCCTCCCCCATAGGTTTCCACCGTGAACAGTCCAGCGCAGCTTGCATCCACCGGCGGCCATCAACTTTCACCAAGTCATCTGTCCACCTTGTGGGAGGCCGTCCAACACTGCGCCTTCCGACAGACATATTGCAACTTTAAAAAACACAGTAAATTAAATTTAGAACCGATTCTGTTATTTCTTCGCGAATCGTCTGCTATTTTTTTTTTTTTTTTTAAGTATCCTCTTGTGTGTCCCACTGCTGGGCAAAGGCCTCCCCTCGCTCTCGCCATTCCTCCCGATCTTGGGTCTCTCGATGCCAGCCCTTCAGAAATCCGTCCAAGTCATCTCGCCATCGTCTTCGTGGTCGACCTCGACGGCGGCGACCATCCTCCGGCACCCATTCCGTGGCTATCCTAGCCCACCTATCCGGGTGCATGCGGTAGACATGCCCAGCCCAGTCCCATTTCAGTTTCGCGGACTTCTTTCCAACGTCTTGTATGCCTGTTTTGGAGCGTAGTACTGTGTTCCGAATACGGTCTACTCTTTTCACTCCCAGTATACTACGCTCCTATTTTAAATTATTATTTTAAATTATTTTAAATATTTTAAATTATTTCATAAAATTTGATAAATTCAGTAACAGTGAAATAGTCTATTAAAAGGAAACTTTTAATGTACCGTAGCCAGCGCATACGACTTGATGTTTGACATTGAGAGTGCCTTTAGATACTCGTATTGCCAGTGTCTAACTGCCAGCTACTTTACAAAGTATATTCATTCATTCAATCATTCATTCATTCACCAGTAACATTATTTTTACGATTAGTTTTAGATAGTCTATTTCCTAGACAATTTAAATTTTTGAAAACAGAAATTATTCAACTAGAATTCTCCGACCACTCAAAGACAAACACAAATTGCGTTTAGAAAGAAACATGAATGAATATTTTGATATTTTTAGAGAAAATTATGAGGTAACTTTTTGATGAGAGCAGATTTTTATTATGAAAAAACATTCACACGGAAAGAAATGTGGTCAATTCTGGCACGGTTCCAATTTATGACTCATTGAACAGAGTTCAACTACGTTTTTTCTGTTGTCTGCTAATGGATTTATTTGCAAAATATTACAATAAATCACTGCAATTATACTAGTTTCAATTGACATATTATAATACAATTTTATAGTCTAAATTAAACATAAAAAGGACGTTTTATTTTCGACATTCCTTTTATCTCAAACAAAAAAAAGTTTATAAGTTTTTTTTTTATTAAAGGAAAATATAAAAACTGAGAACTCATTTATTTAGCCGCCAAAGGCAACAGGAATATCATCATCATATCGCGAGGGTTGACAGGTCACCGACCCAACAAACCCTGTGAACAGGAATACATTAAACAAGTCACAATTCAGTTTTTTTAAACAGTTCACATCAGTCGCTACGTTTGAAGAACTGTGGTCGATTCTGGCAAAAGTCCAACTGTGACTCAGAGTGGTCGACTTGAAAGAGATTACCCATGTGAATGTGCTATCATGAGGATTTGTTGTCGCGACGTTTATTTCACTCTTTATGTTACGATTGTGCGTCGATTGTTTGGCCTTCAAATAGTACTTAGATGCCAATATTTTTAGTGCAGTTGCTAAGGAATTTATTTCTGATAAAATCTTATGCGAGAGACGCGGGTTTGATCTACGCCACGTACAGTCGGCCAAGAAAGTGTTCTACCATTTTTTAATTAGATTTCAAGGTGACGAATATTTTAATAAGGTCGGTAAACTCGGTATTTGACAGATCGAAAATAATCTAAAATCTAAATGACATTCAACCTTAGAGTGGTACACCAATTTTTTGGCCGACTGTACCAATGTGTTTTCGAATTCACATGTGTAGACGCATTTGACGCTCTATTCAAAGGTTGTGTGTGAAGTTGACCAACCTAGGCCAGCATGGTCGAGTAATGCCCGGGATTTGTAGGTATCGGCAAAGATGAGTTAGCATTTTAATGATTGGTTGGAGTCGGTCAATACACCCTATCATCAACAGCTCATATACGTCCCCACCGAGGGGCTCGAGCTTACCCTGAATTAGAGCGACTAGGACTTAGTCGACCACGCAGGCCCAGTGCGGGTTGGTCTACTTCACACACAACATTCGAATTTCTGCGCAGGAGTGTGCAGGTTTCATCACGATGTTTTCTTTCATAGTAAGAGCGTCAAATAAACGTACATATGAATTCAAAATTCGAAAACACATTGGTACGTGTTGGGGATCAAACCCGCGTCTCCCGGACGGGAGGCAGCGGCCCTAACCACTAGACCACCGACGCTCTTACACCCCTTTCAGGATAGGCTTGATCCCCTTGACGGAGACGCAAACTTAAAGAGAGCGAAACATTTTAAACGGAAATCCCTTGAATGGCGTCCACGGGCTGGAAGGCGTAGTGCTGGACGGCTTCCCACAAGGTGGACAGATGACTCGGTAAAGGTTGCTGGGCGCCGGTGGATGCAAGTAGCGCAGGACCGTTCACGTTGGAAACTATGGGAGGCCTATGTTCAGCAGTGAACGTCTGTGGGGTGATATTGATGATGAATTATTTCAAGTTGTTTTATCCCAGCACAGGCTAAAGTGGGTCAAAAATGAAGACCCGAAACACAAAGTAGGTGGCGCGGCGCGGGGCCCCAGACAAATGAGTCTACTCAGAACAAAACGCCAAACGCGAAATTTCACGCACGCACACATTGACGTATCGTTTATAGGCGTTGTCACGCAGTTCCCTAACAGTGTGTAAACAGTGAGTGAGACAGTGACTCTGGCAAGACGAAGTAATAGGGGGTCGGACTACTTTTTTTCAATATTATAAATCCAAACTTCTTAGTTTCTATTTTATTTATTTTTGTTTACTTAGTAACAAACAGTCATATATAAATATCTGCTTATATCTAATATTGTTCTTAAAAACAGACTTACAGTTCCCTATATTAATATAAAACTTAATACACAATACAGTAGTTCTGAGAAACTCTTTGTTTTTGTAATCAACAATTAATTGGTACGCTCATAAATTTGTTTCTAAAAACACTTTGAACTAAGAGTAATATATCTGTATGTGAATAGTTATCGTTATAGAGTTTACAACTTCTCCTTAAATAACTACTATTCGCTACGTAACAGGTGCTGCTGGAAGCAATAGAAAACAATGGTTTTTTGCAGCAAGTACGCTCTGGTCTGCGAGGCACACGAATACAAATTTCTTCGAGTAAAGCGGGGGCATCTACTTTATTATTTAGTATTTTATGTAAAAATATAAGATCAGCATGATCACGACGATCGCATAATGCTATAATCCTATGACATGACATTGAAGCTTCGTAATCTATGTAGATACCTCTAGTTCTATAATCAAGATTCTTGATAAATTTCTTTTGCACTTTTTCTAGTCTTTCGATATGTTTTTTGTAATACGGGTGCCACACTATATTTGCGAATCGCGAATATTTCTGCTATCGAACACTAAATACCAATCTATATTTTAAAAATAATTAATAAAATATGGTAAATTTAGGAACAGTCCGATCCCCTATTATTTTTGAAGAAGGCTGTGGCCCTTGTGTAAACTTTTTATTTTGTGCCCAAAATAAGAGCAAGTAAGAAAACCACACGTCACAAGTGGACGGAACCTGTCGACCGCAATGTCAAAATACAAGAAACTAGGGATGGGACGCCACAAGCTTTATACGAAACTATCCAGTTAAA
This sequence comes from Carpatolechia fugitivella, assembly GCA_951230895.1. Taxonomy (NCBI): domain Eukaryota; kingdom Metazoa; phylum Arthropoda; class Insecta; order Lepidoptera; family Gelechiidae; genus Carpatolechia; species Carpatolechia fugitivella. Next base: position 9,005,943 of record OX579670.1, on the reverse strand, counting down.
TCCGGTAAATAGTAAATTTTGCGGGTTGCCAAAGAATAATATTTTGTAACTAAGCGTTATGAAGCTGAACATTTTTACCTCGTGTCAGCTTAAGACATATAACGGGTTTTGAAGAGTTTTCTTACGAGGACACGATTAAAAATGCATCATAGGAACAGGACCTGGTCATTGCATTGTCATAGTTCCTACCGGTAAAGGTAACGTAGGTGGCCGAAGGGATGTGCCAAAGAACAACTTTAGATTCATCATCATTCATTTCAATTTTCGAACCGAAAAAAAGATTTGCGATACCAATGTCTGAACTGAAAAATTACTAACCGTTTAAAAATGCCCAAAGTGAAGATCGTAAAGTTTTAAAAATACCAGCCTGAAAAATGGCAAAACTTAATAAGTTCGGGAGCTATGATAGCCACAAAAGAACTTCGCAACTGAAGTATGGAAAATCTATAATTTCTTCTTATTCTTCTCATGTCGATGGGGGCTATATTAAAATTTCATCAAGATTGACTAAAGCCACTATAGAATAGAAAGAAAATCTCAATAGGGGATCGGACTGTTCCAAAATTTACCATGTTTTATTAATTATTTTTAAAATATAGATTAGTAGCAGACGATACGCGAAGAAAAAAAACAGAATCGGCTGAAAAACGAATTTACAGTGATTTTTTAAAGTTACAATATGTCTGTCTCTTTCAAAAACGATTTTTTGTATGGAGATTATATGGCGTTACTAACAAATGACGTCACAAGTGGGTATGTGCCTCTCTGTCTAATCTTGAATTTCAAACCTTTATAACTCGGTCAATTTTAAAGATAGAGCAAAAATTCTTTTAGTGTTCGATAGCAGAAACTAAGAAGTTTGGATTTATAAAATAAAAAAAAGTATTCCGATCCCCTATTATTATCCACCATTTAACAATATAACAAAAGGAACTTCTCAATTAATGCTGCTACCGAAACAAGCCCGGGTCAGCTGTTTTTCAGACGCTCCTTTTATCTGTGGTTAGAGATAATTTATATTTAAACTATGTTATAGAGAAGTAAGTGGAAATACAATATCCGAAACATAACGTCACAAGCATCACTGCGCACGCGCTGACGGACATTAACAAACCACCGGCAAGTAAACATTACGTCAAACACGATTAAACAGTACAAATAAACATAGTTAAAAGACCTGAGGTAGTTTGATCCGAATTGAACGAGAACGAATGGAATTGGTGAGTGATTAAATAAATAAGAAAACATTGGCGCTTGTCTTAAGAAATTGTTGTTTCATTTATTTACAAGTTTATAGAATTTCATCAGAATTGGTATTTTCGTTACAAATTCCAACGATGGGCTAAATTAAATCTAGTTGTCTATTAGACTCGAAAAAATATTAGGCAGCAATTTACCACTTCTACTTATTTGAGTTAAGTAAGTGCCATACAACAATACAATAAAGAGATCTAGATAAAAAAAAAAAAACATGACCAATAAGTACCTCTATAAATCACACAACTAGTGGCTCTGTGAGCTGTAGAGTGTAGACCCCGCGAGTCTGTATGTCTTTTTTTTCCACAAAGATCCCCGACCCCTTGATTATTTTATTTTAATTAATTATTTTTTATTTTTATTGTATTGTATTTTATTTTAATTGATTGAGAAATGTGACCTGTAGAGGAAAACAGCTTCAGCGGTAGACACAAGGTCTAAGCTGGTAACCCCCATAACTCCGTAATTTTTTTAAATTTCCAAAAACTGACTCGACAAAAAAAAAATGTTTAATTTATCGAACCTGCTCACAAAATCTCACGAGAATCGGTACAGAAACGCGGCCTGTAGAGTGGAACAAACAGACAGATGGACGGACAGACAGATAGACATACAAAAGCAATCTTAGCCAAGATGAAACAGAGACGCTTCGCTCGCTCGGTCATTATGAACACAAACAAAAATCAACCCTCTAAACTTCACAATATAAAAACCGATTCCAAAACTAGTTTCCACTCTAGCGACCCCTAAAGAAATTTATCTAGAAGGTAATAAGGTAAGAAAACTTAGCTCCATCCGTTATACCCAACTGCAACATTGAGATAAGAGAAAGCGCTGCTTTCTTAGCTTTTTATGTTAGACGGTTAATATTAAGAATAGCTACACAGTGTATGTGCATAGCATAGTGATAATGTTAAGCCGGTAGAGATTGATTTGGTTTTTAGCTAACTGCAATGAAAAAAGTGAACAGACTTTGGTTACTGCGTAGTGACGGAAATAAATTGTTTAGCAGTTGGACGTAAATAGTATTTAGTCGTATAATCCCGATACATGAAGTAACCGCCTATCAACGTAAGAAGCTTCGGGAACCATCGAGGACTTGAAGTCATGCACAAGATTTTGTATCTTCTTCTTCTAGTGGCAGTCACTGGAGGTCTGCCGTCAGCCTCTTAAATTTTCCTTGGCTAACGACAGACAGCTTGTGACGCCAACGAAGACAGCCAAAGATGGCGCGGGTCTCGTTTCATTTGTCGTCGGAAACCTTCAAACTTCATGTGTTGGGCGGAAAAGGGATCATACGACTTAATACTATTTGTAAGTTAAACTAAAGTCCCTAATAGGGTAACGGACTGTTCCTAAATGTACCGTATTTTATGATTTAAAAAAAATTGATTAGTAGCAGACGAATCGCGAAGAAAAAAACAGAGTCGGTTGAAAAACGAATTTACAGTGATTTTTTTAAAGTTTCAAAATGTCCGTCTCTTTCAAAAACGATTTTTTGTATGGAGATTATATGGCGTTACTAACAAATGACGTCACAAGTGGGTATGTGCCTCTCTGTCTAATCTTGAATTTCAAACCTTTATAACTCGGTCAATTTTAAAGATAGAGCAAAAATTATTTTACTGTTCGATAGCTGAAACTAAGAAGTTTGGATTTATAAAATAAGAATAAAGTAGGTAGTCCGATCCCCTATTAAATTTTCGTGAATGTACACAAAACGAAGGACTTGTGAAGTGAGGTATAAAACCTAATAATGAAAATGAAAAATGAAATGAAAAAGCATTTTATTATTATTATATCTGAACACTTAGACTAATAATACACGGAGTTTACTTAATTACCATATATGTAACTTATCGTCTAAGAAATTTATATTAGTAGGAGCAGGGGTCCCCAAACTAGGCACAGCCTATATCTTGGGAAACCAAAGTACAAAGAAATATCAGAACTGATCCGAGTTGATTATTTCTTTTGTGAAAACTTTTTGTTCAATGTGCGCTGTGGTGGTAAACAACAATCAGAATAAATAATATAATAAACTACAATTTTCTTAATAATATGAAAAAGTAATCTACCTATAGTGTGGTAATAAGTTTTCTGTAGAATCATAATCCAATGTCTGAAGCCATTTATGGATTGTAGACTTTAACAAAACTGTTTTGATATCAATCAGTCATAAATTGTATACTATAGTAATCGCATCGTAAGAATGCCGTCCTGACAGCTGTCATACACGTACAATTTCTTTTTTGTCTCTTTTGCACCCATTTGGTTTTCATATTTCCAGCCTGCCGTCCGGCATTCTTACGATGCGACAGGTATAGTGACAATGTAATGTACTACCTATACGGGGTTTTTTTCTTTATACAGTGCACAACCTTTAATATATTGTTCAGAACATGAAACTGAACAACTTTCCCCAAGAAACATTGATCCGGAAATGAAAGAAAATTTTGTACCTCCCATACTAATTGCTTAGTTGGCTGCGGCAGTTTGTATGGGAGATCGTTTTTTTTTTTTTCATTTCCAAACCTATACTTTTCGGGAAAGTTGTCTAGGTTCATGGTCCGAACTACATATTAAAGAATAACCCCGTATATACGAGTATGCATGGATACTACGACGTATTTTAAATAAGGTCAATCGGTTATTGATAATTTAGTTACGCCTTTCTGTTTTACAACTCATATATATTGTGGTATAATGTTCCGTGGACTGTGTTTTCAAATATTAAAATATAGCATTTGTACCAGTCTTTGCTTCTTGATATACGAGTAAAATAAAATTTCCGTACCGAAACATGAAACCATCTTTTTTTCCAGACAATCGAGTAATTCAGCCTGCAATGTCCTGTAACGCTGTTGTTTTGCATTATTAAACGGTTTTTTATATTTTAATCAACACTGCACAGGAACTTGTTTACGATCATTTGACAGATAGAAATCAGCTGTTGTTGTGCGTTCACAAACTATGTTGGCTCAAAATTACGGTTTTTAACAAACTTTCTTTTCATTTTTGATAGATTGATGCATCATGACATTTATTAACTGTACTTATGTTCAGGGTTTTAAACTGAATATTTAGAAGTATTTTTGGCTATTTTAATTAATTTAAAACTTAAATTTCTCTAGTCGGATGGTGCTAAAATCAGGTTTCGGAACAGACTTTACGTCACGTCTGTCATCGGCCGATGTTGCCATTTGCGAAGTTGCCTGTTCGACGCTCTTTCTGACAAGGGAATATGGATGGAGTTTCTAATGTTTTTCTTAATTTAGATTTGCGATATAAAGAAGAAGTTGGTTTATAATATGATGTAGTTTCGTCAGTTGTTGAGATTTTGTCTATGAGAAACATTTTCAGATGCGAGTGGTTTCAATCCTTGTCGGGTTTTGTTAGCTTCGGAGCTGCCGACAATTGTTATTTTAGACTGCGAGGGTATCATTATTGATGTCTTTGTTCGAGTGGAGGATTCGATCTTTTCGCTGCTGGGAGCCATCGAGTAAACTTTATTTCACTGTTTTTGGTGAGAAAGATTTAGTTTTGAGTTTGAAATATGATTTTATCATAATCCCGATATTGTCTTGCTTAGTTATTTATTTCTTTACAGACGGGTGGTGTGATTTGTCCAATCGAAATTGGGAAAAAGTACCTTAAGTATTTCCCATTGTCTTGGCTGGTGAGTATTGCATTTATATTGTGCCAGGGATTACGCTGGTGTTTAGATTTCTAAATTGTACGTTCTTTTCAGTATGGTGTGCTTGAAGACCAACCTATTATTGTGGGTAGCAGTCGCTAGTCACTACATTTGATTGAAGTTGACATTGGATTGGTTCTCTCCAAGCAGAATTCATTTTCCTTCTTGGTAAGTTCCTCTTCTATATTATTCATATTATTTCAAGTATTTCTTTGAGTAAATTCATCATGATTTATGGCCAGTTCGGGTTCATTTATATTTTGAGTGTAGGTGGGTTGAGAAAAGTTTATCACACGACTAAGTGTTGTTCCGGATTATTCCAGAAAGTCTTCGTGTTGGCTTCCAGCAGAGTTAAGGCGCTACGCCGAAAAAATATTGTTGCGCAAGAGGTGTGTCTAAGGAAGACGGCGCGGGCAGCGCCCCGCGTCGGTCAGCCGCTCCCCGCGCCGCCCCGCACAGACCCCGCTCTAAAACATCGAGGCGGGTCTATGACCTCTGCGACAATGATAAAATATTATATTTGTTTATTTTGATGTAATCGCGCAAAGTATATTACTATGTATGATTCGCTCTTTGAGTATTTATTTTTTATTTTATTTTAATTGGTCTTTAGTGTAGTGGAGTGTAGGGTAGTAATGATTATAATTTCACCTAAAAATAAAAGATTTAGTATTTCAAGATTCCAGACATTTTGACATTGTAATAGTAAGTATAATTTGAATTAATATAATACGGTCCGCCCGCGGCTACGCTCGCGTTGTGTAAGATTTTCCCGTGGGAATAAGCCTTTTCCCGTAAAAAGTATCCTATGTAAGTGTCCTATGTGTTCCAGGGTATAAACTAACTTTATTCCAAATTTCTTTCATACCAATCCGTTCAGTAGTTGTTGTCTTCCAGTATCTTCACTTCAAAATTATATAGGGGACAAGGGGAAAATAATTCCCGTTGTCACCACTTTAATTTATTTATAAAATACCTACAGATTTTCGAGTATTTTTATTCCATTGTTTCCAAACTGAAGTCAATTTATTAATTGGATGCAAAAAAATAAAAATGTGATGTTTATTTACGATTTACAATACGATCGATACGTATCTACTTATTTCTGATACGATCAATATTGTGAATGTTTCCGGAAATACATAATGTTTTCATCGTGTCTATTTTTTTCTTTGTGTTAGATTAAACAGAATGATCACTATAAATGTCTTTATAATATTTTTATCACACACACGTCACTTCAACACATCAATTATTTTTTTCTTTCACTGTCATTATGATGAGTAATTGGTACCAAAGAAATCTTATATCAAATATTTGGTTCAAATCAAGATCAAAAGTTTCTGTTTTGTCAATAAAATTGGGTATGCAAAGTTTTAAAAAAAGTATGCTAAATGCAATACCATTTCGAGATATAAGGTTGGTTCCTAAATATATTTTGCATTTTTTTTTTGCTCAAAATACTACACGGTTGTTTATTTTTTTATAAAATCATTTAATTTCCAAGTGCCCTCCAAAAAGTAACCTGTAGCCGTGCCATCCATGGTAGCTTTGACGTCGAAAAATGATTCATAAAAATCTTAATTTGAATAAAATATTTTTATTTGATTTGATATACGGCTGATTCTCTGCCTTGACAAACGAGATATATAAAAAAATTACACAAATTCTGTGCCATATTCAAAGATGAAGTTTGACATTTAATGTCAAACTTCATCTTTGAATATCGCACAGAATCTTGCGCCACGTGTAAAGCTTGATCTGCTATTTAAATATATTTAATTGTAAAACTTTTACTTTAGTATTATATCAGACTGCCCACGCCGCGAAATTTTATTGATAAAGCATCGACTATTTGTGTTTACCATTGAAATTATTAGGGCGCTTGGTCTGGCATCACTAAAACACATTTGATGACATACGATGACAGCTAACTTCATACCTAAATTGTTTGCTTGTCACTAGGCAAAAAATGTATTTTATTCAGCCAACTGTTGTATATGTATGACTCACTTCAACCACATCTAGATAGATATAATTTAGCATCTAAGTAGCTTGTAGTCAATATGTTTGTCTGACGCACAACACGTCTTTCATTCTGACACGCTCCTGTGTCTCTATACCTCATGCATGGTGACCCTGCCAACACTGCCTAGTATGGACAGTCCTGTGCATCGCGATTCGCTAGTGATAAAAATATAACGTGTTCGTTCGTAAAAATTGTAATAATGAGTTAAAACGAGGATCTGATAGGATGTTTACGTGCTAAAAGTGGGTCTTTTTAGATGGGTGTGGAGTTCTTGAGGAAGCTGCGGCGACTCTTGAGACGGGCAAGAGGAGGGTTGTGTCGTAAAGGAGGTGCCTGATGTCTTGAGACTGTTTCGCTCTTTCAATATCGCAAGCTACCTCACGTCTCACGCTGGGTGGAACAATTCCTGCCATGGAGTAAAGCTTTCTCAGTGGTGTCGGTTTCAGGGTGCCCGTGACTATACGTCATGATTCGTGGAGAGCCGTGTCCACATTTCTCGCATGGGCTAAACAATCCCAAACTGGACTCGAATATTCGCCTGCTGAGTAAGCGAGAGCAAAACAACTCGTTCGAAGAACGCGTGCGCTGGCTCCCCAGCGGGTAGTGGTAAGGCGTCTCAAGATGTTGTTCCGGGCACCAACTTTACTCTTAAGCTTGCGGCAGTTCTCTCTTTATGTCAGAGATCGATCCCACGTGACACCTAAGTACCGTCAAAAATGTTTTTAAACTTTCATACAAATTTACTCGATCAGCTGATCACCTTGTTTGAAAAAAATACGAGTTTAAAAAAGTTTTGGAACGAAAGTTGTTCAGTTTCATGGGCCGATTACCACACGAGAGGTTTTACGTTATTTTGCTAAGACGTTGACACGTTTTAGTTTTGATTTGTAACGGCAAAGCTAACGATGTCTCTTTAGAAATTCATTAAGTATTTTAGAATTTCTAAAGTGTAACAATATTTCCTTATATTTATTAGAGGTTCTATTTTGTCATAAAAACTAAGATTCTTGGATTTTTTTTATTTTTAACATTACCTCATTGTTTCCTTGGCAAAATAGTGCTCTTAACCGAGTTTCATCAAACCAATTAACTCATAGAAAAAAAAATTGTTGTTTTTAATGGAATAGTCCACTAACCCAAGTTTTATCGTAATCAGAGCACTAACAAAATAATAAACTGTCAGTTAAAAAATATATGAGTTCATTTTGTTCAATATTATAATTATTTTTTTATAAATAATTATTACTCATCCAAAATATCATTTGAATAAAAATATTCGTAAATCAGTCATTCATTTTATAATTATAATTTGTAACGTGGGAGAACGGTAATATTTATTCCCACTGTCCCCTGTTTTTTTTTTCTTTTCGAGTGAACATACTGAGGGACAGCGGGAAAAATCCTTAGTTGTTCCCCCGTGAGGGATATAATCCTTTGACTGGAAATAAGACTTGGCCCCGCACACACTTGGCTGGTTTTTTGTAAGCTAGGTATAGGCTATAAAATTACGTAACGAGTATGTAAACTTGACTTTTGAATCAATAAATAAATTACCTACCTACCTAACACAATAAAAATAATTCTAAAAAACCGCATTTGGTTGAATAATAGAACTACCTAACTATTCCTCTCGCGCCTGCCTGTGTTGTACTATAAAAATAAAATGATCGACATCTGTAACTAGGTAGTATAATAATAACATCTAATTTGAAAAAAAAAATGTATACCTTGATGTGCCGTCCACTGTACATACACATATACCCTTTGCGTAGTGTACTCGTATTATTAATGTCGACCTTGAAAGTGATAGTATCACAAACTTGACTAAACCTTACTAAGTATACAAGCAGCAGGTATGGACCCAACCTATATTTATTTAATTAAAAATCAATTTAGAAATATTGTCAATGTAACGGATCGGACGGACGGATGTGATGGACCACCTACTCATAGTACGTCTTCTCCAAATAAAATTATTTCGTGAGCCGGGCGGCTTGGAGCGCCACCGAGCGCACATCCGTCGTCGGCAAAGATCATGGGCGACTGAGCTCAAGAAAGGAAAGTGATGACGCTAAGCTTCTCCGCACATGTTTAACAGAGAAAGAAATAATGGTCGCGCGCTCCAAGTAAATGGCGTAAGTGCCAAATTTACTTTCTCAGTTTATATAAAAAGTACTAATTTGATTTGTAAATTGATTACGAAAAACATAAAGCAGTCGGAGACCTATCTTGTAACTAAATTTCGGCGACCAATAAATTACCATTTACCTCTCAGATTCAAATAACGAGAATTGAAGACGCTGCTTTGGATAACATTTGTATCGAGAAGATTTTTACCAAACATGTTTTGGCATTAGTGTAAGCGTAGATAATAGAGTCCAATAACATATTTTAGAAAATCAATACATTTACTGACGTAGATAATGAGATCTGATTCAACAAAAATCTTGAAAATTCCCGGACTAGCCCCTTAAGCAGCGGGGTCTAGCGGGAGCTTGCTGCCCAGGCCCAAGTATATAATTTTACCTCCATCGGTAAGTGTTTCTGATTAATTATTGATGGTTAGTTCATGCATCACTGCCCATTTAGTTTCTATAATGAGATGTTTGTTGGCAGGAGGTGCCACGTTACCCCTACCTTTTTTATCCCCTTACTCAACTTCTCCGGGTCCGCTTCGAGTCTGCGGTGGCCGCTGGATTTGGTGACGTACTTCTTTCTCCAAGTTTTTTTATAATTGAACGCTTAGTAGTTTTCTAAATCTACTTTGAACTTAGATTTAATAACTTAAATTCAATTTAAATACTTTTCAATTAAATTATATTTTGAAAACTTTCGTTTTATGGTCGCACGGAGTGAGGTGTAGGCCTTATGTACCCATGTACCTGAGATATATTTTGAATTAGTTTTCCAACATTATTAAGTCTGCTTTTGCAGGCAAGGCGCCCAACTTTTACTTAATAAAACCTGTTATTGGAAATTTACCGGAAGCTGGAAGGAAAATATATAAATCTATAATTGTTAATTTGAAGTTTCTTTCCTTGCACCTCTTTTTACCACTCCTACCTAGGTAATTCTTTAATCTCGCATCGTCTTCAAAACGAATATGTTACATTGGCGCCTCAACTGGTTTATTTACTTCTTGCGACCATAAATAAATAAATAATTATTACAATTAGAGGAAAAATTGTTTAGCAAAATTAAAATAAGTCTCATGCTCTTTTGCTGGTTTATGCTGAGTGTATAATTTTACAATAAATTGTTATTGTGAGTATTTGTGAGGTATTAAAAGTTAACTTATACAAAGCTGAATTGATTGGAAGTAAATTTTTTTGAGAGAGGGCGGCCTTTATTAGTAAATAAGTATTTGGTGATATACTTTTAAATAAGAACTACCTTTATATAAATATCATAGGTGTTAACAATTACTTCTGTAAATGTGTATTATTTTAGGACTGTGTGGATGGTATATATTTACAAAAATATCAATTTATGCAGAGGTAATTAATAGGTAAAAATTAAAAGTGTGAACTACTTGCGACCATAAATAAAATTATTAATTTAACATTGGAGAATTACAAATATAACTTAAATTTTTTTTAATTTTTCAAATAAAATAAAAAAAAACATTTGAGAATGTCACGTGAAATTAATCCAGGATGTTTAAAAAAAGAATTAAGTGTTCACCATCATTTATTAAAATTATTAGGGGGGTACGTGGCAATTTTTATTGTCGTTGGCAGTGAAATAATAAGAATTAAGCGCTGTGGAAGTGGTTGTTTGGTAGCAGTAACAGCTGTTTAAGCTGTCGTTGTTTGTTGCTGTTTGGAAGGTTTTGTTGGTGGCTTTATTGGCCGCTCTTGCAGCAATTATGATGTGTTTTTTTATGTTGTTGATGGGACCAGAAGGTTATGTTGCTGTCAGACTTATTGGAGTCCTTTCGGGAAGTGTCTGGTGGCGCACCCTCGGACCACAGGTTAGGCTGTGTAAGGTTGAGTCCTAGGTGTTGGTTTTTTTTTTAAGGCTTGGATTACTGTATAGAAAAGTAAAAAGATGGATATTGGTTGTGTTAAACTGTTGGTGGGTAGGCTGTCTGGAATGAGGGAATGAAAACTTATATATTAATTTTATTTATTAGACATTTATAAAATCGCTTATCAATATTTATGTGTGTAAACTAGAATTTATGTTTATTATAGTTGTCATAGTAATCAATAGTGAGCGGTGGGTAGGTAACTCGTTAAATACAAGCCTCAAGGCCTACATTCTTTTGATTGATTTAACTTAGGAGCAGCATTATTTAATAACAAAAAGAGCGGTTAGCAACTCGTGAAATAAGCCTAAAGCTATGCTGACTCATTCACATATTTATAATAAATAAAAATATTAGTATTAAAATTCATTACTAGCCAGTGTTCGTGATTGTTACGAGTCAGTTTTAATCATGTGATGGACCGACTCAATGGTATCGATAACCTCAGTTTGTTCTTATGGAATGAAAAGGCAAACTGTATAGTTAAAAGGAAACACTGGCTAGGGTATGTCTTATATACACGTATATATTTATTATATATTATAGACGGAAGTATACAAGGTTGTTTAATAGGTGGATGAGTTGGTTGTTGGTTGGTAGGTAGTGGAAGTGTGACTGAGCAAAAGGTTTCTTCTTTCGTTTTCTTTTATTTGTTCTTTTGATTTCTTTCTATGGACTGATAGGTATGTTTGGTTGGTTAGTGGAATGAAAGATAAGTGTTAGGAACTTAATTATCATTAGTATGTATTTGTTGCTGTACAAAAGTAGGTTATTAGTATTTATGTGTATTCTGGTTATTAATTCTCGGATTATGCGGAATATATATGAGTGCAAATAATGAACTTGAAATGGAAAAATAGTATTTTATTTAATAATAAAAACATTTCTCTCATTTAGACATGGTCTTCTACGGTGTTGGTTGTTTGAGGTTTGGTTGGTTTGGTGTGTATTTTTATTACATGAATAGACTTTTTGGTGGTTGGTTTTTTCGTTGTTTTATAAAAAAAATGGGATGGAACGTTGTCATTTGGTAAGTGTCTTCTTTCAGTTTCTGGTAGTACTTGTCGAATCGTCGGCTAGTTTTTAATTGTTTTTGGTCTGCAGAGTTTTTTTGGTGTTAATTTTCGGCTGAGGACAGCCGTGAATTCACCAAGGTGAATTCTGGTAGCGTGGGGGATATTGTAACGCTGTTGTTTTGCATTATTAAACGGTTTTTTATATTTTAATCAACACTGCACAGGAACTTGTTTACGATCATTTGACAGATAGAAATCAGCTGTTGTTGTGCGTTCACAAACTATGTTGGCTCAAAATTACGGTTTTTAACAAACTTTCTTTTCATTTTTGATAGATTGATGCATCATGACATTTATTAACTGTACTTATGTTCAGGGTTTTAAACTGAATATTTAGAAGTATTTTTGGCTATTTTAATTAATTTAAAACTTAAATTTCTCTAGTCGGATGGTGCTAAAATCAGGTTTCGGAACAGACTTTACGTCACGTCTGTCATCGGCCGATGTTGCCATTTGCGAAGTTGCCTGTTCGACGCTCTTTCTGACAAGGGAATATGGATGGAGTTTCTAATGTTTTTCTTAATTTAGATTTGCGATATAAAGAAGAAGTTGGTTTATAATATGATGTAGTTTCGTCAGTTGTTGAGATTTTGTCTATGAGAAACATTTTCAGATGCGAGTGGTTTCAATCCTTGTCGGGTTTTGTTAGCTTCGGAGCTGCCGACAATTGTTATTTTAGACTGCGAGGGTATCATTATTGATGTCTTTGTTCGAGTGGAGGATTCGATCTTTTCGCTGCTGGGAGCCATCGAGTAAACTTTATTTCACTGTTTTTGGTGAGAAAGATTTAGTTTTGAGTTTGAAATATGATTTTATCATAATCCCGATATTGTCTTGCTTAGTTATTTATTTCTTTACAGACGGGTGGTGTGATTTGTCCAATCGAAATTGGGAAAAAGTACCTTAAGTATTTCCCATTGTCTTGGCTGGTGAGTATTGCATTTATATTGTGCCAGGGATTACGCTGGTGTTTAGATTTCTAAATTGTACGTTCTTTTCAGTATGGTGTGCTTGAAGACCAACCTATTATTGTGGGTAGCAGTCGCTAGTCACTACATTTGATTGAAGTTGACATTGGATTGGTTCTCTCCAAGCAGAATTCATTTTCCTTCTTGGTAAGTTCCTCTTCTATATTATTCATATTATTTCAAGTATTTCTTTGAGTAAATTCATCATGATTTATGGCCAGTTCGGGTTCATTTATATTTTGAGTGTAGGTGGGTTGAGAAAAGTTTATCACACGACTAAGTGTTGTTCCGGATTATTCCAGAAAGTCTTCGTGTTGGCTTCCAGCAGAGTTAAGCAGCGGGGTCTAGCGGGAGCTTGCTGCCCAGGCCCAAGTATATAATTTTACCTCCATCGGTAAGTGTTTCTGATTAATTATTGATGGTTAGTTCATGCATCACTGCCCATTTAGTTTCTATAATGAGATGTTTGTTGGCAGGAGGTGCCACGTTACCCCTACCTTTTTTATCCCCTTACTCAACTTCTCCGGGTCCGCTTCGAGTCTGCGGTGGCCGCTGGATTTGGTGACGTACTTCTTTCTCCAAGTTTTTTTATAATTGAACGCTTAGTAGTTTTCTAAATCTACTTTGAACTTAGATTTAATAACTTAAATTCAATTTAAATACTTTTCAATTAAATTATATTTTGAAAACTTTCGTTTTATGGTCGCACGGAGTGAGGTGTAGGCCTTATGTACCCATGTACCTGAGATATATTTTGAATTAGTTTTCCAACATTATTAAGTCTGCTTTTGCAGGCAAGGCGCCCAACTTTTACTTAATAAAACCTGTTATTGGAAATTTACCGGAAGCTGGAAGGAAAATATATAAATCTATAATTGTTAATTTGAAGTTTCTTTCCTTGCACCTCTTTTTACCACTCCTACCTAGGTAATTCTTTAATCTCGCATCGTCTTCAAAACGAATATGTTACAGTCCAAACCAAAATGGGGAAAGAAAATCAAATGTATTTTTGTTTGACAGTGTCCTCGTTGGGATTCGAACCAGGGACCTCCGTAACGAGGCCATGGAGGCTAGATATTTTATATCCAACATTGAAGTTGGTTTCTACCTAACCTACATCAGGCCAGTTTTAAAGTGGTTTCAGCCCCCAGTCAAGTTCAAACTCATATTTATTCCATCTGACTAAGAAAAGTAAGCACAAAAATACAACCATATTATTACCTGTAATGTGTTTTCCCTTTATATGGAAATTAGCGACATTATCCACAGTTCAACCGACAAGCGAGTAAAATTACTACAATAATAAAAAAATGCTACGGAGATTAACTGTGAAAATTCTACATTATATTTCCAGTTTCATTCATATGTTATATTATAGGGTCTCTTTTTTAACGGACTTATCGCTATTTCTATCAGAGTGGTAATATAGCGGGCGCGGACTTGCGGGGGAGCGGAAGGCTCGTACCCCTTAGGGAATTTATGACAACGTATCTGGGGGCGCCCTCAGACGGGCCCGGACCTCGGCCAAGAACGTTGCCAGGGCGAAAAACGCGTCGGAGAAGAATGGCCCCTACCGGGCCTTACTGAATTAATCTTAGGATTATATCCGCGTCCCCGCCTTCGGGTGCGGTTTCTACCTGAAGGGCATTCTGTTGTAGTGTGGCAACCCCAACTCTCTCTTGGTTTTTGAGCGTACATCGCGACGTATCGTTTTGTAGTGTTCTACATATCAAATCTATTGCACTTATTAATTGATGTGTATGGAGATTAATTAACACCATTTAAACACCAAATTACTGTTAACAACACTCTATATTAATTTTATAAAGTAGAACACTACAAAACGATACGTCGCGATGTACGCTCAAAAACCAAGAGAGAGCTGGGGTTGCCACATAGTGTTAGGCCTACATGCAATGGCAGCTTTAATCGCGACGGTAATATCATGGTCCGGATCTGAGAGATCGTGTCTAGGACGACGACGATCGCGTAGTGGGATGCGGAAAATATATAGACGATTATAGGGTCATATTTATAAACATCAAACTCTAGAAATGGGTACATAATCAGTCCAGTAAATTAAAATAAGTAACATCTGTCTTATTTTATGTTGTATTCTGTGAATCCTTAGAGTCAATAAAGAATATTTTGCATTCTAAATAAATAAAAAATTAAGTGTCAGGTTTAAAATTGTTAAGTTGTTGCGATCATGATAATTTCTCCTCGGTTGATGGTCCTCAAAAACAGTGACTATATATAAAATAGTCCTACAGAAGGTATCAACTTTGGTTAATTATCAAAGGGTTATATTTGAGATCTATGCTTGGTATTTCGCTACGGGAAAAAATCCGAAACGAAATCATCCGGCAGAGGACTAAGGTGGTTGATATCGTCCACAAGTGTAGCAAGCTGAAGTGGCAGTGGGCTGGCCACGTTTGTCGCAGAACCTACGAATAAGGAAGCTATGGAAGTGTAATTGTAAACAAAACCCAAGAAAAATATGGCCCCAAATCTCGAGTACTTAAACGAGAAACGTCACTGTAGACAAGCCAATTGGATGCGTTCACGCATCACGTCATATTACGACAAGCGCGGTGATTGGTTTACGGCATGACGGATAACGGAGATTGGATCGCGTCACTTGTGCAGTGGATGTGTTATGCATTAAGTGTGATAGAAAGTCAAATTAAAAATTATCGTACTTTTGCATTTTCGTATTGTATTTTGTATCCATTAAAATCTTGCCAATCATTTGTTATTTTCGAGTAGTGATTTTACTAACGTTGAAATACAAGCCTGAACTAAGGAGAGACTACATTATTTCGGGGATCCATCCACCATGTGCGATCTTGCTGGCAACGATTCTCCGTCAAATATAAAGAGATTACTTTGTCATTATTTACTAAAATAATCTTATATATATTATTTAAATGTGTGATTGTGTGCTTCTTATTGGGAAGAGACCATTACTCTGTGTCAAACTTCTCACGTTTTCGTATTGTATTTTGTATCCATTAAAATCTTGCCAATCATTTGTTATTTTCGAGTTGTGATTTTACTAACGTTGAAATACAAGCCTGAACTAAGAAGAGACTACATTATTTCGGGGATCCATCCACCATGTGCGATCTTGCTGGCAACGATTCTCCGTCAAATATAAAGAGATATACAGCGACTCGCGAGGTCTACAGCTCACAGAGCCACTAGTATAGAAGACTTGGCCTTGTGCCTTTTAAAAGAAAATAACAAAGAAAACTGGCAACTTCAGATATATGGTTTACTTACATTGTCTTTCACTTTGGGTTATAGAGAAAACTTCATGTTAATAATAATGCAGCACAATCAATATAATTTCAAAATTTACTTAGTGGGGTAACTAACGGAAAATAACAGTTTCTATTCAAGATTATTTAAGTAATACTTATTATGGAGATTATTTAAGTATTTTTATAGGATATAACTATTACGACATTATACTTATATTTTCCTACATACTTTACTAACATAGAATAAGATTAACTGTACTAACAAAATGAGTCATTGTTACTTGATTTTTAAATAAATTAAATTAAATTATACCTTAATATAATCCTTAGACATTGGCTGACTATTGAATCCCATCCATCATTATTTTATGTCAAGTATTTAGAATACTGAAAATAAATGTATTTACTTGTGATTTGTTACCCCAGTTTCTTTTTTGCAGGCTTTTTGGGCCTCCTGCACCATTTTACCTCGCCGCAGATCATTTTATTACCTATATGTTTGTCTGAATTATATTGTATTTTTGTTTTTTACCGGAAGCGGCAGTCCGTCATACAGTGCGTGACAGACTAACTAGCGCGTGTGTTGCCCTTTTTAAGCCCCGCCTTCTCTGTTGCCCTTTGCGTGGGACCATTTTTTGAACGGAATGCGACTTCTATAGCTTCCTTATTCGTAGCGCAGAACCGATGAGCGTTGGTGCAGACGGGTTCTCGAATGGAGACCCGCGTCTCGGGGAACGTCTCTGCCAGGTAGACTGATGACCTGAGGAAGGTCGCTGGTGGTGGCTGGATGAGGAAAGCGGGTGATCGTGCGCTTTGGCGTGCCCAAGGGGAGGCCTACATCCAGCAGTGGACAGCAATAGGCTGATTGATTGATTGATATATTTGAGTAGTATCGGGTCAATAATATAGGAACTGTGGATAGGTATTTAGGTATGTAGGTATTTTTTCTGTAGTAATGAACTAATGAGTTAATCATTTGAATAGTATCATCAAAATTCTATCGCTAGTGCGACAAACTGTACTGTAAAGACAGATTTGAAAAAATCTTGACTATAATACTCGTATATGTACGAAAATCCCCAGTTTATAGTAACACGTCTATCCATAGTGGACAGACAGACGCCCATCACTCGGGCGACTATTAGCAAGATAAATGAGCGCAAATGTTCGGCTAAAACCGGCCGGACCTGCGCGAAACAAGGGCTTACAGGAGGCAGTTTATAGAGTGATGTGTCATGGTGACATAAGGGTTGAAAAAACTAAAAAAAAAAAAGATTTTTTTAAATAGAATCGAGACTACAAAAACATTATGGCGTTAAAGCTACCAAATACCTTAATGCTTTATTATTGAAATACTGCACTTTCACAAAGTTTCACGTCAAAGAGGAAGTGATGTATCATACTGAGCTGCAGGTTTAATTTGCAGTGAAAAAAGTACGTTTTATTATTCAAATACGTAATTTACGGCAAAGAGAGAACTGCAAGTCCACAGTTGTGTTGTGACAGCTGGCAGTTGCCAATGTTAACTGTCGGTTTTTAATATTTCGTTATCTTATCATAATTTCAGAATAACTTAAGCAATTTATCATTGTAGGATGTATTTGAAACCACGTTGAAAGTATTGTCGTTGATCTACACGGAACTGTAGATAAACTGCAACATTTATTTTATATCAAAATCAGTTGTGTGTCTTGGCTTACACGTGTCATGCGTGTCTTAAAGCTACTTCCGAAAATTTTAAAACAAACATACCAAAGACGACAAAAATTTCTTCTTCCGCCTCTACACTCGCTCCTATAACCGTTTTTTTACCTCCACGCGATGACTATGAGAACTTCAGTTCGTAAAGCATTTCCTGAATTCATGCACGTACTTCAGGTATTATTAGATCGATTAGGCCGGTTCGAGTGTTTTGATGGCCGCTGATGACCTTGTCTATGCGTGCGCGCAGGTTATAATCAACAGAGCGGCAATGGTATGTTTAAAAGCTAGTATCTTGTTTATGTATTAAATATCTATCGCGTAACCTAATTATTATTTTTAGAAAAAAAATGTTTGTTTTTTTTATCATGATATACAATAAAGAACGAAATCCTTCCGGCGGGATTTGAACCCACGTCTTCAGCTTTTAGACCAACCATAGAGGGTATGACGCCGTGTGGTGACGGCAGAGTAGAATACATTTGTCACCAACCCCTACTCTTCCCGTGGGTGTCGTAAGAGGCGACTTAGGGACTACACATTGAACAGGGAACGGGCAGCAGCGCTCTCTGATACAGTAACCTTTTAATCTGAGATCTCCAACCCGCCTGCCAAGCGTGGAGATTATGGCAAAACCAAATACTTAAGTGGAGGAGGCTCATAGTCCAGCAGTGGACTGTAACGGGCCGTTGATGTTGATGAACACATAGGATACTTTTTACGGGAAAAAGTCTTATTCCCACAAGAAAATCTTACATAACGCGAGTTTAGCCGCGGGCGGAAGGCTAGTAGGAGCATAAATAATAGCTGAAAAAAACTACGAAAGCGATCAAAACATCGACTCGCGCGCAGGTCGAATACCTGCGTAAAGGTCGCTCTATTTCCGTCGCAAGAGATTTATACTTGCTCGGACAGATTGAGCGGCATCCCTGCTATGCTGAAGCCGTGACGTCATTTCTTATAACACGTTATAGAAGTGTGACTGGGGAGTTACTAGGATTCCCTGTATAGAAGGTATGCTATGGGAACATAAGAAAAAAAAAACTGGCCTAATCACATCGCTATTTCTACGTAGTAATATGGACGGTATGGTACATTCGGGCGCATTAGATGGAATCTGTAAGTGCAGTTTTCACTATCAATAAAACAATAATATGATATTAAAAGGAAAAATAATTTTACACTTCTTCTTTACGTGGGAGTTGTGAGGTAAATCAATCAATCAATCAGCCTATTGCAGTCCACTGCTGGACGAAGGCCTCCCCAAGGGCACGCCAAAGCGCAAGATCACCCGCTTTCCTCATCCAGCCACCACCAGCGAGCTTCCTCAGGTCATCAGTCCACCTGGCAGAGGGGCGTCCCATACTACGTATCCCGAGACGCAGTCTCCATTCGAGAACCCGTCTGCTCCAACAGTTTATTATCATCAACGGCCCATTACAGTCCACTGCTGGACTATGAGCCTCCTCCACTTAAGTGGAGAGTTTTGCCATAATCTCCACGCTTGGCAGGCGGGTTGGAGATCGCAGATTAAAAGGTTACTGTATCAGAGAGCGCTGCTGCCCGTTCCCTGTTCAATGTGTAGTCCCTAATTCACCTCTTACGACACCCACGGGAAGAGTAGGGGTTGGTGACAAATGTATTCTACTCTGCCGTATATTAGTCACACGGCATTATATTAGTGTAATAATATCATAAAAGTTCCAATACCTACAAAGCGAAACATCTGTTTTTTATATCAAATACAACCTGAAAATAACTTAACATCTAGCTCACGTCAGACTTCTAAGTCTAGACTAAGACAGGTAACATCTAGCTTAAAGATGTCTATGTTTAAGCGGCTTTTCAGGTCATATGTCAATGTCTGAAGTGGCACAAGACGAGAAAAGGCCTGACATTCGCTTTTAGATATAAGCTGTGAGTTGTGACGACTTGAAAGGAACGTTTTCTTGGATTTAAGTTTTGAGCAATCTTTCTGTGATATGAGTTTTAAGGTTTTTATCGTGGGAAAATGGGATTTTTTAGGTGATCTTTGTATTTCTTAAAACACTTCCTAAGTGGGAGTTTTTCTTCGCATTAGTTCTCCAGTGGTTACAGAAAGCTACTTTTTATTCCTGTTTGCGGTTCGATTTTATTTGTTTTTTTTTTTATTTGATAATTTTTTTACGTTTATTTTGCTACTAGTACCCCAACGAAGACAATTGCGCGAAGCGCGCGGCCTTTCTGTTTCAATACTCCCAATTCGCCCCCGAACTGCGGGGTGGGGTGAGGTGTCTGGGATTGGCGGGGGGCAGTTAGTGGCCGCTCTGTACTTATAATAATTCTGTGACGAGATCTTGCTTGGAACTACACTATATTTTAATACAGGTTAAATAAATATAACATCTTGACATACCACCAACCCCAATCCCTTGATACCGATATTTACAGCTCCTTTGAAGCACACTTTAAATCTCGTTTTAACAGCTCTGTAAATGTCCGTAAGAGGCTTCTGTACACAGTCTCACGATTTTATGACCGTCTGAAACGCGAGCAGTTATATGGACATGCTTGACATGCTTGAAAACATATTATTTTAGTTTATGTTGTTTACTCTTGAGACATTGGGGCAAAACCTTAATTTTTTCGCGTAATCCTATTTAAGTTCATCCGTTATTTTTCCTTTTAAATATTAAAACATATTAGGAGATGGACATCCTAATATTGGAGCTGTTAAGCATCGAATTTCATAACGGGGAAGTATAGACATCCGACTTCATCATCATCATCATCAACAGCTCATGTAAGCCGCCACCGAGGGACTCGAGCTTACCCTGAATAAGGGCGATTAGGCCTTAGTCGACCACGCTGGCCCAGTGCGGGTTGGTCAACTTCACACACCACCACCACCACCTTCACCTTTGACTTTCTTCGCAGTAGTGTGTAGATTTTATCACGAAGAGCGTCGGATAAACGTACATGTATATGAATTCGAAATCACATTGGTACGTGGTGGGGATCGAACCCGCGTCTCCCGGATGGGAGGCAGCGGCCCTAGCCACTAGACTCTAGACCAAGACATCCGACTTAATATAACTTAATTTGACAGCTACGTCCTTACATTAGTTTATTAATTTAAAATATTATCATTTGTTCATCTGAATTAGCTTCCTCCTTCGTTGGTTTTAAAAACGCAAAGGAGAGCTGGATTTGTGGAGGTTTCTGGCTTAAATTATTATAATGTTGTTTCATAATTTATGTTTACAAATGAATGTATTAGTTGATGAAAAAAGAAATAGTAAGTTGCTGTCAGTTTCTTGTTTCTTGTAAGACGTTATTTCGTATTCCGACATCGAATTTTCAAAATATTACCATAATTTTGTTTCAAAATCGGCTTCCTGAAGCAATTTATTGTACTAGCGCGTGCGTTCGAATTAAGTGTGTCAACTGTAGGTAGTAACAACCTATATCAAAATCTACAGGAAAGTAACACGGTGCGACGAGGGGAGGAGCGGTATTATTAAAGAACCAGGACGTTTATATAATTGAAGTAGTTTATTTATTATAATTTCCTCAAAACACAAGTTTTCGTGAGGACAGTCTACAATAGAATCAGCTCTTGAGCGTTCGAAACATATTTGTTTCTTCTAAATTCAAATAAACCCGACGATTCTATAAGTATAATCAGCTCTTGAGCGTTCGAAACATATTTGTTTCTTCTAAATTCAAATAAACCCGACGATTCTATAAGTATTTACTGCCAGCAATAACCAACGAGGCTGAGACGTATAGGTATGAACACATACCTAACACACGGTATGAAAAAAATGATTTCAGTGCAATACTTGATCATCTATTTGGTATTTTAACGACGCCACGTCCACATAATACTCACGTATCTGATAATTTGTTTACGGATCATGAACTCATGACTCAAAAAGATCAATCCTTTGATCTGCAAAGCTTGAACAGATCATTATTCTTTTTAAAAAGATTGTTTTTGGTTGTGAAAAATTACATTTCTACGCCAAGTGAAGCAAAAGGAGATAGATACACGCTTTAGTTTTAAATTTTCTTATCGCAAGGAATAACAAAATTCGCAAGCGATTTAATTAAAGGATATAAGCCAAGTTCCATACAGTACACTGAGAAAAAACTGCACTGGGGTAAGACACTCTTTATAATGAGTCGACGAATAACTCTAAATTAAGTGGCAACGTCATGCGTCTAGCTCATTACGTCCGTCTATCCCGTTTTCCTACGTATTTTCTAGAGCTTTGCTACTTATGTAAGGTGTACGGCTCATTAATTTTTTCTCAGTGTAAAAGTTCCATACATTATATATAAGTTTAGCATTATTATTATATAAGTCGAAAAAAAGAATATAATAAAATTAGTTACTATGAACTTAACTTTGCAGTTGCATTTACTTCGTAGTTACTACGTATTTTATTAAAGTATGGCTGAAAATAATGTATTTAATGAAAAACTAGAGAGCCTGAAGTCCTTTAAACGCGACAAACAGTAATAAAAATCATGAAAAGAAAGCTTATTTTAGTAAAAATTTCAGCACTTACTCTCCAAACTTTTATATAACATGTCTCAAATAAAAGATGGAACTTTCATCTTCCTTGTAAACTCTTGCGTCGCGTCTTTAATTTATGGGATGACATCCGCTAAGCATAATGAATTATTATAATTTATTGCTTTATGCGAAGGAAGGAAGAATAGCTATATTACAGAGTTTCGTTTGATTAAATATTATTAATAGATATTGATAAATTATGATTTTCGTCCGTTTTCATAGTGAGTAAAATAGTGGAGAGAAGACGAATTAATGAGCCTGACTCACTCAATTCAATTCAATTTTTTAAATAAATGGCGTTCCTAAATTATTTCGCCAGCATAAAGTGTTCTTGTGTTTATTTAGTTCGAAAAGCGGGCTTCATGACAGAAGGAAAAAAGAAATTGACAGATGAATTTAAAATTTTGAATAGTAGTTTTTATTTTGAATTTTGTTTTGTATTTAGTTTATTGACCGAGCGAGCGAAGCGTCTCTGCTTCAGCTTGGCCAAAATTGTTTTTGTATGTCTGTCTGTCTGTTTGTTCCACTCTACAGGTCGCGTTTCTCAACCGATTCACGTGAAATTTTGTCAGCAGGTTTGATAAATTAATCAAATTCTTTTGGCGGGTCAGTTTTTGGAAATTTTAAAAAATGACGGAGTTATGGGGGTTGCCAGCTTACAACGTCCACCGCTGAAGCTGTTTTCCTCTACAGTCACATTTCTCCACCAATAAAAAAAAAAAATACGAAGTAATTCATAAAATATGGTAAATTTAGGAACAGTCCGATCCCGTATTATTTATTTCAACCAAGTATACGACAAACAACAAAAATCAAATCTGCGCCCGCTATTATTACCCCTTGGGTATACATAGCGATTAAGGGGAAAAAAGACAACAAAAAATATGTTTGTTTTCCCATGAAAATAACGTGATATCCCACGGTAAAATATCATAAATCACTTGATATCTCAATTTGTAACTCCTTGAAAGAACAGAATCCAACAATCACATTATCATTCGTATTATGATATGATACAGTTTTAAATTTTCAGTTTTCGGTGAAGGAAAACATCGTGATGAAACCTGCACACTCCTGCGAAGAAATTCAAAGGTTGTGGGTGAAGTCGACCAACCCGCACTGGGCCAGCGTGGTCGACTAAGGCCTAATCGCCATAATTCAGGGTAGGCTCGAGCCCTCCCCTCCGCCGAGTCCCGCGGTTGGGACGTATAAGAGCTGTTAATGTTGATGAACAGTTTTCAATAATTAATGGCGCTTTTTGTTCGTATTATCATGTCGATATTATACAATCAACTCCACAATTTAAACCTTTTCTTTTCAGCTCCCTACTAATTTTAAATGCTCGGAAAACTTAATTTCATTGGACATGATTGAAGACAATTAACGGCCGAGAAGAAGCCATTGTTTAACGAACAAAGGTCTGTCTCGGGAGACGGTTCAGTTATGATGCTGGGTATCGATAAATTACTCGGGATTTGTTATTTGATTTATCTGTATATACAACGAGTTAATTTAACTAACGCAAAACCTTTAATAAATAATAATATAAATATGTGGGGACATCTCACACACGGCCATCCAATCCCAAACTAAGCAGAGCTTGTACTATGTGTACCAAATACGAGTATACATGCTTACAAGATAAACAACATCCAGACACAAGGCAAACACAAGTGTTCATCACAGAATGTTTGCCCTGAGCGGGATGCAAGCCCGCGACCCTATGCTTCGCAGGCAGGCTACTAGCAACCAGGCTACGGAGCCGGCATGTCTTCTAAATTTTTTTTTTCATACAAGATGACTATATAAAGTCAAACATTTGTGTGTTTTTGGAAAAGTTTTAGAGCTAAAGTTGTTCAGTTTTAAGGGCAGTTATAAATGTCGTAAAAATTGAGAAACTGACTGAACTGTAGGTTGGTTTTATGACGTTAGCTAGCTCTAAGGTGTGATTTTCAGAAATTCCCCCAAGGAGAAAAAAGGGGGCTTTGGAAAGTGTATGTAACTGAAGTTTTCAGGTAACGACGGCATCTTCAAAATGCCTGAATCCCGTAAAGCCATTTAGTGGATTTGTCTTCTTAAAATTAAAGGGCTAAGTGATGCCACGCGTGTTGTATTCATGTGGCATGACGTAAATATACCCTTGAAATTTTGACCGGAAGTGAAGGATTTTCTGTAACTTCCGGTCAATTTTAGGTGCGTAATCTTCCTATTCTTGCTCAGCTTAACTTTTCCGACCGTGTGCCATGCGTTTTAAGGGCATAACACACGGCAGCTATAATATATATTATAGCACGAGGCAGCCAGCTTTCTCGTCGCCATTCACTTTCACGTAAAGCGGGGGTAAAACAAAATGGCGAATCAATCAGTGACCGGCCATTCTGCTTGACCCCCGCTTTGCACACAAAGTGAATGGTGATGAGAGAGCTGGCTGCCTCGTGCTATAATATATATTATAGCTCCGTTTATGACGGGCTTTATCGTGATGTCATATTATATATGACGTAGGCAATTTTGGAACGGGCTCACGGACTATTATGTTTTTTTTATTGTCTCACAGATGGAAGGTTCCCAACCAAAATAGTAAACTTACGACGGTATAAACGCTTTTCTACATAGAAATAAATCATTCGAATCTTCAAAATTTAAAATAACTAACAAATCCGGTCGGTCTAACCTCAGACATTCCGTTTGAAGGTAAAACGCCATCAACCGTTACACCACCCACATGAGAAGTGTAAATAACATGGAAACTACTACATTCTCTGCGTAGCGCCATCAATCACCTCGTGTCGGATTGACTGATTTATTACCGGTTCAAAAATTCTCCCGACGTGGTTAGTTTACCTTACTCAAATCAATAACGAATATACGATATGAGAGCGTCGATGATCTAGTGGCTAGGGCCACTACCTCCCGTCCGGGAGACGCGGGTTCGATCCCCACCACGTACGCTTTACGCGTTTATTCGACGCTCTTACGGTGAAGGAAAATATCTGCGAAGAAATTCAAAGGTTGTGTGTGAAGTCGACCAACCCGCACTGGGCCAGACCCGCAGTGGTCGACTAATCCCTAATCGCCCTAATTCAGGGTTGGCTCGAGCCCCTCGGTGGGCTGTTTACGCACTTGTATATAGAATTTGTGTAAGATTAACTATCATTACACTTCAAATATCTAAAGTGTATTAATTTTATTACATTATACTATAATGATTAAAGGATCTAGACATTGCAAGTGCAGTCCAAATGGATTATGCTGCTTTAAAAGATCTGAAAAGAACTGACAAATCCAGGTGAAGTTGAAACTACTGAGTCTAGAAGTATGTTGATCTTATGAAGCTTTGCCTGCTGATTTATACTTCATTCAGCATCAGTCTAAATTTTACCGAGGGAAAAGCCTTTATTCCCATAAGAGAACTCGAAAACAATGTTGTTCAGTAGTTTAAACATTGCCCGACAGTTAAGGGGAGGGACTGGGAAAAAACCATAAAAAAATCCGTTTGATTTGTTTCGTTTAGAAGAAATTTTTAGGTATTAGGTAAGTTTTTTTTTTAATAAATTACACGTTTACCACCTTATAGTTAGACATTTGAAGAATAAAACTGGATTATTCTGGTTGCATATTAGGACAAAATCGATCCTCAGAAACGAATCCTAAACATTTTACTTTATACCAAAAACATACAAAATAAGACAATAGAAACGAAGGTCAACAGTCGACCTACCTAGGGCTAGAGCTAGAGCCTACCTAGGGCTTATCTACCCACTGCCTAACTACCAGGGATGGAAACAGTGACCCATACAAAGGTTTTTAACACTGTAAATATAGAGGATAGTAAGTACACTTTCAAATCAACGGCCCGTTACAGTCCACTGCTGGACTATGAGCCTCCTCCACTTAAGGGTTTGGGTTTTGCCATAATCTCCACGCTTGGCAGGCGGGTTAGAGATCGCAGATTAAAAGGTTACTGTATCAGAGAGCACTGCTGCCCGTTCCCTGTTCAATGTGTAGTCCCTAAGTCGCCTCTTACGACACCCACGGGAAGAGTAGGGGTTGGTGACAAATGTATTCTACTCTGCCGTCACCACACGGCACACTTAATTAAATTAAAACAAAAACACTTTATTGCACACAAAAGGAACATAACACAATAAAACAAAAACATATAGCTTGAGTTGCGCAAAGGCCTTATCGCTTGTAGCGATCTCTTCCAGATAACCTTTGGGAAGAGGACATTCAGAAAGAAGACTGTGGTAGTGCAAGTGAAAAAAAAACAGGAGAGTAAAAATAAAATAGTACAATAAAACATAAAAGTTAAAAGTATAATAAATGCTACACATATACATACATAGAATAAACATACTCCATAGTGTAACCAAAACGTAAAATATTGGTTAAAGAATGGTTTTATAACGGAATCAAAGTGTTATTCTACATATCTGTTAATTTAGGTTAACACTTATTGTTGCTTGTTGGTTCATTGCAAAGTATGGCAAAGTCGCGCGACTCGCGCGTCGCGTGTTCTAGTTATAGACCTTGTTTTATAATTCCTGCTAACTACCCACACTATGCTCTCAGTGGCTGTAGGGTAATTAATCATTTGCGGACAGGGTAAAGCGTGCGATGAGCGGACAGCGGCGGATTTTTGACTAATGCCTCGTTTATCTCGAGTTTAAGCTTGTAATCCTACTGTTAAACATCTTAGCGTTAAGTTTTGGACGCGGAATATTTTTCGGCAACATCTGTGTGGTGGTTAGAGTGATTGCATATCAACTCGGAGGTTCCGAGTTCGAATACAGGTATGACCATGTTAAACTTACCGGTGTTTTCGTAATCACATGGAAACTATTTTACCAAACGTAACGTAACATTCACGTACCTGTAATAAAAAAAAAGGATTAGAATAATATTTCTCAAAATATATTTATTGTAATATTATATCTTGGCTAAAAACAATTGACAATTATTGGGTAAAGGGTTACAATTATCTATAATACAGATAATTTGAATCAAATCCAATTCAATTGGAAGTTATAACAAAATAATTTTCCGTTTTACTGTTTGAAGTATCTATCTAAAACTTCAAAGCTTATAAAAATATTAGTACATCATTAACAGCTCATATACGTCCCCACCAAGGGGCTCGAGCCTACCTTGAATCAGAGCGATTAGGCCTTAATCGACCACGCTGCTGGCCCAAATCGGGTTAGTCGACTTCACACACAACCTTTGAATTTCTTCGCAGGAGTGTGCAGGTTTCATCACGATGTTTTCCTTCACCGTAAGAGCGTCGAATAAACGTATATTTGAATTCGAAAACACATTGGTACGTGGTGGGGATCGAACCCGCGTCTCCTGGACGGCAGGCAGCGGTCCTAGCCACCGACCGACCACCGACGCTCTCAATATTAGTACAAGTACCTATACTTCGTTCTTAGTTAAAAACGCGTTCAGAATAAAAATGTAATTTAATCCGAATTTTGCTAGCGTATGATGAATGAATGATACTTTGAAAACTAAGCTCCGATGTAGGTGAAGTTATCAACAAACTTTCCGAGCAAATTAAGACTTGCCTGAACCATCTTTTTAGACGAAAATAAACGTATTTAAGTTTATTTTCAGGTGAAATTATCTGAAACACATTTAGGTTTGAATTATGTTTTAGACTTTTGATCTTAAAACTTATTCTGTACCATGTAAATGGTACAACAGCTGGTCTGACGGCGATATGTCCCCATTCTATTCAACTTATCAACTAGTAGTCAGAAAATTCTGAAAAATGTTTACATACGAGTATATATATACTTTTACTTTTTTTTTTAAAGAAGATAGTGTTTTCTTCTTTTTAAAAGTGTGCATACCTGGTGGTTTTGTTCTATTAAAGAAAACGTAAGCCGTGAGGTGACGGCAGAGTAGAATACATTTGTCACCAACCCCTACTCTTCCCGTGGGTGTCGTAAGAGGCGACTTAGGGACTACACATTGAACAGGGAACGGGCAGCAGCGCTCTCTGATACAGTAACCTTTTAATCTGCGATCTCCAACCCGCCTGCCAAGCGTGGAGATTATGGCAAAACCAAACACTTGAGTGGAGGAGGCTCATAGTCCAGCAGTGGACTGTAACGGGCCGTTGATTGATTTGATTTGAATGAAAACGTAATATAATAAATAAATAAGTGGGGACAGCTCCCACACGGCCATCTGATCCAAAACTTCTTCTTTCGAGTCAAAGGCCAATAAAACTAAACAGAGCTTCAAATTCAAATAATTTATTTGCAAGTCACAGTTTGGTAAAGATCTTAAATATACATCCAGAGAATAGTGACGCCCTGTAAGGGCGCAGCAAACTTGCGAGAGAGCGCATTAATATTAGTTACAATTGTGGTTACAATTAATAAAATAATAAATAAATCTTTACTCAATTTAGATTAGGTAGTTAGAGAACTTAGAGAAACGGAGGCATACTTAAATTATAATTATTGATCTTTGTCATCCATGAATTCTTTGATGCTGTAGTAACTTTTAGCAATGAGAAAAGATTTTAGGTGTTTGGTGAAAGAAGCCATTTTATTGTAATTTTTTAAATAGTTGGGTATTTTATTGTAAATCTTTATTATCATAGCTTATACTATGAGCACCAGACAACTGATAAATACATACATAAATAGATAAATATATACTTAAATATTGATATTAATAAATAAACAATAAATACTCACTGAAATTCTTACTGTAAATACAAAATCCAGCGAAGAAACAAAAAGTTTGTGTGGAAATTCGACAAATTCCGTACCCTGTTTCTTCCTAAACAAATTGTTTAAAAAATAGTTAAGTACCAAAACTACTTCCTGTATTACAGTGACGACTGGCAGCAATAAGGGGGACTTAATGAGCTATTAAGTAATTTATTCCAGTCGACTTGAGGGTGGTTTTGTTACGGGAAGTCGGCTATTTGGATAAACTATTGTAGCGGTCACGCAACAGGGCGAACAGTCGAATTTGGATTTCAAGTGGAAACATTTTGGGAACTACTGAGCTAAACAATAAAATGTGTAGGTAATGTTGTGTTACTGCTTATGCAAAAAAAGTTGTTTTTAAACCAAGCATTACCGAGTATACCTATCAAATATTAAATAAATGAATTTGCTTTGATTTGAATAAAATTGACAAACAATGTATGAAGAAGAACACCAAAAATATGAGTGTTATTATAGTCGAATGATTTTGTTATTGTAATTGTCTGATAGTTGTATAGTTCATGGTGCAGTCGACCAACCCGCACTGGGCCAGCGTGGTCGACTAAGGCCTAATCGCCTTAATTCAGGGTAGACTCGAGCCCCTCGGTGGGGACGTATATGAGCTGTTGATGAACTCTATACTACAGATTTAAGTAATCTTTTTTTATATCAAAAGAAAGATGGTTCCTAACTGGAATTTGAACCTTTAACCTGCCGAACGGGAGCGAAATGCTTTACCGCTCGACTATGGAGGTTTTCTCATTAATTTTATAGCTGTTTTAAACGCCCAAATGCGCAGTGTCATTCCGTGATTGTGTTTTGAAAAACGAACGGAACGCGATTTCCTGGAAATTTGTCGTAAATAAGGGAAGATTGATGAAGTTCGGTTTATTGTGATTACAGTTCAGATTTAAGTAATTCTTACGGAATTACAATGCATAAAAAACCTGCTAATATTGTAATATGTCCCATAGTTTGTATGTTTGGATGTTTTTACTCAATTACGCAAAAACGAATGAACAGATTTGGATGAAAGGCACACAGATAAGTTTATAACCTGGATCAACACATATGATTTTATTTTATGGAAAAAGTAATATTCTCACGGGAAAATCTCACGCAAAATATAAAGCTACTTCATTCACGTACAGTACGAATATCTCAACTATAATGATTTATGATAAATAAAAAAAAACTAAACTGAATATAAACCTTTTTATGCAAGACTAAAAACATTTTTACTAACCAAGTGTTACTAGTGGCTCTGTGAGCTGTAGACCTCGCGAGTCTGTATATCTTTTCATATTTATTTTTATTTTTTCTCCACAAACATCCCCAACCCCTTGATTTTTATTTTTATTTTTTTTTATTTTTATTGGTTAAGAAATGTGACCTGTAGAGGAAAACAGCCTCAGCGGTAGACCTTGTAAGCTGGCAACCCCTATAACTCCGTCATTTTTTTAAATTTCCAAAAACTGGCTTGATAAAAAAATCGATTAATTTATTGAACCTGCTCATAAAATTTCACGAGAATCGGTTGAGAAACGCGACCTGTAGAGTGAAACAAACAAACAGATGGACAGATGGACATACAAAAGCAAATTTTGCCAAGCTAAAGCAGAGACGCTTCGCTCGCTCGGTCAATTATTCTGTTAACGAGTTCTTTCACGATGCAATCTAATCTAGTCAAAGCTCATAGTCATTTTAATTAGGGTAAATAACTTACAGAAATTGTTAATCTTTTTATTTATAAGTTATTGAATTGATATTTTAATTTTTATATTATTGCAAACGATTATTGTAATGAAATTCGAATTTTATTTTTAGTATTAATATTGTCACTATGAAATTATGCATGTTAAAATTACTATTCATATTATTATTGTAATTGGCAAAACCTATTTTCCGTAAAACCTATTTGTCTTCCACTTACATGCCTTATCTTATGCAATGCCCTGACAGGGTCATGTACTTATCTGCCATGTTAAATTAGAACTTTTTGTACATGTGAGCATAAATAACTAAAATAAAAATGATTTACTCAATCGTTTAATTTGTATAGATACAATGAATTTTCTGTGTGTTATCTCTGCACCCAAGGTTGCCTGGAAAAGATTGCTACCTTGCCGCCTGTTGACTCTTATGTTTTTATGTTTTGTTTGCGTTTGGTGTCACTTGTATTGTATTGTACGAAAATTTATCCAAATCGGTTAAGTCTCAAACCAATAGACGAAAACTTCAAAGCACTCCGCAACGAGGCCAACGACTTTCAATTCTTTGAATACAGAACTACCCACTATCGAAATAATAGGGGATCGGACTACTTTTTTAAAATTTTATAAATACAAACTTCTTAGTTTCTGCTATCGAACACTAAAAGAATTTTTGCTTTATCTTTAAAATTGAGCGAGTTATAAAGGTTTGAAATTCAAGATTAGACAGAGAGGCACATACCCACTTGTGACGTCTTTTGTTAGTAACGCCATATAATCTCCATACAAAAAATCGTTTTTGAAAGAGACAGACATATTGAAACTTTAAAAAATCACTGTAAATTCATTTTTCAACCGATTATGTTTTATTTGTCGCGAATCGTCTGTTACTTATCTATATTTTAATTTAAAAATAATTCATAAAATATGGTAAATTTAGCAACAGTCCGATCCCCTATTAAAATAAACAACAGCATCTCAAACATTTACGATATTCCGAACGTAATCTCTATATTTATTGCAAATCATTCCGAAGATGTTACTCCTGTTTATTCAAAGCTTCGAATTGAGATACATTAGATAGGAAATAGCCTTTTACTGATCCATTCAACTCCCACGCAGAGTTTTCAATCAGAACTCGGATGGAATTCCATACATCACTCGATCAATATTTTGATACACAACATAAGTTTAAAAGGTGTTTGAAGCTTTCTGATACTATATTCGGTGTTTGTATTTTAAAGGATACTGTTTCGTGATTTCGTTACTAAGCTGCATACTCCTCGCTGGTACTGGCCAGCGTTACAAGGTACCTATCTAAGAACAAGTACTAGTCGTGGGTTCAAGTCCCGCCGGAAGGTTTACGTTTTTGGTTGTTTTCGATGAATCTAAAATATTTAATACCTGAATATTACCTCAAATCTGACATTTCATTGTATAGGACTCCAATTTATTACTCTATCTACGGAAGTAGGCGTTACAAGAGCTATGAAAGTGACTGTTGGCGGTTCTATAAACCTGACAATAGGGTTTGTGAGGTCCGTTTGGGCTGAAAGGTTTCCCCAAGCGGATGCTCACATCCCGCTTGCCGAACACCTCACTCCCGGCCATTAGCTGCCTTGGGCGACCTGGAGGGCGCTCAATCGAATTCGCGCGGGTGTAGGTAGGGCAAATCACAAAAGGTGGGGCTTCACTGACGATGATCAGTGTGACTGCGGCGGCGGCGCCACGCAGACAATGAAGCACCTGTCGTTTTGCCCTAACTGCTCTGTTTCTTGCTCTATGCAAGATATCAATGAGGCCAATGATAAGGCAGTAGCTCTGGCCAATTTTGGGTTGGATTAATTTAGCCTACATCGACACGAAAAAAAGAAGAGGTCGGTTATTGACCTTACGATTACAACCCACACAATGAAGAAGAATAAATAGTTACATGAGATATGTCAAAGGCCATTGGCGTTCTGAAATAATGCGTTTGTGAGATTGGTCGTCGGCCTTACAACTGACTACTGATGATGATTAAAACATTAGAAAATGTTATTTATATTTACTGACAGCCACACGACGACGGGGAGGTCTGATGTTCCACTTCTCTTCTTTAATTTAAGAGCTCTGTTTTCTACAAACGATTTAACAACGAACATGACATTTATTTGTTCCTTGACTTGTTCGAAATAACTTCGTCCTGGTCTTCCTTATTCTCTTTTCCCTTCAATCTCCCTTCCGTTGTTTCTTAAAAAGTTGTCGTGTCTTATCAAGTGTCCTGTCATCTCTCTCACTCATCTCGTCTTCCGTTTTCTATGGTTCCTTTTCTCTCCAACAATCTCCAGAGGTGAACAATCTTCATTTGTCTTTCTTTCGGTCCAGCTAATTCTTTCCATTCCTCTCCAACACCACATTTTTAACGCTTCCAACATATTTGTGTCCCTCCGTGTCATGATGTTCCTTAGCGAAAACACTTTGAAAACAATAACCCACTTGACAGATTTCTGACAAATCTAATTCTTCGTTAAACCTATTAAAATAAATCAAATTCTCGTAGCCGTAAATCTAAAGCTGTGACAGCTAAGATCATACACACTCGGCGACGTCTAGGAGAATTTATAAGCTGTTTTAGCGAGATGAGACGCACACGCATACTTGGATGTCGTTAGACAAACACGAGCAAGACATCCAAAGAAAACATTGGATTATTTGTGTGTGAATTACGTGTCTGTAATATGAGTGATTATCATTCAGAGACTTAGTGATTACTTCTATTCGTCAAATCTTTGGTTTTAATTATTTTCCCGTAGGAATAAGATGTATTCCCGTTGTAAAAAATAACCGATTTCACTGTCTAGCCTATGAACTATATCTGCAAAAATGACGTACATATCCGTTTACTTAACAGTTGCTGTATAAAAGAAGGAAAAGAAACGCATCTGGCACATTGTCATTCGAGTTTCACAAAGTTAATTCGGGCTGCCAATAAATATGAGCCAGTTACAACACACAATCTGCTCTTCAGTTGGCAATAGGACACATCCAGCGGCGGATGATGATTGGGATGATGATTGTTCTCTTATCCCTCATCAGGGACATGGGGCTCGCAAAAGGGATTTCCATTGCTAGCGGTCCTGAGCAGCAACTTCGAGCTCCTTTCAATTTTCAACTGACCGTCTCCAGGTGGTGAAACTCATTGGCGGGGACGTGGGAAAACCACTTCTGTTTTTTTTTCCTAGTGCAACGTCCGCCGTGTGGTGACGGCAGAGTAGAATACATTTGTCACCAACCCTTACTCTTTCCGTGGGTGTCGTAAGAGGCGACTTAGGGACTACACATTGAACAGGGAACGGGCAGCAGCGCTCTCTGATACAGTAACCTTTTAATCTGTGATCTCCATCCCGCCTGCCAAGCAAGATTATGGCAAAACCAAACACTTAAGTGGAGGAGGCTTATAGTCCAGCAGTGGACTGTAACGGGCCGTTGATGTTGATGAATCTTGTCGAAGAGTTTTTTAGCCTCCACAGCACGACTCTGCGTTCTAGCACACAAATAGGTAACCTAAACCAAATCTAAACAGCTTTACTATTATTTCTTCTGTGTCTAAACCAACAAAATACGCATTAAGATAACCAGCGTTTCAAGAAAATGCATCAACGATTTCACAAAACGCATATGTGCGTCAGGATCGCCATTAGACCGTTTAAAATAGATCATTGCAATGTAAATGCTAATACTGAAGTTTAATACTGTGATGACATAGTTAATGGACATGGTGAGCTATCTGATTGGCGGATATTTGTCAAATGTTAATAAGATTAATTGAGAACGTCGGTCGGAGCGAGATGGTTAGGGCCGCTGTCTTCCGTACGGGAGACGCGGGTTCGATCCCCACCACGTACTAAATAAAAATAAATGAAAAGACCACTAATGTGTTTTCGAATTCACATGTACGTTTATTCGACGCTTTTACGGTGAAGAAAACGTCGAGAGGAAACCTGCAAAGAAATTTAAAGGCTGTGTGTGAAGTCAACCAACCCGCACTGGGCCAGTGTGGTGACTAAAGTCTGATCGCCCTAATTTATGGTAGGCTCGAGCCCCTCAGTGGGGACTTGGGGACGTATATGAGCTCTTCATCATCATCAACGGCCCGTTACAGTCCACTGCTGGTCTATGAGCCTCCTCCACAAGTGTTTGGTTTTGCCATAATCTCCACGCTTGGTAGGCGGGAGATCGCAGATTAAAAGGTTACTGTATCAGAGAGCGCTGCTGCCCGTTCCCTGTTCAATGTGTAGTCCCTAAGTCGCCTCTTACGACACCCACGGGAAGAGTAGGGGTTAGTAACAAATGTATTCTACTCTGCCGTCACCACACGGAGCTCTTCATTATTAAAATAATTTTCTTCTTCTTCTTATAGTGCCTCTCCACCTAGTGAAGGTTAGCCGTCAGTTCAGTAAACTTCTGTCTATCCTTTGCGAGGCGAAACTCGTTCATAATAACTATTCTTACTATTTCCTGTACCGTGCTGGAGTGATGATGAGCTCCTGACCGATTTCAGCCAGGCGACTGTTTCAGCTCCGATTTTCTGAATCACCAAGGAACGTTATAGGAACACCAAGCTTCTTTCTCATTTAAATTTTCATTTTTCAAATACATAATGTTTACCTGGTTAGTTTAGGTTTCCTTATCACCCACCTTATCACAAATATAGTAATTGGAAGCCAATTTAATTTTCCGCTTCATCAAACGGTTGGCGCAATTGATTTCAAGGCGCACACTTCATATAAACGACGATAAGAAATATTCAATATTATATCGGTGGGGACGTATGCGGTGTTGATGATGATACCTATACCTTGAATGACACGCATTTTATTTACCCGATGAGATAAAAGAGGGTTATGGTAGATTATAAAGAAAATAACAGGCCAAGCACCTGTCGGGCCACGCAAAGTGTAGGGTGCCGTAGTTGTCCAATACTACTTAGGTAGCTGTTTATATCCGCCGTGTGGTGACGGCAGAGTAGAATACATTTGTCACCAATTCCTAGTCTTCCCGTGGGTGTCGTAAGAGGCGACTTAGGGACTACACATTGAACAGGGAACGGGCAGTAGCGCTCTCTGATACAGTAACCTTTTAATCTGCGATCTCCAACCCGCCTGCCAAGCGTGGAGTTTATGGCAAAACCCTCCACTTAAGTGGAGGAGGCTCATAGTCCAGCAGTGGACTGTAACGGACCGTTGATGTTGAAGCTGTTTATACAGTTAACATTCATCAAAATATTTTTCTGTGATATTTGTAGTACCAAATTTATTACTTGTACAAGTACATTTTATAAGTTTTTGACTACGGTACCCTAAAAAAAAAAAACACACGCAGGGACATCTCGCACACGGCCATCTGATGAATATGAAAGCATTTACATTGACAACATGAAAACAACTCTTTCAGTATTATTGTATAACAAAAGTAGGGAAGTAGATAAACTTATTGATAGAACGTGTAATGTGAACGTGCAAGTTGATTGGCTGCATTTGTTATGATATAATCAGTTACTATCACTTACCAACACGCGATTTATAATAGCTTGTTGTTACAAAACAAACTCATCTTCAATGCGGAGGAAA
The DNA here is from genome assembly GCA_951230895.1 of Carpatolechia fugitivella. Lineage (NCBI taxonomy): Eukaryota > Metazoa > Arthropoda > Insecta > Lepidoptera > Gelechiidae > Carpatolechia > Carpatolechia fugitivella. The sequence continues at coordinate 8,969,297 of OX579670.1, read as the reverse complement.
TCATACTTCACAAAATGAGAATATATATTTGGATGTTTAGATGTTTGTTCCGCCTGCAAGCTTAAAGTACTCAACAGATTTGAATGAAATTCGGAATGGACATAGTTTGTAACCTGGGTTAACACATAGGATATTTTTTACAGGAAAGTCTTATTCCCACGGGAAAATCTTACACGACGCGAGCGCAGCCGCGGGCGGGTTGCTGTCACATTGACATTATAAATGTGAAAATATATTTGGATGTTTAGAAGTTTTTCGTATTGCGAACCCAGGTTGGTCGCTGCAAAGACCAGACGCGTGGACAATGTGACTGTAGAGCCTCGTCCCAAAACATGACGCATTTACTCTCTTGCCCACTGTGTCCCTCTGCGTGCACTATGATAGGGTTGCCATTTCTAAAATTTGGTAATCAGGACAAGACGCGTGAAAACCCCGGATTTTAGAGCCCGAAATTTTATATCATCATTTTAAATGTACCTAAAAAAAAAACAGAATTTGTTTTAATAATCAGTTAGATTTTTTATTCTTAAAATAAAACACCCGGACTACAAATGAAGCCCCACCCCGGACGCTCCCCGGATGCCCTCTAAACTAAGACAAATCCGGGGAAACCCGGACGGATGGCAGCCCTAACTATGAAGGTCTTTGTGATGGCGTCGTAAAACGCCATAACTGTGGCAGAGTACTGAGCCGAAAAAATCTAGTTTGTTTCATGGACTCGAAGAAGAAGCAGTATCATCATCATCTCGGCCGGAAACTGGCCTCACAAATCCTGACTGATCACATCCCTCCATCTAAGACTAATGACTGGGCTCGTGTAACGACTGCTTCAGCCGATAGCAGCCAGGTTCCAGAGTTTCAGGGCAGATGTCGACCTTACAACTTACACGATAGATGAATAAATGCTTACTTAGATGATAAAAACGTATTATACGATAAATTATTATATACTTACATGATAAAAACGTCTGGTCAACTGTTGTTCCAAATCAGCGGAGTGATTCTTTATATATTTAAAAGAAAAGTACAAAAGATACAATTCCTGTGGAGTTTCTTCTGGCCGTTCTTCTCCACAGAGGGCGTACACTGGTAGTGAACGTGCAATCCATGATAGCTTTGACGTCGAAAAATGATTTGTAAAAGTCTTAATTTCAGTAAAATAATTTTGACTTTTGACTACATGATGATGATGACTTCAGCCGAAAGACGACAACTGCTGGATAAATACCAAGAATCTCCACTATAGATCAAGGAACGGTTGCTTGCATTCATCCATTGTCCATTGGTGGGGCAAGTAAACTTGGGCTATTAAGGTCGTCGGATTGGTGGGTGCGGTTGGACAATTTTGTAGGGTTATTGGGGTTTGGGTAAGTGTGGTCGACTATGGCTAGATCGCCCTTATTTAGTGTGGACTTGAGCCCTATGGTGAGGATAAAAATAATATAATAGTATATTTTGATACGGGCTTACAAACACATCTGTAATCCATCTAAATATATAAAAATGATTCGCTGTTCGTTAGTCTCGCTAAAACTCGAGAACGGCTGAACCGATTTGGCTAATTTTAGTCTTCGTGGAAGTCCAGGGAAGGTTTAAACGGTGAGAAACATAAATAAATAGGTAACAGAAAATACTAAAAACGACAATTTAGTTTTCCAATACAAAATGGTCAAGGGTAGGTGTAGGGTAGATGTTGGGTAGTGTAGGTGTAGGATAGGTGTAGGGTAAGTGTAGGGTAGGTGTAGGGAAGGTGTAGGGTAGGTGTAGGGCAGGTGTAGGGTAGATGTTGGGAAAAATGGCAGGACAACGTCTGCCGGGCCAGCTAGTTTAAATATAACTTTAAAAGTATTATCAAAAACAATTCTTCATCCTTCGCTTATCATAATTATTATTTATCGTGACTTATAGCAGATCTATTTCTGACAAGCAGACGCATGCGCAGTTTAACGAACAATAATAGATCTATGAGAGCTCTGGATGCCTCAAGCATACTTCAAAACTATACTATGATGAATGTAATGTTAAAATTGATACTATTGATTGATATTAATGGAAATCTTTAATCTTGTTTTTGTTATTAGTGGCGTTTATTCAAGAAGTTATGCAATTAATGGGTCTGTTTCAAATACATATTTGGACGCATTATGGACTTAATTTTAGCTAAGTCGCGGATTCGATCCCCACCTCGTACCAATGTGTTTTTTAGAAGGCAGCGGCTCTAGCCATTACACCACCGACGCCCAGACAACCGCTAGATATAAACAACATCCAGACAAGGAAAACACAAGTGTTATAACTAGTACCTGTTTATCACCACTGCATGCGGTGACAACCTATGATTAAGGCACCACTTTAGCATGTTAACTTTTGTTATTGTTTTTATATTTATAAGTATCGAGTGAGTGTCTTGTTGGTTGCCCTAAATAAATAAAATAAAATAAGTGCTTATCACACGAATGTTTGCCATGGGCAGGATTCGAACCCGCAACCCTGTGCTTCGTAGGCAGGCGTACTACCATTAGGCTACGGGATCGTCAGTAATCAACAAAACTTTCAAGGAAGCGCAGTTTTTGTGTTTAATTTCGCCAACTCCTCGGTATTTAGCTATATAGGTGCGCGTACGTTGAGTGTAATGTTTCCGAGTTACAACTCAGGCTTAGGTAGTAAAGAACCAGCCAAGCGCGTCAAGTATTACGTGTTTACACTTTCGCTTACTTAGTTTAAATAATTTATCAGGTGAAGAAGAAAATGGAAAATTCTTTGTGTGTTGATCTTCTTCTTAATTTGTGGGTTGTATGGTAAGCAACTTACCTTACCAACCTTGGTGTTATAAAGCTGCCAAAGGTCACTGATAGGGCTCTGTTTTATCAGAGTGGTAATATAGTGGGCGCGGACTTGCGGGGGAGCAGAAGGCTCGTACCCCTTAGGAAATTTATGACAACGTATCTGGGGGCGCCCTCAGACGGGCTCGGACCGCGGCCCAGAACGTTGCCAGGGCGAGAAGCGCGTCGGAGAAGAATGACCCCTACCGGGTCTTACTGAATTACACTGATAGGGCTCGTATAACGACTGATTTTGTAGACATTAACCAGGACCAACGAACGGGAGATGCGGGTTCAGTCCCCACCACGTACTTATGTGTTTTCGAATTTCGAATTCATATGTACGTTTATTCGACGCTGTTACGGTGAAGGAAAACATCGTGATGAAATATGCATACTCCTGCGAAGAAATTCAAAGGTTGTATGTGAAGTCGACCAACCCGCACTGGGCCAGCGTGGTCGACTAAGGCCTAATCGCCCTAATTGAGGGTAGGCTCGAGCCCCTCGGTTGAGCTGTTGATGAACCAGGACCAACATCATGTTTATGTGCCTTCCGAACCGCGGAGTCACAAAGGTGATTCGGCCAGAATTGTCTTAACCGAACTGGGAAAATTATCACAAAGAGATTTTGGTTCGACAGTGTCGCCACCAGGATTTGGACCTAGGACCTCCGAATTAACAATATGATGAATATCGGTTAATTGTGTTGTCTTCTTTTTCATCGGGTGTGTTGTTAGGTCGCCAACCGACCAGTGAGGTCAGTGTTTAGAGCCGCCAAAGGCGACGGACATTGTTCGCTCGTGTAATGACGTGTAGACGTACCGGAGACCTTCTCAAAGCACGGAAAAAAGTAAGCCCTCTCTCATTCTGACAGACTGGTTCAAGCAGGTATAGCATATTGGATTTGAAATATGTTCGAAAACATGAAATATATCAACAAGTACACGAAAATGCCTATCCTTGTAAATTCAGGAAAAATAAAACAAACTCTTTGACACCCAGCAACTTGTCAAAAATAACGCGCAAAAGGGCGTAACTCATTTCTAACAATACATCCAGCCAATCGGAGGGCATTGGCTCATAGACAGGACACGCCCCCTTGGCAGTAGATGCGCCTGAGTCACTAGAAACCGACAACTATGCGCTAGAACATTGACAGATGGCATTTGCGAAAATTATATTACTATATCTAAAAAGTAAATTATCGTGCTTCGGAAGGAACGTTAAGCTGGTTGGTTCCAGCTATTAGCGAAAGTATAATAGCTATTATATGAAAGGGTGCGCGTTCATAATGTCCTTTTCCCTAAAATCCCTTGGTTCCAGCGGTACATAAACCATGTCACAAGCACTTAGCGTCTTATTTAATCACCAGAGTTTGTGAGGTCGGTCATTGACCTAAAAACAAGATATGATAATGACACAAAAATGTGAAAAGATTTTGAACAATGCAATAAAATTAATAGTTCACGAAAACGTTGATGCGAGTACTACTGCTGCGATCATGAGTCATAAGAAAAATTATTTAGTCTTAGAAACCCACTCATTAAAAAAACTTGGCCGACGAATACGTTATAGTAAACATTACTATGTCACTATTAGATTATGGCAGACGTTTGCAATTAACTAGCTGTCCGCCCGCGGCTTCGCTCGCGTTGTGCAAGATTTTCCCGTGGGAATAAGAATTTTTCCCGTAAGAAGTATCCTATGTGTTAATCCAGGAAACAAACTATCTCCATTCCAAATTTCATCCAAATCCGTTTTGTGGTTAAGGTTTGAAAGCGGAACAAACATCCAAATATATTTTCACATATTTGTAATATTAGTGTGATGTGATATGACTGTATTTTTAACATAGAACAATGCAAGCAGTTCTTGCGCTTTCTTTTATTCGTCGAGTCTTCATTCAGATAATAATCCTTTTTTACCAATCACATATTAGTCCGCTGATATTTAAGGCCGGGTTATTGCAAAAATTAGCAACTTAACGCGGTTTAGTTGAAAGTTCAACCGACGCATTACTGAAATAAGTTCATATTAGCGTGCGATGCTTCACGGTGGTTACGTCCGACACTGCGCAGGAATCGTGCGAAAAACTCGTTTTTCTTGAACTCTTTTGCTTATTAACAGAAAATGGCAGAGTTTATGAAAAATGTGATCGATTTAAAATCTAAGTCAGTAATTGGCAAGTTATATTTACGAAAAAAAAAGCTATGGTTATCGCTTTAAGTTACGAGATCTGGGACGTCAAAAAATTGTTTTGCTGCTTTTTTTAAAAAACTTGTGCTTTTTATTTCTAAATTATTAAGGATATATTCTGTTAGCATATATTTTTTACATTTATAAAATCAATAGAAGTGCTAGTGTTTGATCGTCAAAGTAGCGACTATGGGCGCTATTTCCACATAACCCCGCCTTAATCCATATGAAAACTCACAAACAAAACACACTTGATATTCTACATTAAAACACTTTACGGCTCTAGGTCGGTAAAATGACTATAACGCAAGCCAGACGCTCGCGTCGGATCGTAACTCGATCGCTGCTAATCCCCTTATTTATCTATTATAGTAACTTTAATATTTCTGTTTAATTTTAGAACAATGAGTGCTAAATTATCAACTCTGGCGCATGTAATAAACCCAAATATGCGGAATCAGTTTTAGCTCTTATTTATTGTTTATTGTAAAAGATCGCATCTTTTTATCATTAAATAAAGCTATTTTATGAATATATATGTATAAGAGCGTCGTCGGTGGTGTAGTGGTTAGGGCCGCTGCCTCCCGTCCGGGAGACGCGGGTTCGATCCCCACCACGTACCAATGTGTTTTCGAATTTCGAATTCATATGTACGTTTATTCGACGTACATATGAGTTTATTCGACGACTTGGCAGGGGGGCGTCCCACACTACGTTTCCCGAGACGTGGTCTCCATTCGAGAACCCGTCTGCTCCAACGCTCGTCGGTTCTGCGACAGACGTGACCAGCCCACAAACACTTCAGCTTGCTACACTTCTAGGCCTAGAGGTTAACACCTCAAAAACATGCACTAAAAGTCTCGTCATTATGGTAGAAATTATGCAAGCTGTGCTATTCTAGATCTCCGTTGTTGCTATGAAGCAAATAAGGCCAACTTATCTATTCTCTATCTATCTATCTATCCTTGTGTACAATAAAGTATATTCTGTTCTATACACTACTAGATATACACTATATACGAAACTAAAAACTTCCATTTTCGCAATCCACAGTCAAATAAAAATAGTTAATATTATATTTATTTCGAAACAAATGAAAGTCATTTACGATTCTGCTGAATATACGGTTTATTCCCGCGGTAAAATGTCTTTAAGTGTCAAATTATACTTGCCCCAAATTTCATCAAGTTCTATATGGATTGAATTGATGTGGATTTAAAATAAGATTACTGTGTCCTTAAAAGATATTCTTCCAATCAAGAGCCCACAATAACCATAAAATTCATAAAATGTTTTTTTCCATTAGTATAACTCTACTACAAAGTGTAAAACCAAATGTTTAATGTCCACATTAAAATCGCCATCAAAGACATCATAACACTTTTTAATTAACCTTTGAAGATCTAAGCGGCCATTTTGAATTTGACCCATCACTAGAGTAATTCGTACTGATAGTTTAGTATAGTGATCTCTTTGAAAAGAATGATTTAATATGATCCAGGAATGAGTTAGTTGATGTCTGGATTTGAGTCTTAGAAATATTATAGGCTTGCGAAATAAGATATTTATCGTGAAAAAGATTATGTTTTGTAAGTACTTTTGACGATTTTTTTTTATGTTTGATTGGATTTTACATGGTTTTTGTTTGTTTTAAATGTTACTTGTAACATTGATGAATAGGGAATATGCATAATAAAAATATTAGCTTTTTACATAGCTCATTTGAAAGTATATAAAAATAGACTATTTATAGTCAAAACAGAATCGAAATTGATCGAATAACAAACTAGATACAACATTATTAAATAAATATCTGTCCCTCTTTTCATAATCAACTAAAACAAAATTTTCTATGACGGATGTATGGCCCGCGTGACCAATGACGTTAATGGTCATGTCGGACCTCTCTGTCTAACCATCAACTTTAAAGCCTTATAACTTTAGTTTCTGAGCAAGATATTTGAAAAAATATTTTTTACGTGTTTATCTGGAACTTGAAATATTTCGATTATTGAATTAAAAAAAAAATGTGCATATTCCCTATCTCATGTTTTTATGTCCATAATTGTATATATATATATTCGAGTTATTTTTCACTGTCGTTGTTGCGAAACTATCAACTTTATTTTAATATTTTTATTTATATAATAAACAATAAAAAAACAAGTCCTTACTAATATTATAAACGCGAAAGTTTCTATGTATGGATGGATGTTTGTTACTCTTTCGCGCAACTGAACGGATTGGGATGAAATTTGGAATAGAGATAGCTTGTACCCTGGATTAACACATAGAATACATTTTACGGGAAAATCTTACACAACGCGAGCTTAGCCGCGGGCGGACACAAGCCTACTTATTTCCAAAGATATAATCCCAGCGGACCTAAAGAAATATCTTCCAGCAGAATTACTCGTATCGTGTTTTTATGAGTAACGCCGAAGATCTAAAATTAGGAATGCAACTCACAGTTTAATTTGGATATAAGAGTCACAGCGAAATACACAGCGTCCTATTGTTAGGAATTTTAATAATGATTGCTAACCAGACTAACATAACTGCAGTCGTAATCGTAAAACACAGGAGCTTTGAAAATTAATGGTCTACGTCTACAGGTAGGTACTTCGATTCAATAGTCACTGGACTAATGATGTAGTTAAACGAGTCATAATTAATAATTTTAGAATTATGTAGTTTTTTTATCGTGGCTGCTTTTCTTAATAAAAGCCAGGTCAAGACGAGAGCATACAAGGAAGAAGCGATAGAAGTATGTCTGGATCGCACAGTGTTTTTTAGCTCCAAAAGGGTGACATCCGCTTTTTATTCAATATACACTCACCGGCACATCTAACCGCCCACCCTTCATTTCAGGGAATATTTGTGATTCTTTATAACTCTATTAGTTACAGCTGATGTTAGTTAAAAAGTAGTTAATTTAATTATTATTTAAGTGTGTTTAATTTATCGTAAAATTATCAATAAATCTGTTGTAATGTATAACAATAAGCGTAGTTTAAAATTAACTCGAAATACAAGGGTGGGCGGTTAGATGTGCCGCCGGTGAGTATATATATCTACTAAATAGTCCATTACAAATGCACTAGTCGAAGTCCCAGGTCTCAATTTTGTATAGTTTTTTAAATAAAAAATCTTAAAGTTTCCATGACTTTGAGGATAAAATTCAGAAAATCAGCCGTAAAAATAAAAACTATGCACAATAGAGCTTTGAGCTCTTCTCCACAGATTCCGCCATTGTGTTAGTGAACTCGCCCAAAAAAATGTAACGACGGATCTAAGCGATGTAATAACATCCTATGGAAATAAATAATTTTTGATTTGATTTTATTTTTAATTGCCAGTTTATAAAGTAATTCTATGCACATAATATTCCACTTTTATTTAATCAAAAATGACGACAGATCCAGCAAAATAAAATATTTCACCGAAACCACAAACGATCCACAGTGTTTTTTTTAGCTTTTTGAGGCTAAATAAACACTGTGGATCGTAGCAAGTGGAAGGAGTGGTCTCTTATACGTATTTTCATTTTTTATTTAGTACCCAAAACGTATATAAATTATACAGCTGTTAATCATGTTCTGATACCGACATAAGAGCTCTCGCAACACATTTGTTTATCTTAATTTGTCTTGCTTTTCTGAAGATACATCGCAAGTAGGTATAAAAGTTATTTGTAAATGTGAAACAAACGAACATTGGCGAGATTTTTTAACTAAAAAAGTTAACCCCTATTTATTAACTGTCGCCTATTTAAAGAAAAATACATTTTCCAGTAGCGGCCTACGATTTTCTTATATTTGATTTGTTATCGACTTGTCTAATAGGCAATATTTTTCTATCAAATAAAACCCCATTTTTGTTTGCATCATAACGGCAAAGACTACCAGCGCTTACAGCCGAACGTACGCACATTCCCGCGTTTTATTTTATGTAAATGTTAAAAGGCAGATTAATACTAATTTATTGATGCTAAACAACATTGTGTGTCGACTTTGATCAAAACGTATTGCGACAGCTGCCAGTCACATTCGACCGGAAAAAAATCATGCAACATAAAAAAAATGTATTTTTAACATCATAAAAAAGGAATGGTTCATTACACGTGTTAGCAATGAGGATGGGATTAGTGCGATTCGTTTTTGTTTTTAAAAAAATATAAAATATTAAGTTTTTTTTTTTATAATAGGTGTCTGAAAGGCTTGAGAGCAGAGCGCGAAAATTTTTCGTCATTAGAGTGCCATCATGAGATAAGGAAAGCTTCGATCACAGAAGGGACAAGGAAAGACGGATCCTTTAATATTTTACCAAACTGTTACTTGAATGTTTTTCCTCATGCCATAACTATTAGCGGCTCGGTCAATGACCTGGTAATCTACACAATAATTATGATGATTCCGCTTACTAAACTATTTTGTAAACCTAACCTACTGGCGGTCGCTGGAGTTTGCAGATTCGCAGTAAGCATTGTTTTGAGTAAGTTGAGTAGGTGTTACGTCACAATTTTGGTATGATAACTACTACTTAATAACTTACCCAGGCTTTCCGAATTTTATTCCGTGGGTGTGGAGTGGGTGTGGAGTGGGTGTGGAGTGGGTGATAAAACCGATTACAAATATTATAAATTCAATTTGTTTCTGGCGTCTTTGCAGTATTCGCCACAAGGAGTCTTATGGGATTAAGTTATCCTGTAGCAACCTTTTTTAGATCTTTTGGATTAGAGTCTAATAGTGGATTGGATAAACCGTATTTTAGCGAGAAAACCAATTATTCTCGAGGGAGGTCCGATGTTTGAACTGGAAGAAAAATAGAGCCCTATTGGCGTAGCTAGCGAAGTTTTTCGCAATCCTTTTTTTATACTTTTTTGGATTGTCAGGGAACAAAGGTCAAAATTGCTTAAGTGTGTTTAATTTATCGTTTGTTTTTACAAAACTATTATATATTGACCCCTGGGCAAAATAACCACCATCTTAGTCCCTGCAAATGCCAGAAGACGTCAAGGTTGTCCTCGGTCCTCGGATAACGAATTAAACGTTTCTCAACTTCTTCATCGAGCGGGTTGTAAGGTCGACAAATGATCTCACAAACCATGGTGTCGTTAAAAAGCCGCCAAAGGCCATTGGCGTGTAACGACTGCTTCCGTAAATGTCGATCTCTAACATCGGATGACGAGAGATGGCCCAAGACAGAAAGGAATAGAAGAAGGGGAGACAGGTCTTCGCCCTGCAGCGGGATATTAAAGGCTTCATCAATCAGCCTATTGCAGTTCACTGCTCTAATTCTAGCTAGCGTTTCCTGATAAGTTTGGAAGATGTAGAATTACAAGCATTTAGAAGGATATTTTATTTCCTTGAAATTCCGTGTTAAATTGTTCATCATATCTCAGCCGAAAGACGTTCACTGCTGGACAAAGGCCTCCCCCAAGGATCTCCACAACGACCGGTCCCGCGCTACCCGCATCCAGTGGCTTCCCGCGACCTTCACCAGATCGTCGGTCCACCTTGTAGGGGGGCCTACCCACGCTGCGTCTAAAATTAAACTGGATGTTCTTTTGGGAAGCCAACTATTCCCATGAATATCCGGATGTAAGGCGGTAATACACCAGGAATGGCGTACATTCTTTTAGATGCGAATATCGAATTAAAACCCACTTATTTCATCATTGAAGGTGATTTTAGTGCATCAAGCTCTCAGTCAACTAAAACTCTGCTCTCACGTTGATAGGACTTACTGACTTTATGCATGTTGTAAAATGTGGGTAAGGACGCTAGAAAGCATAAACGCTGTAAGCTGTAACCCTTGAACGAAGTAGCCCGGTAACAGATGTAACAAAAAAAATGTAGGTTTTATGACAGGTTACAGCAGTTTACTTACAATACATATATTTTTTAAATCGTCGTAGAACAACGAGAGTCGACTCATTCGACGCAGAATTTTTGCTGATTCTAAATATTATGTAAAAAAATATTTTCGTACATGGATGGGTTACAGCGTTTACGCTATCTAGCGTCATGGAGTAAAACAGGTTGTCCGATGTAATTGAGTGAAAAATACATTTTCGTTATCTTTTCTAATATCTTCCTATTATTATTCATGATACGAGTATCTAATAGGTGGATAACTACCATTTTTGTCCGTTCGTAAACTATGAAGCAGTTGTCACAAAGAACAAAGACATACTATAGTAATCGCATCGTAAGAATGCCGTCCTGACAACAGGCAGGAAATATGAAAACCAAATGGGTGCAAAAGAGACAGAAAAAAAATTGTATGTGTATGACAGCTGTCAGGACGGCAGTCTTACGATGCGATAGGTATAGGTATCACGGGAAGACTAGTGATACGATGAGAACTTTTAAGCCCGTCACAGACGGAGCTATAATATATATTATAGCACGAGGCAGCCAGCTCTCTCATCACCATTCACTTTGTGTGCAAAGCGGGGGTCAAGCAGAATGGCCGGTCACTGATTGATTCGCCATTTTGTTTGACCCCCGCTTTGCGTGAAAGTGAATGGCGACGAGAGAGCTGGCTGCCTCGTGCTATAATATATATTATAGCTGCCGTGTGTGATGCCCTTTAGATTATAATAAAAGGGTGCATAGGTAGGTTTATCGTATTCTAGTGATAACTCGTGGGTAACTACTCGATAACGCCGAAAACTCTTATCAGAGAACTCACAGTATATTAGTATTATACGTCCTGATAAGAAAATTTATATAAATCTTGTTTTAAAGGCTGTTTAGCAGTGATTATTAGCACGCAACTTAGTCGCGATTTTCATTCGTACAAAATCCGATTTTTGTTCGAATCGCTCACTTCACTAGTGGCAACTTAGAAATTGGTAATTTTTAAAATCAACATTTGCAGAATTTAAGAAACTATTTAGGGACACCTGTTCCAATAAAGTAAATCGTATGAGAGCCCAATAATCGGGTCAATGACATGAGCTTCTCATGACGATTTTAAAATAAACTGAAATTCAGTCAGTCCTATTGTTACCAATTGGAAAATAGGAATTCCGCCTGTCCGGCCGATCCCTAATGACCAAGCTATGTCAATCACAATAATTGACAGTGTCTGCCGTGGTTATTTTCGTCCAAACAACTTTTCCGCCAAGTCGCGTGGCTGCAGCGTTAATTTCCACGCGCTAATAACAAAAATAATTAAAAAGTTAAAAAGCTTGGCTGGCAAGGCAAAGACCAAGACCAAGACAGACAACCAAGACAAATAAAAAAAAAATGCAGTCATCTCATGTGTGCATCGGACGTAACCTCAAATTCGCAAAATCAACATCGTAACGTGGACGACCTATCACAACATTTCATCGGACTAATTATAGTAGATTACTGTTAATTACAGCTGGCAGATAAAGAAGCATTTGAAATGTGGAAGCGTTTCGCGATTACAAAGCAAAACATGAACGGTTGGAGTACGGAATAAAAACACGGCCATTTTCATACTAGGCAACGTTGGACGGAGTCAGTCGATAGTATCAAGAGATTGATAACTTACCCTTTCCACGTCGAGGTCAGTTCCTGTACACAGCCTCTTGCCACCACTACCGTTGTAAGCCATTGTGCACCACAAAACAAAACACAAATCACACCGTAACTCGCTTTGTTGATTTCGAGATCGACAATACCTCCCCGTATGACGGTCGCGAACAGACTGATTGAACGAATGAAATGGCAACCGGTCGGGAACGAATGATGGAATGACGATGCTGCGCTGCGCGCGCATGTCTCTTGACTTTTAAAATGTTGCCATTTTCGTAAAATATCAATGAATTAGATTAGTTAAATTAGCCCTATTTTTTGGTGGTACAGTACAGAGTACCTTTTTCACCATTAATTATATTTGTCCTCGGAGGAAAAAGGACTATTTGTCCCATTATACGCACGGATAATGATATAAAATATGGATGAAATAATAGCCATGTGTGAGCGCGCAGTGCAAGCGGTAGGGATATTCACCTCACACCTTGTACGTAGGATCATGGACTCTTGTGATACGAATTAAAATAACTTTATTGCATACTCAGGCTTCTGTGACTCAGGAATAAATCCATACACTATGGTTGATCCAGGTGGTCTCAGGTGTACGATGGCCTAGAAGGGCAATAGTTTGAATTGAAGACAGTTAGGCGGCCTAATTGCTAAATAACAATTTCATCCAGACAACCTTTACTTTTGAAATACATTATGCGATTAATACTTTATATTCCGTGATTAATACAGTGCCGCCTAATTGCCTCCATGCAAAAACTGGTACCTTAATAATCTCCCTAAATCTAGATAAGGATTTTTTTTTTGACGGACCTAATCGCTATTTTTACCAGAGTGGTAATATAGCGGGCGCGGAATTGACATCTAGATTAGGAATAATTAAAAAACCAGCACCTGTGTGTAATCTCCAAGCTTCCAGGGTGAACTATAATATATAATATTATAGCCTGTAGGTATAGGGCACAAGATAATATCAGGAAAAATTAAATATTTTTAAAAAAATGTATTTATTTTACAAATAAAATGGATTTGTAACTTACTATACAACAGACTAGGACCTAAAACAATTTCTTAGCTACATTGTTCGTGAAATATTTACAAAAAAAAAACGATGTACACAACATACATTGTACTGTTTGATTTCTTTAGTTTTAGTGTAGGTACATTAATATATACATAACTAAAATGTTTATTTAAAGAAAAGTGCATTATAAAAGCAAGAATATTCAGACACAATAGTATGTATTTCATTTTGCAAAACATTATCAGTGAGGAGTAGGCTTGTGTCCGTCGACATAAAAATTACGAGTTGCTTTCGGTAATTGTAGCTCTATGCCTTCTAGGTCTTTGGTGAGCGTTATTTGACAACCTGGAAAATAGTAAAATATGCGGTCATCAAAAGTTCACACTCAAGGTTTGCCAGAGAGCAAACGAACGTACGTACGGAGCGGTTTGGAACGTAGATCGTATTAGGAACACTACCCTACGTTTTCATACAAAATAGCTGACGTGGGCCGCAAAACTACGAAACTAAAATGGGACTGGGCCGGGCACGTAATGGGGAGGCCTTTGCCCAGCAGTGGGACATTACAGATTATATGATTATGAAGCGTTTTTCTTTCAGTTACACAAATAAGGGGAGGATTACAGGATGAGCCTCTCATCACAGAACTCTCACCAAGGTACCTTTATAACTCTAGAACATTTGAAGCAATCTGTTTGGATTTGGCACTATGAACTATTTTTGGAATAGAAACGTCGTTGTCGCATAAGAGGTGAGGATCATGAGGAAAGCTCACCGCATAATCTTCACCAACCTATTGAATTATGATGAGGGATATTTTCAGGTGACTATTTCAGAACTATTTATTGTCATTTAGTTTTCAATGTACTATGTATATTGTAAAGATGTAATGTGAATATGAGCAAAAGATATTTAGGTTAATCCTATCTATGTCAGCTCAGCTGTATAAACTGCCATCTAGTATAATATAGAAAGAACCAATTTTAAATAATAAAAATTATTTTGAATAGAAATGCTTAGGCTTGATCACAGAATTAATATTAATGTTAACGTTTGGGAACAAACAATCAAATTTTTACCTAATCTTGAATTCTCCTTCAAAAATGGTGCCATATCCAATAGATCATCTTCTTTTTCTTCGGAAGGTGGTAGTTTCTCTACGTAATCATGGTTCACATAAACGTGACATGTTGTACAGGCTAAAGACGCTTCACAAGCTCCTGAAAAATAAAACACAAATATTATTTCCATTGGTAAATGAAGCAAGATTTAAAGGTTGTCAAATTGAATAGGTTTGTGATTTTCACAGTTTTGGAATACACTGGAAAAGTTAACATTAGAAGGTTAAGTTCTTCTTTTTAGATAAGGGTTTCAATTTAAAAGAAATTTCAAAATAACTAATCAATAATCATCATCAATTATTTAAAAAACATCTTTTTCAGTTGATAATTTTGACTCTGAGATCACTCTCTCTCTTTTTTCTCTCTGGCTACATTTTATCCTGATCAGCATGAAAAATCAAGTGTGAAGTAAATATGTTTGTCAGTACCAACCTTCCATAGCTATTCCATACCGATGTGCCAAATACAAGGCGTTATCACCCACTTTACCTCTTACATGAGTCTTATTTCCATCCTTATCTACATATACTATGTTAACTCTGCAAAATACATATAAATAAAGTTTAAACCCATACAAAAGACTTACGGTCGGTCATGAAGCTAGAATTTGAATTTGAGGCCCTTATAAGAAGTTTATTTAATTAAACACACACTAGGCACTTTTGCCTCTACTGTTAGTTTAGCACTGTATCAAAAATGCCAAGTCCCAGTGACTTTAAATACAATTGGCTGCTATAATTTAAGGTGATTTTTTATGTAAATATTCACTTCAAATCAAATCAACGGCCCATTACAGTCCACTGCTGGACTATGAGCCTCCTCAAGTGGAGGGTTTTGCCATAATCTCCACGCTTGGCAGGCGGGTTGGAGATTACAGATTAAAAGGTTACTATATCAGAGATCGCTGCTGCCTGTTCCCTGTTCAATGTGTAGTCCCTAAGTTACCTATTACAACACCCACGGGAAGTGTAGGGGTTGGTGACAAATGTATTCTACTCTACACGGCGGCATATTCACTTCATGAGTAGGTTATTCTTTACGGAACAGAACCTTAAAAATCTTATTCAACTTCTTTGGGATGTCGGCACACCTCGAGAAAATCATATCATATTATTATGATTGAAAATAATAGTAAACTATTAGATACCCACACTTCATCTTCTGATTTCGGATCCTGCCATTCATATTCTCCATGTCGTAAACCTATAAAAGAAGAATATTAATCTTACATGAGCTAAAGTTATTTAGATAAAATATAATCAGGAAAAAACTAACCTGTGGTTACATGTATTTTTCTAGCATTTATTAAATATGTTTTGCTAAACCTTAAAGATTGCGTAACTTGAAAACATGTAGCTAACTTTTGGAACATTATGTAATTAATTGTATACGCATATTTTACGCTGAATTATTACAAAAAATATAGAATTGTTTGGTTAAAAAATTAGCACAGAAATCGTTCGTTGCTTTTCCTTTCAGTATTGTCAACTCCCTGCCATGGTTTAGAGCTAAGTCGAAAAAAGGCTTGATAACTTTTTTAGTCACACTCACACCAACTTTTATTCATAGCCAAACTGCTAATAATATAATATTATTTTTCATGGATATCTGTTAGTAAAACCATCTTCTTTCTTCTGTTATTCATGAATCAAGCAAGGGCAAAGAAAAGGCAACAAAGATTGATCACTGTTCCCTCAGAACAATTTAGTCCTTCTTGTTCTGAGGATCTAGCTCTATTTGGCAACATTGAATTTGTTCGTCACACATTTTTTGACAGATTTCTCGGTCGGATACACGAATAATGTGTTAGAAAAATATTACCCTGTATCCGAATCACAAATTACTGGAAAATGTTGCT
The DNA here is from genome assembly GCA_951230895.1 of Carpatolechia fugitivella. Lineage (NCBI taxonomy): Eukaryota > Metazoa > Arthropoda > Insecta > Lepidoptera > Gelechiidae > Carpatolechia > Carpatolechia fugitivella. The sequence goes on along the minus strand of OX579670.1, from coordinate 8,952,750 downwards.
ACTTTTAATTATTTTCCATTATTATGGGAAAAACGTCTAAATAGAGCAGCAGTTTAGTGGAGTTAAAAATGTGTCCCACGGCCCATACCCGCCAAGACTTGTACTTCAATTTCAAAGACATTATAGTTGGGTTATTATAGGATGGGTTCTGACAGCTTAAAAAAATTTCATACGACGTTAACAACTTTTTTTTAATAATATTCAGTTAAAAACCATAATAGCTAAAATATTTAAAAAAAGTAACTTCACCTCTTATTTTATCATTAAACTGTATGTAATTTTACTTAATAAATAAACGAAATAATATTAATAAGTCTTTAAAATTTTAATCTGTCGGTGCTCATCCTATAGTAACCCAAGTATGGATAGACGTACTAGTGTGCACTAGCTGGAATCTATTATAAAAAAATGCGTACCTGTTTTAGTTTTCGCGTAAACTCCAATTAAAGTTGGCGCGTACAATACGAACATCGTTCAATATATTGTAGGAATTTTCGAAATCGCTATTTTAAACCATTGTACCCGAATGTGTACCTTTCAAAACAACTTTTTATTGTTCATATTCATTTTTAAACAGATGAAAACATAGACTTGAAGTTGGCGCGTACAGAGCGAGATTTGAATAAACAGAAAACTACGCGGCCCTGTAAGGTGGCCGACATGCTGGTCATGTGTACCTTGGATGTACTCCAAGATTTATAATTTATTGAATTGCTCAATGATTCCTACGAGTTAAAAATCAACTTTAATATCTTTCTATGATGTAATATAGAGTAAAGAAAGTCTTAGAATTGGCTATGTTTTTATATCGCTAAAGTATTGTAAGAACTACTTATTTATAGTGTACAAAATTGATAATATGTTTGTCTCAAAATGGAGTAGAAAAAATATTTTTATCACTAAGTGTAGACGTAACATTTTAATTTTATTCCTTTTTTTACATACAGGTTTAGTGGGTAGACCGCAATGTAATCTTGTAATTCTATGTTTTGGCAATAAAGGACCCCTAATTCTTCACTGAACGATACTTTAGTGATATCACCGCCAATTCTAAGACTTTCTTTATTACATCATAGAAAGATATTAAAGTAGATTTTTAACTCGTAGGATTCATTGAGCAAAAGACGTGGGACACTTAAAAAGTGTCCCACGTCCCATACCCGCCAAGAGTTGTACTTCAATTTCAAAGACATTAGATAGACCTACTAGTGAGTACTAGCTGGGACCTATTACAAAAAAATGCGTACCTGTTTTAATTTTTGCGTAAACTCCAATTAAAGTTGGCGCGTACAACTATACGCACACATAATAGGCTTATCAAATTTAAAAACCTGCTTATCATTTACAGAAACTGTATAATATCTAAATATCTATTGCACTAGGATGACGATTTTAATCATTTTCTGGCTGGGGTAACGCACATTTATCCTTTGGCCGGGAAACGCAGACAAAAGAAATTGCAAGGAGGATTCAGCTAGGCTGGGCTGCTTTTGGAAAGCTGGATGACAACCTGAAATCACGCACAAAGCTTAAAGACCAAGGTTTACAATCAATGTGTGCTGTCCACGCTAACGTACGGTGCCAAGACATGGAGACTCACTAAGGAGACTATGCACAAAATAAAAATCGCACAGAGAGCTATGGAGCGTGCCATGCTTGGCATAAAACTTCAAAATCGTGTACGGAACACTGAAATCCGAAATCGTACCAAGGTAGAGGATGCAGGTAAACGAATCACTAAACTTAAGAGGGTGTGGGCGGGGCACATAGCGCGGCAGGATGACGGAAGGTGGACCAAAACAGTGACAGTGTGGCGGGCCAGACTTGGAAAACGCTCGGTAGGCAGACCACTAGCCCGATAGTCAGATGAGATAGTGACAGTGGAAGAGAAGTACTGGATGAGAACTGCACAGGAACGTGAAAAATGGCCCAATAAAGGAGAGACCTATACTTTGCAGTGGATGGATGTGGGCTAGATAGATAGATTAAAAAAACAATTGGGCAGGGAAAACCTGTGTATTATTATGGCAGCCCCAATTAATAAATGTCATCGTTTTTTTCTTTATTCGTTCTCAAGGTTATAAGCTTCTCGTCAATAATATCTGAAAAAATGGCGATTTTGATTATGTTGTAAATAATTATTACATATCACAATTAATTAATTAATTATAATCAAATCACTTATGCGATAATTCAACAAACGCTGTTATCAGATACGGAAAGTTTAGTTAGTTAACTTTAGAAACTAATGCTGTTTGCAAAATTGTGCGAAGTTTTCTCTACGGACGGAGATAAAGGTGAATTTTTATGACCCAGTGACGTGTACCTAGGTATTTTGCGAATCCCCCGCATAATAATAATAGCTTTTTCGCAACCGTAATAAATTGTGTAGGTACTAATTTAATAATAGAAAATAAAACTTGCCATTTTCCATACCAGTTCTCATTTAGATTTTGCATTTTCTTGTCAGATTTTTTAGCAAAATTTATTTAAAGCCACAAATCATACCTATGCTATAGGTAGTAAACCCGGCAATTTCTCTAATATTTTAAGATAAAGTCCTTTATGACCCATAATATTGTAGATTTTAAACATTTTGATGACAAATTTATTGCAGGAATACAACAAAACGTCTAATAAAAATGAAGAAATGGATTTGAAGATTAAAACTGAGCCTCCTGATGTGACTGAGCGTAAGGATCCAACATCATTCCTGCCTGAAGAACCAATGTCTTATGAGATAAAAAAAAAGAAAAAGAAGAAAAAGAAAAAACATGAGGACGATCCTTTTAAAGATATAGGAGACACAGTAATAATTACGGAAAGAGTTTCTATGACTGGAACAGACTCTGACTTGGAACCCAGTTTTGACCCTGAAATTACTATAAAAGTGGAAAACATTGATGTTGAATTAGATTTTAATGATGTAAGTTTTAAAGTTTTTTATAAAGGTAATTCAGTATAAAAGATTCTCAACTATCTTACTCAGTTTCTACTCCTTTATTATTAAATATTAACTGGTACTTAATTATCTTTTCAGTTCACATGCAACAATGATTCAATGGTACAAGATGAAGATATTCAGGAGCAGGCTATAAAGCTAGAGCAACAAAATAAAGAAGCGGTCCTGCTTACCTTCCAAAGCATTGTCAATGACAAAAAACCAGTTTTACCAGATATCAATGAAAGTTCTAGTGTAGTGTCCAGTGGACACATGTGTAAAGTTTGCCACCTTATTTTTAAAAACCAGAAATCTCTAAAGGTGCACCAAAAAAGAAAGCACAAAGCCTTTAGACGTTTCTGCAAACATATTTGCGATCATTGTGGAATGGCTTACGATGCAAAGAGCAGTTTAGCAGCTCATATGAAACGAAGACACGGGCCAGATGCAGATAATGATTTTGAAGAAAGAGCTTGTGAAGAATGCTCACTAGTTTTCAAAGGTATGGGTAGGCTAAGACTGCATATGAGACGGAAACATGGAGCATTCAAAGATGCTTTCAAACATGTCTGCGAGGACTGTGGTATCACATACGAAAAATTCAGAAGTTTATTAGTTCATAGGCGAAGAAAACATTCTGCTGTCAAAAAAGAGATTCTGGACCATTGGATTAAGTGTCCATTTTGTGATAAAATGTTTAACAAGAGAGATACTTATTCAAGGCATATGCAAAGAAATCATCATGGTGATGATGGTGAAGTAAAACCACCTCCTAAAACAGATGAAAAGGAAACTTATTTGAATGAAGCAGGAGAAATAGCTTGCAAGCAATGCCCGTTAGTGTTTTCAAATTTAACTTTCCTCAAAGTACACATGAGAAGAAAGCATAATGCTTTTACTGAAGATTTTAGGCTTAAGTGTCGTTTGTGCAATTTATCTTATGATAAAATTCAAAGTCTGAAGACGCATATTATGAGAAAACATGACCAAGGGTCATATTGCAAAGTCTGCCATAAGCAATTCAACACTAGAGAGTTATACTTAAATCATTCCCATGTGAAAGTAGTCAAGGAATGCCATATTTGTGGTTTAATTTTTTCAACAGAAGGTGGCTTAGGGAAGCATATGCGTTGTACACACAAAATAGATACACCGAAGAAGGTGTTTTGCAATATTTGCAATGAAGGGTTTTCTGATAAACGTCGCTTAAAGCCACATTTATTGAGAGTGCATTATCAAGTGTCTTATACATGTAAGTATTGCCCCAAAGTATTTAAAGCTAAAGAGAGTTATCATAGACACATCATGCTGAAACATAATAATGAAACGGCAAAACTAACGGAAGTATTACAAAAATGTGATTCATGTACAGAAACATTCACAGATGAATTTGAATTGTGTAGACATGTTAACTTAGCTCATAGAGAAGATGAAGATACAGAAGTAAAAGTGAAAACTGAGAATGATGGTAAAGTTAATAGTTTTTGGTGCACTAAATGTTCACTAAGATTCCCTTCTTGGGAAGAACTACGGTCACATTATGAAGAAAACCATTATATGACTAATAAATGCATATGCCAAATATGTGGGCAGGAAATTAAAGGAAATGAACTGCAAAAACATATAAAACAAAGTCACACTGAACCAAAAGAATTAGTGTGTCGATATTGTGATTTTAAAACAAGAGTGAAAGTTACTATGACACAACACATGTTAAGGCACAAAAATGCTACAACGTTGCATTGTGATTTCCAAAATTGTAAATATAAAACATTTTATGAAAGTGCTATGGAAAAACATAAAAAGAAACATGAGGAACAGGGTGTAAAGTTTCAGTGCACACATTGTCCATTCCAGACGATGAACAAATATATTATAAAACATCACGAAGAAAACCATGTTACAGGCAAGAAACGTTACAACTGTGATAAATGTGACTATGCAACTAATTTACCAGCTAACTTGATTCAGCACAAATATAAACATTCAACAGAAAAACGCTTTAAATGTGAACTATGTCCCTTTGCAACAAAATATAATACTTCATTACGTTTTCATGTTAGAAAAAAACACTGTGATCTCCCGTCATAAGATTTTTATAATTTATTAAGTATTTACTTAAATAATGTTGATGATAAAATAAATGGTGTTGTTACTAAACTTTTTGTCTTGTTTTCTTTAATTCGAATGAATGAATAAAATGAATGAATGAATTATTGAACATAATGATACTGATGGACCACAGGTAATAAAATACCCGTGGCCGTGGCTCAGAATACGGAATATTTTATATACCCCTACTTATATAAAAAATATTATACAAACCAATACAATACAAACAAAGTACTGTTCTGTTCTGTACAGGACTTGGAATTTTTGAAGTATTCAACTATTCATGAAAACAGTAGCGACATCTATTGTGGTATTAAAAAATAATTACCTATCATAGGTTTGATAAAAATATAATAGATGGCGGTAAACTCGAGTTTTTTTTGCATGTTACTTGTTGCAACTAAGATAAACGAAAGAGTGAAATAGTTAAACATCTTTTCTCTGTCTACGTTTAAACACGTTAAATCTTGTTAACTATTTTTTTTGCTATGCTCAACTAGATCAAAATTATAAAATAAATCGCATTATTCGCAGGCGTAGCATAAATGACAAAGTTTTCGTTCTTACTCTTTTTCGCTTACACTATTTTACTATAGTCAAAGAGAGATAAAAGAACATAGATTTTATTTTCATAGGGCAAATTCTCTCGCGCTAGGCCTACATTAATCTACTCAAAAGACCTGCGCAGTTCTGGCAGTTATTATTGTACGATAATTTTTCATCTGTACGATAATTTTCGTCGGTTTGGCGATAATCGCTCGCACTCGTCTGGCATCCCTGGCTAGGCTAGGCATGGAAAGACAATAATAAAAAAAAAAAGAAAAGACATCGCGAAAGAAAGAAAACCCACCCAACTCAATGTTGTGTCGTAAACATTGTGATTTTTCTACGATTTTTCACTGCTTAATGTGCTAAAACTTGTATTCATAGCTTGTATTTATTGGTAGCTGTAACCAAAGCGGAGAAGATTATAATGGAACTTCTCCAGCTACCTGTTGTTATGATCGAGAATATAGTGTCTTTTTTATCTTACGATGAAATTGCGAAGAATCGTGTGGTAAGTCGAAATTTAGTTCATTTATTTATAGGGATGACAATTTTCTAGGTCTACAGAGTGATAAGCGTCCTTTGTGTGCAATATCTAGAATTTTCGAATAGTTTCTATTGCCTGATTTCTATTAATAGACCGATTTTGATAGGTGTATTTTATGGATATGCTGCGCTTATGCACTTCTAGAATCTAGTAGATAGAGGATGTTACATCTTGTTCTGAATCATAATAAGTACCTAATTATATATCAGTACTATACCTACTGTTTACATAGCTACCATACTGTGACTTAAGTGATCTTGTGAATAAATTTGTAAAAAACAAAGATACATATTAATTCAAAAGTGCTTATTATTAAAAGGAGATTTTTTTTTTAAGTACCCAATATAGTTTTAGACATGTTCACCACATAAGAAACATTATATTTCTTTTAAAACAATCCTTTGTATGTCACACACAGGAAATAAAACAAAAGTAATATAAAGCTTTACAATTAGGCAGCCTTAATGCTACATAGAAACTCCTTCACCATTAATTTTATTATTTCAATTTCTTGCAATTCAGTCAAAGTATATTTGACTCTGAAAGTCGAGGCTCATTGTTGCCTTTATTTTTTATTTATTTGTAAGCTATAAATAAAAATTACCTATCTATGCTCTCCACTTCTCCAGATGCATAGGCATTAGGCATCCTCCAGCATTTTCATTTTCCCCTTTCATTGGTGAACTTAGTTCATTGAATAAAAAAAATGCCACAATGTTACAAAGTTAAAAAAGTTGTTAAAATAATTTAAATTTCCATTAATTTCACCACATAGGTAATTCATAATATTTCATGTTGCATTTTAATTCATGAGTAATAAATTAATGAAGGTATTGTTGTCTGGCAAAGGTAAAGTAGGTAAACATATAAAAATAAGGAGCTGTAAGTGAAATTTGTGTCCTTTTCTTTACGAGGAGGGATCAAAAAGTAGTGAGAACAACATACTCCTTGGTAAGAAAAAAAAAAAATACTGGCAGGTATAGCTCAGATACATATATGTAATATTAATAAAGAAAAAAAATCTTTGATTCTCTTTTGTTTTTTTCTGAATGTAGTCATTTGTTTGCTTCATGTTGGAACGTGTTCTCGAAAATGGAGAAAAACGAAGTGCGAGCCGTTATTAAATACCTCTGTTTAAAAAAGTTAACGACTCAAGAGATTTATTGCGATTTGGAGGCAACATTAAGAGAGTCTGCTCCGCCGTATTCTACTGTCGCAAGGTGGGCTTCTCAATTTCGAGTAGGGAGAACGAGCACGGAAGACAAACATCGTTGCGGCCGTCCATCGACGTCAGTCACCCAAGAAAATGTTGCGAAAGTAGAGAAAATTTTATTGAGCGATCGAAGAACCATCCGATACTTAATTCAAGAAACGGGCATTTCATATGGAAGTATTCAATCCATATTGAAACAATCTTTGAATATGAGAAAAGTTTCTGCAAGATGGGTGCCGAGAATGTTAACCGACAGTCAGAAACAAAATCGACTTGACATTTCGAAGATATTGTTGGGCAAGTTTCAAGAAGATTCTGAGAACTTTTTGTCTCGTTTCGTAACAATGGACGAAACATGGGTCCATCATTTTGATCCTGAGACAAAACAGCAATCTTCGCAATGGAAACGGCCATCATCACCCACCCCGAAGAAGTTTCGTGCCGTGGCATCGGCTGGCAAGGTTATGGCCTCAATATTTTGGGACTCAGAAGTGATATGGAGCGTGGAACCACTATTACAGGCCAATATTATGCAGCTTTAATTCCCAAGTTGAGGAATGCCATCAAAGAGAAAAGGAGAGGGAAACTTCGAAGGGGCGTGCTGTTTCATCACGACAACGCACCCGCGCACAGGTCGGCAGTTGCGATGGCTGCCATTCAGCAAGCTGGCTTCGAATTGGTTGACCACCCCCCTTATTCACCAGATCTAGTGCCTAGCGATTTTTATCTGTTCCCCAAATTGAAAGAATACTTAAGGGGAAACAGGTACGAAGACGATAACGAGGTGATGGATGCCGTGGAGAGCTTTTTGCAGGACCAAGACAAAACTTTTTTTTTTAAGGGATTGAAGCCTTGGAAAAGTGCTGGACTCGGTGTGTAGAGAGACTTGGAGACGTAGAAAAATAAATTATTAAGTTATCAATAGTCATTATATTATATTTCATTCTCACTACTTTTTGATCCCTCCTCGTATAAGCCAAGTTAGAGGCCATTTGATGTCTTTCTTTCTTTATAACTGACAATCATCATGATTACTAATGTCTTCACCAAGGAACAAAATTACCCTCTGGCCTTCACTAATGGGTTTTTGTTTTGTTAATGGCTTCTGCTGATTTGCAATTTAGCCAGTGTCAAGTAATCAGCTTATCACGGTGGGTTTGACATTACACTATCATAAAAAAGAGAAAAAAAAAGAAATCCGCCAATGAAATGTTCATATATTTCCTGAAACAAGACAAAAGACACAGTTATGGACAACACAACACAGATATATACCTATAATTTAATATTGTTAATATTAATAAACTTTGCCAATACTATAAAGGAATTAACCAAAGGAATTGTTAATAAATGGTTAATGTTAAAGGGTAAGGAGATACCAGAACATTTAGACAGTAACAAATACAAAGGAGGACTTTTATTATTGAGAGGGCAATGGAAAAAAAATGTGTTCAACTAATGGGTTACTAGTGGGTTACTGTAGGATGAGCTCTGACAGATAAAATTTTTAAAAACTTTTTAATATTATTTCGTTTAATTTTTTATTTATTAAAAAAAAGTTGTTAACGACATAATATGAAGAATTTTGAAGCTGTCAGAACTCATCCTGTAGTAACCCAACTATAAGGATCTTCAAAATGACTAGTACTGCACTATCTATGTCTGGTGATGTCCACGATACATGATACATGCACACACATCCATCTATAGGCTTGCCTGTAAGAAACAGCTAAGTAGTAAAGAAATAATACTTCTTTATTTCAATTAGTATGTGTAATAGAAATAAGTTGATTTTTAAATAATATTATGTAAATAATAAAATAAATGGATAATTAATGATATGTAGTTTCTGGGTTTTAAAGTAAATTTTTAAACCATATAATTATCATAAAATAATTTTAAATTGATAAAGATTTAAAAATTTACATAGCAATGCATATACAGGATCTTTATTAAAAAAACTTTTTTATTTTGTATCATGGAATTAGGTATAGTTGTAATTATTCTTAAATACAAGCATATAGGCAGTTACTTACTAGAAAAAAAAAACTAATTTTGTCTTTTTTTTTGTTTTGTCTTAAGCTTCTTTTTCTATTTGCCATATCTAAATTTGATAAATAATTTTCAATATAGTAAAAGGAGATATTTTTTTTTAAATACCTATATTAATAAAAGAATTACCAAGACCAAAAGACGCAGTATGTCAGCGACACGTGCATGCGTACTTACGTACCTACTCTAAACAAACATACCTTTATATCTGACCTTGTGTGTAGTTTCTTCTAGAATTGCATTACATTATTATCATACACAGCATCTTGTACTCATCAACAGTCATATTGTCATGAACTTAGATTTTTGTTAAAGAGAATAAGACTTGTGTGTTAATCCAGGTTACGAATTGGTGTCAATTCCCGCAGCGAAACTTAAATTTAAATTTAATCAATTCAATTCAATTCTTGGGTGAATGGCGTTTCCGTGGTGATTTCGCCAATGTCAAGTTTTATTGATGACTCTGCTTGGATATAGGCTTCGTGAGAGAACAAGATTAAAAAATTAAAAAAATATATATATATGAAGAAATTTTAGCTATGGCAACCGGTCTGCTGAAACACCTAGAACAAAAGACAAACACAATATAAGTTAAAAGGTTAGTATAGTAGTAATAGTAAGGACAAACAAAATTTAATATGTTACAATCTGATGTTATTTTTGTAAATATAATCACACAGAGTATGAACAAAAGGACTATTAACGTGGGATAAAAGACTTTTAAAATTAATAGGGCGAGGGATGTCAGAAGGAAGAAGGTCATAAAGGGAGGAAGAGAATTTGGGGCAGTTAAAAAATATATGGTCCAAGGATCCTTCGTCTAGCCCACACTCACAAATAGAGGTGTCCTTGATGTGGAGTTTAAATAAATGGACAGGAGCACAAGAGTGACCGAGTCTCAGTCTGCAAACCACTGAAGTGACGCGTTTATTGGCTTTCCGAAACTTGAAAAACCAGGGAACATGAGGAATGCAGCCTTGGATATCAGCATAATATCTGCCTTTAGTAGAGCTAAGAGATTTCCAATGAATATCCCACTGACAGAACAAACCCTGCTTAGCCAACGGGACAAGGTCAGAAGGATAGACTTTAAAATGGTCGAGGCAACCAGAAACAGTGGCGTCTTTGGCACAGAGATCCACAGTCTCATTACCAGTTATCCCAGAGTGACTGGGAATCCAGGCTAAAATAACTTGGTAACCCAATGAATAGCAGGAATAAAGGAGCTGCTTGATTTTTAAAATAAAAGGGAATTTAGATTTACATCGGAATTGATTTGACAAAATAGCTTGTAAACAGCTTTTGGAATCAGATAGAATGACAGTTTTATTAAGTTTATGCGATATGATGTAACTTATAGCCTCAAGAATAGCAATAGCTTCTCCAGTAAAAACAGATGAAAAGGATGGACATTTAAAGTTAAGTATGATGCTATATTTAGGAATCCAAACAGCGGCACCGACACACCCACGTTCAGAAAGCTTAGAAGCATCTGTATACATAATTAGCCAGTCACTCCAGTTCTTAGAGATGAACTTATTAAGTTGAGAATTAGCCGAAGGTGAATCTTTCTCAATACCAATATCCAAGTAGATGTTAGGTTGAAAAATTATAGACTCAAAAGAAGTCTCAAAAAGGGGCAAGAGTTTACTTTGGGAAACAGGGCAAGGAAGACTGATGTATTTTCTAAAGCTATTAAAAAGACAAGGAGGATCCTTGTGTTTCCAATAGCTCCCAGAAGATATGAAGTCAGCTAATTGGTGCAGTTTGGACATAAGAGGATGATAAGATAATTGAATAAGCTTGAAAAAAAACCTATCCGAAAGATATTGTCGTCTTAAGGAAAGAGGAGGGTCGCAACATTCCACCTGAAGAGAATTTATAGGGGACGACTTCATAGCTCCAGCAACAATGCGAAGACATTTGGATTGGACTTTGTCCAAGGAGTTCAGAGCTGTCTTGTTACAGGGCTCGAGCAGGAACGAACCATAGTCCAAGTGACTTCTGACAAGAGCATTGTACATAAGTTTCTGGGTGTACGGGTGAGAACCCCACCAGACTCCAGATAAAGAGCGAATGACATTGATGCTCTTTTCACACTTTTTGACAACATAATTTATGTGATGGACCCCAGACATCCTGGAATCAAAAACTACACCCAAAAATTTCGCCTTCTCCTCAACCGGGAAAACCTGATGATTGACAGAAATAGAGACATCAGGGATAGATCTGGAGCGGGAAAAAACGACAACGCTACTTTTCTGAATAGAGATAGACAGACCATGATTAGAAAGCCAGTCAGAAAGATAGGAAATGGCTGAATTAAGACGGGAAGAATATTCAGAAATATCATTACAGGAGTAATAAAGTGCAATATCGTCCGCATATTGCAAGACATTACAAAATGAATTTACAGAGAGCTCCAAGTCATAAGTATAAATACTGTAAAGAAGAGGGCTTAATACAGACCCTTGAGGGAGACCCCTCCAGACAAGTCTGGGGGGGAAAAAAGAATTTTGAAATTTAACAGAAACTAGCCTGGACGAGAACAGACCTGAAACAAAATTAACCAACCTCACAGGAATACTCAGATTAAGCATCTTCTGCCTGAGCACCGGAAGTAAGACATTGTCGTAGGCGGCAGACACATCCAGAAAAACTGCTACAAGAGACTCCCGCTTCGAAAGAGCAACCTGAATATCAGTGGAAAAAATACTTAGACTGTCCATGGTGCTGAAGCCCTTACGGAAGCCAAACTGACTTGGTGCCAGGATGCCCTTGCTTTCCACAAACCATTCAAGTCTATTCTTGACCAAGTGCTCCAAAAGTTTTGCAATAGTACATGACAAAGCAATGGGACGATAGCTTGACGGATCATCGCCAGGCTTACCCGGCTTAAGAATAGGCAAAATAATCTGGGTCTTCCATTCCTCCGGAGGAATACCAGTAAGAAATATAAAGTTAAGAATAGACAACAGAATCTTTTTTGCAGAAATACTGCTTTTAAGTATAAAGGAATAAGGGATCCCATCAACTCCAGGAGAAGAATCCCTGAGACCGTCAAGAACAGTCAGAAATTCTTCCCATGAAAAGGGAGCATCAAATCTATTATTTGATTCAGAAGGAAGAGAGGAACAAAAAGAAAGTTCATCCAGGGTAGGGACAGAAGGAGGAGCAATTTTATTACAAAAAAGGTCAATCCAACCAGAAGGGTCATTGGATGATATATTCACATAAGAAAGGGCCCCACGAAATCTTCTCATATTTTTCCAAACCATGGAAGGGGGAGTAGAGGGAGAGAGAGATTCACAAAATCCTTGCCAACCAGATTTTTTCTTTTCTGACAAAACTCTTGATGTTCTTGCAGCGGTTTTTTTGTACTCAATAAAGTTCTCCATGGTCATAGAAGATGAGTAAAGGACTTCTGCATCCTTCCTACACCTACAAGCCTCAGAACACTCACGATCCCACCAAGGAACAGAAGGAATTTTATTTCTATGACAATTTTTTAAAGGGATAGCTTTATTAGCGGCCGAAAGAAGACAATTTTTAAAAATATCATAAAGGGAAAGAACATTGTCAGCATTGATATCAGGAAAGTTGGATAACTCCTGATCTAAAACTGATCTATATTCAGGCCAATCAGCTTTGGAGAGATTATATTTTAGAAGAGGACGAGGAGGAGTTGAAATTAGAACAGAATCAGGAGAGGAAATAATGATGGGAAAGTGATCACTGCCATGAGAATTAGCCAGCACATTCCAAGAGAAAAGGGACGCAATTGAAGGAGAGACTAAAGTCAAGTCAACAGCACTCTTCCTATTTTGAGTAGGAGACACTCTTCGAGTGGGAGAGCCATCATTAATGATGCAGAGATCCAACTCATCACATAAATCTAAGAAAAGGAAGGAATTAGAGTCACAAAAGTAAGAACCCCAAGAAGTGTGATGAATATTAAAATCGCCTAAAATAATAATAGGAGAGGGAAGGGAAGCAACGATGATTTTGAATTCAGAGAGAATGGATGGGCAAGGGTCTGGAATATATACAGAAAGGAAAGTATAATTAAGAGCTCTAATAGCAACAGCATTAATCGCGTCACTATGAGCCGGGATAGAAAGCTGTGAAAAAGTGGTTGATCTGGACACCAGAATGGCAGATCCAGCATATCCATCTGCCCTATCGTCCCGGAGACATGAGAAACCAGAGACCCTAAAATGCGACCCTGGCACCAGCCATGTCTCCTGGACAGACAGGACAGCGGGGTTAAATTTATTTATAAGGAAAATAAGCTCATTTTTCTTATGTCGGATACTATGACAATTCCATTGAAGGAACTTGGCCATGATAAAGTTTGTTGAACAGCTTAGTAAGTTTAGCATTGATGTTGTTCGGTAATTCGAGGTCATCAAAACGAGAAACCAAAGAGATTAACGTGGAGATTAGAAGATCTAGGAGATTGTCATTAGGGCAGGGAGAATTAGACAAGAGAGCGCTTCCATTAGGAAGAGCATGAGAGGGAGAAGAGACAATATCTTGATGAGCACGTCTGTCGTACCCTGGTCCAGAAGCTGGAGCCGGAGCACGTCTGGGAGTGGTTACTGTTTTTCTGTAAGATGAGGAGTAGGTGGGCCGATGAATTGGAGAGGCTATGACTTGATCCTGAGTTGAGAAAACAGATGGGGAGGAGCGGACGGTATCAGCAAAAGAGCGTTTTACACGAGGAAATCTGGCTGAGGCTTCAGTGTATGATATATTTTCCTGGGACATGACTAATTTAATAGTTTTCTGTCGAGCATGTTCTGGACAGGAAGGGTCAGTGGCCACATGAGGGCCTGAGCAAGAAACACAAGTAGGTATCGGAGACTGGCTAGTACATTCCATGCCTAAATGAGGCTGAGCACAAACAAAGCAGCAAGCCGCAGACCGGCACTGGGACATTACATGACCAAATTTGCAGCATTTATTGCATTGTATGGATGGGAGAATATATGGAACCACAGGGAGAGATGTAAAAAAAACAATACACACGTTCAGGAAGGCGTTGGCCCAGAAAAGTTAAAACTACAGTTTGAGATGGAACCCAAACAGTAGAGTTATTAACAGAGGTTTTCCTATTTAATCGGCGAGCCTTAATAACCTGACCAAATCCTTCCGGGACTGAAATTGTCAAAACTAGCTCTTCAAGAGTCCACTCAACGGGGACATGACGGACAATGCCCATCCTAGTGACAGTATATGAAGGGATAATGGCTTCATAATTTTCAGCTGCTAAAGCGGGGTGACACAGAAAAGAGTTAGCATCATCTGCAGAATAGAATTCGACAGAAACACGGTTTCTGCCAATCCTCTTAACTCCATCTCGGGTTACATTTTGGATTTTATTAAAATGCAAAAAATGTCCAAACTTGATGGGGCGCAAGACAGTTCCTGCGGATGGGATAGAGACTTTTTTGCTCACATGAACTATAAAAGGAGCTGAATCAGCAGGGCCATAAGTTTTTTTATCATCCGCGAAATCAGGGTGAACGTAAGTGGATTGCATAGAGCTCGACACTTGCGAAGGATTCACCTTTTTTTGAGGTTGGGCAGAAAGACCGGATGAGGAAGATTGACGTTTTCTAGATTCTTGGTCAACATCCATACTAACAGGAATATCAACCTTTCCATTGGGAAGATCAAGGGAAGGAAATGACGCGAACGGTAGGGAAAGACCTCCCCCAGGATCGGGGGGATCACCGTCCATTATAAATACTTAAAAATAAAGACAAACACAATAAATACTTACGATATAATAATAACAGACACAATACACAACACAAATAATAACTTAGACTGAATCAGACAGAGAAATTCACTCCAGAAAATCGGTAAACTATCGCCAGACACAAAAACACCTTGTATCAAGCACTAACCTAAAAGCAGAGTCTTAAATTTAATCGTAGTCTTGTCACTTTCTGACCAACGACCATGAAAAAGGACGGGAGATCGTCGACTCTTTTGAACGTCAAATTTTATGTCACAATCGTCAATTTTAAGCAGAATCCTAAAACAAGCCGTTTATAATTACATGGCACACGTCGAAACTTGACATTTGCGCTATAAAATTTGGCGCTCATAATGGTTGACAATCCCCTGTCCTTTTTCATCGTCGTGAGTCAGAAAGTGACAAGACTAAGATTAAATTTAAGTTTCGCTGCGGGAATTGACATCATTATCTCCATTCCAAATCCGTTGAGTACTTTAAGCATATAACAAACATCCAAATATATTTTAGTGTGATTGAAGAGTTGGGACTCTACAGTAACACGTTTATTTCTTGGTTAATAGCTAAAGAGTAGTTTAATTATAGGTCAAAGCATTCAATACAATTTTAAACGTGTTGAGATGGTTATCTTTAGGGTGTTTGCACACTACACGTATTCGGTTCTTATTCGCTTCGTGTCCGTTTCTGATCCGGTTTGGCCATTATTTTCACGGACTTGGATCGGAAGCGCGCAACCGCTCATGATATACCTATATCTAGACCAATATTAGAATGTTGTTGAAAAATAACCCAATTTTTTTATTGGCTTCCGATAACTCGTCCAAGTCACATCATTGGTATAATATTAATATGTTGTAGTAGTGAAGCTTGACCTTATACAGCGATAAGCTAACATTCCTAGCGATTACGAAAGTTAAGCGAATAACTCGCGTTTTCCGTGTTTCGGAGGAGCTTCGATTGTCAAAGCAAATTCATCTTTACTTTTATTTGCTTTTACGGTGAAGAAAAACTTATAAGATAACAGGTTGCAAGGTCATTAAGAAGGTCTTTAAGGTTCTTGACTTGAGGTATATGTCCAGCATAACATTTGTAAGCTTATTGATGGATTCTGATTCATTAATTTCTCAGGATCTGTCAGAGTTTTAAACCCCTAATACCACAGTCCACAATTTGCTACAACAGCCGAAATTACCGGCATATCGTGCTTTTCGAAACACGGGGAACGCTCTGAATGGAGACCACTCACACTAAGTGAGCTTTTCTCCACAGTGTCGCCATTACGTTGGTGAACTCACGCAAAAATGTACTGAATAATGAGCACCCATCGACGGACGATGTAGTGAAGGTCGCGGGAAGCCGCTAGATGTGGGCAGCGTTGTGGAGATCCTTGGGGAGGCCTTCGTCCAGCAGTGGGCGTCTTCCGCTGAGATGATGATATGATGATGATGACAAAAAGCTGATATAATAATGATGATGTTAACAGTTTCTTAATTCAAATTACAGGTGTCTAGAGCCTTCAACGACATATGTTCGCGTATGCTCAATCGTGGGTTCCTCATGATAGAGAGACGACACGCACTTGCCCTGAAGACTGTCAAAGCGCAATTACCCCGAAGGGAGTCTGAACGCAGGTAGATTTAGTTACTTATCTTCATTTCAGCATTCAGTCTCCGTGGCCGAGTGGTCGAGAATTCGACGCTCATTACGGAGGTTACGGGTTCGAGTCCTGGTGGAGACAATTCCCGCGACCTTCACCAGCTCGTGGGTCCACCTTGTGGGTTGTGACCCTACCCATTGCTGCGTCTTCCGATGCATCGTCGCATCTAAGCGAAGTCAAAGTCAAAGTCAAAATAATTTATTTCCATAGGATGTTATTACATCACTTAGATCCGTCATTACATTTTTTTGGGTGAATTCACTAACGCGATTTTTGTGAATGGAGCATAGAGTTAAGACCGGTTTTTAATAATAGAATTTCTATTTTCGAAATATTATCGTACGTATATTTAGAAAATGTACATAAATGACGAAGAATAGTACGTTGTCGATTATTTTAACACATTTGCCTATCAATACCTGACAGTATTTTTTTGTATGAACCTGTACCTTCGATTCCAGATACCACCCCCTCTCCCGCCACTGTGACATCCTCACATCGATCGAGACGCGCATCTCGATGCTCAACATGACATACTCCAAGTTTATCGACCATGGACTCTGCTGTTTTATACCTGGAAAGGTGAGTTTCCTTTGTAGCATAGGACTGGGCAGCCGTGATTTTGTAGAATTAATAGTGCTGCCATCTTTGAACGCGGAAGGAGATACACTTATCGTTCCGATCGCGTAACATAGATGGCGCTGTTATTTTTAATAAACTTACTGCGGTGATTTGTTCTATAAGACGTTTTCCCGCGGTAAAAAGTAGCTTATGTCCGTCCTTGAAAACCAAACAATTTTTGTGCCAATATCAAAATCGGTTCAGTAGTTTAACCATGAAAGCGAACCATACTATAAAGAATGTTATAAAATCCCCGGAATACGTAACTAGTTGTCTTTAATAAGACTTATCCCCGTTAAAAGTATCCTATTTGTTAATCCAGGTTACAAACTATCTATCTACATTCCAAATTTCATCCAAATGAGTTGAGTACCTACTTTAAGCGTGAAGGCGGAACAAACATCCAAACATCCAAATATATTTTCACATTTATAATATTAGTGTAATTTTAAAATTATGACATATTAATACCTACTTATCTTTTCCCCCCAAAGGTAATTGACGAGATCCAACGCGTGCTACTAATAGTGGAGACTTCTAAAACGCCTCCTCGAGCTCACGAAGTATTGCAGGAGCTGCGGGACATCTCCAGCATGGCCATAGAGCACTTCGACGACAAAATATCGCCAGCTTTCAGGAAGAGGCTTCAGGAAGGGACGCAGGCGCCCGTCAGAGCACCTAGTGAGTTCACCGTGCTTTGGCAGGCACGTTGTCGTCATTAGGAAGCTATGCTCGAGACCTTTCTTTAAATGATAATGATCATGACACAAAGTAAGTTAAGCGGCGGGACCTCAGACAGAGTCCACTCAGAACAAACTGCCATTTGGGCACATTTCTGACACGCACAGATTGACGTATCGTCTATAGGCGTTGCCACGCAGCTCCCAAACAGGATGCGAACAGTGCTCCATAGCGTTTGTCTAAAGAGAGAGTGAGAGAGTGAGTTTGGCAAGATGACGTAATTATTTTTGAAGAAGGCGGGAGTGGCCCTTCTGTAAACTTTTTTATTTTGTGATCATGATCTTCTAAAATCTGTGTGAGAGGAGAGGCTAAATTATCGAAAAAATACAAATATCGATATAAAAAAATAATGAATAAAAATCTCGTTATTAATCATCGTTATTTGCCCTGCGTTATCGTTAGAACGTCGGTGGTCTAGTCGATTCGATCCCCACCACGTACCAATTCGAATTTCGAATTCATACGTACGTTCATTCGACGCTCTTACGGTGAAGGAAAACATCGTAATGAAACCTGTACTGTACGTACAGTCTTGCTAAGAAATTCAAAGGTTGTGTGTGAAGTCGACCAACCCGCCCTGGGCCAGCGAGGTCGACTAAGGCCTAATCGCCCTAATGCAGGGTAGGCTCGAGCCCCTCGGTAGAGACGTATATGAGCTGCTGATGATTTGCCCTGCACGAACTGGAAATATTGTCATTTCGTGCACGCTGTATATGTACCCCACCCTACCGACAAACCTAGCAACGTCCCACCATACGTTTCGTATATTACCAAGATTACCAATATCAATTATCGATATTTTTTACCGTTTTGCCGACAAATTTAATGTGTGCCCGGAAAAAGGATCTATTCAATACAAATGGCTCAAAACACTGTTTTGAACAAAAAAAGTGTATGACGCACAACGATCAGATTTTGGTAAAAAAACTCATGGCAACATTATAGACTCTTTTTCCGGGCACATATTCAATCACGGAATATAAAACAAGAGTGGAAAGGACAAATGTAATTTTTTCTATGAGAACCAGTGTCGCCAAAATCACACATAGATAGCACTGTTTCCATCACACACAGACTCAGACAATCGGGCATTTGACCAATCAGAGCTGTTGTACTCGTTTCAGACAAGAACGTTATATATACTCCATTACAAAATTTAAATGTTACTTTACTATTAAACAAATAAAGTATATTTTCGCATGAGCTCAGATATACTCTATACTTTCTTCACGTAGTTCAACGCTTCTGACCTAGATGGCGTACTACAAGATGCATACCAATACATACCTTAGCCTAAAGAAAAAAGGAATAGTTTTTGCAAACTCGGCGAACTAAACAAAACTATGCGGACCTACTCATAGTTATGACACACGCGCCCCGCCCACTTGTCCATTCCTCTCTCGTTTTATATTCCGTGTATTCAATTATAGAAAAAATCTATATTTAAATACCGATAAAAATCCCTGACAGTTCCATATCTTCGAAAATTTACCCCATGTTTCTGTACCAGGCATAGTGGCGCCTCTGCAGATGCGACATGAAATGAACAGTCTCAGACGCCGGTCGATACTCAACGCCAAGCTGTCACTGTACCTCGCCTCGCAGTATAAGAAGTTTTACAAAAGGGTAAGTACACACGCCTTTACGCCTACGCCTTTGTTCTCTAAAGAAGCAAAAGGGTTGAAGTCGTAGACAAAGCATTGTTTTACTTATAAAGAAGCGATTAGGTCGACGAATGTTAAGCTTCGCAGAATGATACGTTTTACAAAAGGATCAAATCAAATGAACGGCCCGTTACAGTCCACTGCTGGACTATGAGCCTCCTCCACTCCGCGTGTTTGGTTTTGCCATAATCTCCACGCTTGGCAGGCGGGTTGGAGATCGCAGATTAAAAGGTTACTGTATCAGAGAGCGCTGCTGCCCGTTCCCTGTTCAATGTGTAGTCCCTAAGTCGCCTCTTACGACACCCACGGGAAGAGTAGGGGTTGGTGACAAATGTATTCTACTCTGCCGTCACCACTCGGCGGAAAAGGATATATATATAAGGATAGATACAAAAGGATAAATACCCTAAATACCAGCCAAGTGCGAGTCGAACTCGCAACCGAAGAGTTTCGTATTTTCGTACAGGTCGAAATAATACACCAATCAAATTGCGTTTCTTATATGTATGGGTCCTATTTAATTTATTTTTTTGTTTTATACTGGCAATTGAAAATCAACGTATTAGCAAAATAATGCAAAACCTCTCGGGTCCTCTCAAGCCCATGAAACTGAACAACTTTTGTTCCATAACTTTTTTAAATTCGTAAGATGTTTTTTTTGTTTTTTTTTTTTTAATATGTTTTTTGTATGTTTATACAAATTGACTCGATCAGTTTTTTTTTTAGAGTTTGTGGAACAAATGTTGTTCAGTTTCATGAGCTGACTTACCACCCGAGATTAGTGTTGTTGCGATGCCATCCATAGACTATCGCGACCTTGAAAATCAGTTACTATTTCGATAGGCCTATCGAAACTATCGGACAGTGACAATGCTATCGATAATATCGATTGATAAAAACAACAAATACTATTGCTCAGATTCGATAGTATCAACTAGAATACTATCGAAAGCTATCGATAGTATCGACACTATTGAAGAATGTCGATAGTATCGATAGTCCTATCGAAATAGTAACTGAATTTCAAGGTCAACTATCGCCATCGCAACAACACTACCCGAGAGGTTTTGCGTTGTTTTGCTAACACCTTTTTTTCACGTGTATACAACACTGAAAATTTCAACTGTCTGCCTTTACCTATTAAGGTACGCGCACGTCATGCCGGGTTCGCATCGCAGCGCAAAAAGCGTACATAGCATTAGTGACGGGCCGGGTCGTGCCAGGCCGTAGCGCATTGACGGATTTTACTCAAATATGGTACTAACAAACACGTGTGACAAGCGCAGCGGGGCGGGGCGGGCCGCATCGCACGCATGCGGATTATGCGGCCCGCTGCGACCCGGCATAGTGTGCGATAGTTCATATAAGATACATACGAGCGATTTGAGCGGATTTTTGCGCTGCGACCCGGCACGCTGCGGCCAGGCATAATGTGCGCGTACCTTTACGGTTCATAAGATACATTCCTGTCATAGAATACAGCCTTTTTACTGTTTTAGTCTTCTAACAGCCACGTCGAGATTTCGACGCCCATTACGGAGGTTCCGGGTTCGATTCCCGGTGGGGACACTGTCAAGCAATAATCTCTTTGTGAGACTTTCCCCAGTTTGGTTAGGACATTGCAGGCTGAATCATCTGATTGACCGAAAAGAAAAATGATTCCGTGCTTCGGAAGACACGTTAAGCCGTTGGTCCCGGCTATTATGTAGCGTTACATGAGCCAAGTCAGTGGCCTTTGGCGGCTTTATAACACTGACACCAGGGTTTTTGAGGTCGGTTGTCGACCTTACAACCCACACGATGACGATGATGATGACTGTTATAGTCAGGCAAAACTATTTCAGATGCTTGATTACAAGAAAGTGGCGTGGAGGCAGAGGAAGGCTATTAGAGAACTGACGAAACACCAGAGGGACCAAGATGCTACTATAGGTGAGTAAGAGTGGGAGGCGAAGATTTTCTGTCTTCTTCATTCTCACAGAATAATGCGATCAAACGAAGGAAATTGTAAAACATAAATTGAACTATCTAATTTATTTTTGTCTCTTTCAGCCATAACTCATTCCATTGGGTAAATTTTACTTCGGGAAAAACTTAGAATCCCATGGAAAATTTGCAAATACAATTTAGTTAGGGGGGGTGGGGGAGTTAGGGGGGTGGGTTTAGGTCTTTGTTTCAATTTATTGATATTTTGACATGAGTCGAAAATCGTGAGAACAACAGCTCCCGTCGCCGACCGGTTCGACTGTCATCTCATCTCATCACGAAGGATTCGGGTTTGAATCCCGGTGTTGACACCAGTCAAACAGTATGCATTCCATAGTCGTAGATTTATAAGGTACTACAGTAAACGACAATAAACATAGAAAAATAAATTTATCTGTGTGCTAAATTTCATCCAAATCTGTTCAGCCATTTTGGCATTATTAAGTAACAAACATCAAAGTATCCAACCATACAAATATTCTGTTTTTCAGCTGACCTCAAGAAGCGTATAGAAGAATGCGACATCAAGTACAGTGAGCTCACTCACACGAACCAAGCTGCTGGGGGAAAAGCCATTGCAGGTAAATCGTTCGTCATACAAGTAGCTTATGCGTAGGTTTCGTGTTATTTACAACAGGCCTAGACATAGCGCGTCGTACAAAATAGTACATAACTGCCGCGGCCGCAAAATTAGTTATTGGTGGACGAGGACACGTTGCAGGCGAGGATTTGTATTGTGTACGAGTCCAGCAAGAGTTATTGCGGCCGAGGCTTGTATAGTGCTTTTCTCTGAAATATGCGGGGAAATTATAAAATACTAAAAATATTGTGGTAGGTACAATAAAGAAGGGGGGCGGTAGCCAGATGGGCGCTAAGCTAATTTGAAGATAAAACGAAGTAGATGAAACTAATATTTTTATATTTTTCTCGATAAACTCTCCAATATGAAAATATCTTCCACACGGTAGCCCGTTGGCATCCCGAGTCAAAACAACAAAAAGAACCATTCGATATTTCAAAATATTCAAATCCAATTGAACTAAACGAACAGCCAGTCACTTCAAAGGAGACCGCTCCTTACAGTACCTTGGATTTAGATGTCTTCTTGTATCGTACTAAACTTATAAGTTCTAATCGTTATCACTTTAACATTTACTTTAACTTCTTGAACCATTCATTGTTATAATATTTCCCTAATTCAATGATTAGTTAACTTCATCATGTTAAATAAGTAAGAAAATAGTACGATAAAAATAAAAGAGACGAAAATTACAAACCGCCATTTTGCATGCTTTTCTTTTTTTTGTTCTATGCCAGGGTCATACAGAGCATACAGCCAACTCCAATCCCCACGATTCGTGTACGATTCATATAAAATTTGAATTTAGAACAAGAGTATGCTGTAAAAAGAAACAAATACATTGAAATTTCGAGACGAAAGTTACTTTGCCGGCCTAGACCATTTGAAGGCACATTGCTGAGCGCTGTTTTGTATGGGGAAATGTTTCGTCCAAAAATGAGTTACTTCGCGTACTGTTTTTTGGCAGTAATGATCACATTTTCGAACGTGTCGGAGAAAATACACTAGAAACATGTCACCTATTTGAAAGTACGCCGGGATTAAAAAGTTACATGTGTATTTTTTTAATTGCAACCTTATTGG
This sequence comes from Carpatolechia fugitivella, assembly GCA_951230895.1. Taxonomy (NCBI): domain Eukaryota; kingdom Metazoa; phylum Arthropoda; class Insecta; order Lepidoptera; family Gelechiidae; genus Carpatolechia; species Carpatolechia fugitivella. Next base: position 8,929,240 of record OX579670.1, on the reverse strand, counting down.
CTACCATTATAGTAGTATTTTTATTGCCATGTGCTGCGGTAATGTAGTGCTTGAGCACCGCTTTGCCAGCCCATTTTTTGATCAATGATTATTTAGGTAAAATTTTTGTATAAGTGTTTTCTTTTGAAATATTATCTTGAGTTTACTCAAGTAAAACGCAACGCAATGCGTCAACGCATTCGTCTGGCATTCTAGAATAATATAGGTAAAAAAAATAGATTTTTATTGTTCACAACTGGCCAAAGTATTTTACTCATTTTGCTTTGCGGAAATTATTATGTCCGCAACTAAAACCAAACTGATAAAATGGTATATTTTATATAACATTTTTATTTTCCCGTGGGAATAAAACTTTTCCCGGTAAAAAGTATCCTATGTGTTAATCCAGGTTACAAACTATCTTCATTCCAAATTTCGTCCAAATCCGTCCAGTAGGTTAGGCGTGAAAGCGGAACAAACATCCAAACATCTAAACATCCAAATATATTTTCACATTTATAATATTTTAGTGTGAAGTGTGATTAGACAAAATGTCAGATGAAGGACTTTTGTCATTTTTCTTTATATGGCAGATTTCATTCACGCAAATGATACAAAACGCACGACCAAACAGTTTGATGCACGCGTCCAGCTGCTTGATCAAACACGAGGTTTTCACTCACTCGCGTACGCTTTTGAATCTTCCTTCTCGCTTACTCACGCAACCAGCGACCAGAAACTTGAATGAATGCGGAACTTCTTTGATCGAAGTAAGAAACTGTGTAGGAAGCCAGATCAAACTAAACTGTTTATGAGTTTTAATATAATAAACTATATATAAGAGCGTCGGCAGTGGAGTAGCTAGGGCCGCTGCCTCCCGTCCGAGAGACGCAGGTTCAATTCCTACCACGTACCAATGTATTTCTGATCGAATTCATATGAATACATAGAATAATAATTAGATAGAAAATATTATATTTTGTACCAGGCGCGAGAGCACCGAGACGATCTGACAAAGTCCCTCCATTCCACCACTAGGATAGGGGGATCGGACAATTTTTTTTTTAATTTTATAAATCCAAACTTCTTAGTTTCTTCTACCGAACATTAAAATAATTTTTGCTGCTACTAATCTATATTTTAAAAATAATTCATAAAATATGGTAAATTTAGCAACCGTCCGATCCCCTATTGCGCGCATGCGCTCTATAGACCTAACCACTAGTGATGTAGCAATATAAATAAAATTCGGTTAACAGTATGTTTATTCGACGCTTTTACGGTGAAGGAAAACGTGATGAAACCTTTACACTCCTGTAAATAAATTCAAAGGGTGTGTGTGAAGTCGACCAAACCGCACTGTTAATTCAGGGTAGGCTTGAGCCCCTCGGTGGGGACGTATATGAGCTGTTAATGATTTAGAAACGGTCGCGGCGTAATCTCGTCGCGTGTTCTCTTACAGCGGCATCTTCCGAAGCGGCGACGTCTTCCCAGCCGCTCCGCCATTTCGGAAGCCAGATCAAACTGGATCTGTCCGTCCTGCCCATCGGCACTTCTAAGAGGGGTAATAAATGTAAGTATTTTATGGATTGGTTTATTCGATAGACTAGAATGGAATATATATTTTTTTCAGGATATAACACAAAATTCAGATAAATTATATTTAACTTGTAAAATAACTAAAAATGAAAAATATCTAAAATACCTCCCCGAACCGTTCCCGGAGCAAAGCTTCCCAGAATGCTCGCCGCGTTACCACGCTGGACTGCCAGGGACAAGCTTTGCGCCAGAAGCGACCCGCAGCGGGGGTCGCCACCTCTTTCCCTATAACTAAAATTGAAAAATACAAAGGTATTAAAAGCTAGAAATATAAAGGTGAATGAATTAGAAAGAATGCCGTGATTAAAGGGCGTCACAGACGGTTAAGATACGATATTATAGTCAAAGTCAAAATTATTTATTTCTATAGGATGTTATTACATCACTCGGATCCGTCATTACATTTTTTGGGTGAGTTCACTAACACAATGTCGGAATCTGTGGAGAACATTACATTTTTTTGGGTGAGTTCACTAACACAAGGTCGGAATCTGTGGAGAATATTACATTTTTTTGGGTGAGTTCACTAACACAATGGCGGAATCTGTGGAGAAGAGCTCACTGAAGAAACTCCACAGTCGTCGCATCTTTTGCGTTTCCTTTTTTAAATAAAATATTGTCAATTACAAAATTAATGCTTATTATATATCGAAAAAGCCTGCTACTCAAACAATCGATTCCCATGGAACAAAATGGCGTTTTAATCAGTGACCGGTAATTCTGCTTGACCCCCGCTTTGCACACAATGTGAATGGCGACGAGAGAGCTGGCTGCCTCGTGCTATAATATCGTATCTTAACCGTCTGTCACGCCCTTTAAATTATGCGAGAAATGGAGCTGACTAAACACATTGTTGCAAGTAAAAATTTGCAGCACTCTACTACATAATATGCGGCATAGGTTTTGTTTCAAATTAGATATTAGACGACATTTGTTTGACAGAATGAAGCAATTGATCAATCCTAATAGCGGTCAAAGATAGGTTATGATTGATAGTCTATTTCTTGTATGTTTATTTATCAATCTGTTGTCTTTATTTTGTTGGCGCTTCTTACATTCTGTATAATTTACTAGCAAACTAATTACGAAGAAAGTTGCGGTGCGGGGGCGCGGGGAACACGTCGTGATTGGTTCATCTCGCTTACGCAACGTATTGACAGGTCTCATAATTGGTCGAAACTGAAGTGAGCCCGAGGTATTGGCCGCCCAGAGATATTTATATGTGCAAATGCACTTATGCGTTGTGGGTGGTTGGTACGAGTTTGCGAATATACCTTTTGTTACATATTCAAATTATGTAGTTCTTTTGCTTTACTTATTCGCGACAATTTTTATTATCTCAATAAAAAGTGACGAAGATCAACAAAAAATATATATTTATTGCTACTTACTTATAAAAAAAGCTTAAAGGACAGAAGCCAAAATGTTTGACCTCTGGGCTTCAATATGAACATAAAAATATTATTATAATATTGACTGTTTTGAGTTGTCTGTAATAAGGATTTCTCAAAAATGTTGGAATTTTAGTATCAAAGTTCTTATTACTTTCGTCAGAATATATTTTAACACTAGTTTTGGCGTTATCAATCGATTGAAAGTCTTACAAAACATTATTTTTTTACTCAACTCTATAAAAATATCGGCTAGGTAAGACAGTAGTTTTTTTAAATACTAACATTTGATGGGTAATTTGATTATCAAATTATGATATTAATTATGTACAACTGTGTCCTAATGATTGTGTTGCTTTTTCTTCCAGTACTACCAAACATGAAACCTCGCCAGCCTCGCATAAAACTGCCCAGTTTGTCTAGCGACGACGAACCTCCGGCCAAACTGCCCAAAGTCGACGACCCAAACGCTTCGACCCCGTCGACTTCAACCCAAAACCCGCGCGCCAAAACCCAAACCACAATGGCAAAAATACGGGGCATCACCAATGAAATTAGACACCTGTCAAAATCCATTGACAGTAAGCTTAAAAGGCCGCATAGTTTGACAACGTTAGATATGTTAGAAACGGAATGCAAGAAACAGAAAATTGATTAAGTGTCAGGTTCTTTGTGCAGACATTTTTGTATGTTAGGTTAGGTTGTGAGTGTAATTATTTTATCGATTAGATAATGGATTGAGAGTTAAAAGATATGTGCTTGGAAGGTGAGTACGTTTTTTTTCGATTCTAGCGCCCTCTATTCTAAAACTGTTCCTTTTGAAAGAATTATACTAAAGTTAAATCGACACCTATGAACTACAACGTAACTTGAGATACGTGACTTGAGATACAAAATGACTTTAGTTAATATTATTCTTTATCATAATTTTATTTAACCAGTCTCTGAGTACAATAGAACTGAAGCTAGCATTAGTCAAAAAATCCTAACTATAGCGAAACTGCTGTGCTGTTTAGTTGCTAAAATTGAGTTACGTTATTGTTCATAAGAGGTGTCAAAATATATACTGTCAGTAATAGTTATTTTTAAGGAAGGGATAGAAGATAAACTTCTAAATTATTTACTAGAAAACTTAATAAAAAATTGACAGTGACAGCAAACAAATTAAAAATAGAGATTTATATGGCGGGATAAAGATTATTCCGGTTAAGATTTGTGGGTTCTAAGGCCATAAATAAAGCTCCTAAATGTATGTTACATTACTTGAGTATAATATATATTTACTGTTTTTTTTTTCTATGGCACCATTTCACTTTGTGTCATAATATTCACTTTATGTCATTGTTGTCAAGTCACATCCAGTGGTTGCCAACATTTTATATTTAATTGTTTACATTTAAATGCCTATGTGTAAGTAAAAGCAATAAGTAGATTGAGTTGCACGAGTATGCACTACTTCAGGGTAGGCTCGAGCCCCTCGACGTATTTGAGCTGTTGATGATGAGTTTCTAAAAAGTTTTGTTATTTATATCAGGTCTTATCTAGTTTAGATAGGTGTCATCCTTGAAAAAATAATTCACAAATACCTTGTTTTGTTGACCTACAGTAAACATGCCGAGCAGGAATCGATCATGTAACCTGAATATTCTGGTAATATTGACAAATAAAAAAAGAAAAATAACCTTGACTTTTTAGTATAGTTTATGCTGATAAACTGTCAAAAATGGTATGGTATTTTTCTCCCCATTATCAAGACCCGATATAAATTACGTAGGCTGTATGTCTTTGTAATATTAGGGTTGTAAATGTTGTAAATCCGCCTATGTACTATCGCTTGGTGTTTTATGAGAAATTCCTATCTTTAAGAAATTAATTTAACTTAGATTTAAACCTCTATGAATATGATTTCATTCTCTTAAATACGTACTCAAACAAAAATTATAGCTATGTATGTTTATAGTTAAATGCCACTGCTATACACGACTATTCCGTTATGAGACCATAAGTCTGTGAAACTAATTTATATCGAGTTCCCAAAATTGTAATGTACAGCCTTATTATTGGCATAAAATAAGAGTGCTGCATGGGCGTGATTGGCAACACTGTTTAATCTTTCCACTGTTGTCTCATTCCATAGTACGGAAATTTTGTTCTAAATTATTGATGACATCTAGTGACGACATTGGCACTACGTGAGTCTAAGCAATCGTTGTCATTTGCAGCGCTATCTATCGTCTAATAGTTATAATGTTTGTGACATATCACACATACAGCGACATCTATTATCTAATAGTTGTAATATTGCCCTTGACACAGCGATGTTTTGTTTTTGCATTAAAACATTTAATGTTTTTGGATAGTAGTAGCACGAATTTGTGTAGAATGTAGACTAAAACATCCGCAGGAGACACGCCTTAACACTGTTTATACTAAATGGCTGCATTTAATGCCATCTAGTGACGAAAAGCAAAAAAAAAATCAAAATTCAAAAGCGAAATACTCCAGAAAAATCGTCAACTCGGCACTAGATGGCGTATCTGCGCAATTTTGCAGGTCAGTGCGCACGTAGCACCATCTAGTGAGCTAATAGAGGAAACAAAATAGCCCGAGTTTTGAGGGTACAGTTTTTTTGTATGAAATGATGCATCTGTACGTAGTATTATATTATCTGTGGCCAAGCACCACCACGTTCGGTAGTTTTAAAAAAGATCATTATTTTTTGTCGGTCTGTACCGAAATCGACTAAAGTAATGATAGTTTCGCATATGGCTGCTGAAAAAAAAACGAACACAGCCATGCGCACCCCCACCCTCCTTGGTAGGTGCGCCGCATACGCGTTTGGTAACCAAGGTAACACCGCACCCACTACGTAGGGGCCGCGCAGACACATTAGGAAAAAAATTGCACCTACGAGGCGGGTTTACCCGTCCGCACAGCAGTCATTGCACGCTCCACCTACGTAGGTGCATAGCAGGCGTCGTGAGATATCTACATCGTGAGATATCTGCAATAGGGGATCGGACTACTTTTTTTTTATTTTATAAATCCAAACTTCTAAGTTTCTGCTATCGAACACTAAAAGAATTTTTGCTCTATCTTTAAAATTGACCGAGTTTGAAAATCAAGATTAGATGAGAGGCACATACCCACTTGTGACGTCATTTGTTAGTAACGCCATATAATCTCTATACAAAAAATCGTTTTTGAAAGAGACAGACATAATGAAAATTTAAAAAATCACTGTAAATTCATTTTTCAACCGATTCTGTTTTTTTCTTCGCGAATTGTCTGCTACTTGTCTGAATTGTATTTTTTTTTTTCGTTTTTTCTTTGTGAATTGTCTGAATTGTAATTTATATTTTAAAAATAATTTATAAAATATGGTAAATTCATAAAATATGGTGAACGGTCCGATCCCCTATTCACACATACATAGTGTCACGCGTAAAAGTTCCTCATATCACTAAAGGGTCGAGTAGAGCTTTTTATCTAGCAAAGAGCCACCAAACCACGTGTAGCAAAATTGTTAACATGCGGTATAAACTTAACTCGCTACTGAACTTATGAAAATGTAAAAGCAACTTTAGTTAGACCCTATACCTTACAATAATATGATGCACATGCATGTGTAGCCTAAACCATAATAATATGCACTTAATTTACTTTTAGGTATTTATTTTATTTTATTTTGATTAAGCTATAAAATGTACAGTTAGCAGAAGACATTACATTTATTGATTTGAAACGGTTTGCTAGTTAGCTAGTTATATTTGTTTGATGACCGTACATTACTTTATTATATTGCAAGTTTGCAAGATGTTCCATTAGGGTTCGATGTTTTCGAATTTCGAAATCTTATATATACGTTTATTCGACGCTCTTTAGGTTAATTGAAACATAACGAAAAAACGTGTACACTCCTGTAAAGAAATTCAAAGGGAAATGAAATGAATACGTAGTTTATCAACTTTTGGATGGTACATCCCTTATTTACATTTTTTTGGGTGAGTTCACTACACGATGTGCGGACTCTGTGGAGAAGAACTCGCCAAGGAACGACCCACCCACACTGGACCAGCTCGGTCGACTAAGGCCTGAACGCCCTAACTCAGGGTAGGCTCGAGACCCTCGGTGGGGACGTATATGTGTTTTGAAGCGAATATATATATATATATATATATATATATAACTATGATAATAAGTGATTTATCGGGACTGCCTAGGTAGACGCTATAATATTTACATATGTGGTATACTTTCTATGTGTTGTATGTTAATGACTAATATTATTAACTGTATAAATGTTTAACGTATTAATTATATAATGATAAAGATGACGTATTCGATGGTGGCAACACTTATAAAACGAAATTTGGATTTTGGTGTCATTTGTAATAAAAAATACTTAGATTTTTTTATGGACTACAAATTGTTCCTGTAGAGACAATTTGGTTAATATTGGCCTCGATTCGGGATGTCACGCTCTAATCCTTAATTTAAGTTAGTCCGCCCTTTTTACCTTTTAAAGATTGCGTCAAGGGACAGGAGATGGCCATCCTAATATTAGAGCTGTCAAACATCGAATTTGAACCTTGGCCATGTTGATTGTACAATTTTAGAGAGCACTCAAAACATGCGACTTAAAAATCTCTTAAACTGAGGGCTATGCCCTTATTTAAAGTTGTTATTCGTTCAAATTAATATCATTCATTCATCACCTCTCTTTCATTGGTCATAAAAACGAAAAGGATAGCTGGATTTTAAAATTAGAATTAGAGTATGACATCCCGAATCGAGGCCATTGTCTAATTAAAAAAATATGTTCTTGGAAGCAAGCTTATTCGGTTTATAAGATTAGCTACCATTCGAGAGAACGTCTTTATATATAATAAGTCCTACAAATTTATGTCACGTAGGTAGGATCAATGTGCATCGAAATCTGAACAACTTTAAGTATAATCTAGGTGACATTTTAATAGTTTTAGACAATTCAAGATTGAACACTATCTAGCCCATGAAACTGAACAACTTCGCTTCCTAGGTTTGCTGTAAGACATTTCTTTAGAAATAAGCAGTACCTGTTGTGTCGTTTTACTTTTTGTTTGTATTTCATGTAATGTTTCTGTGTACAATAAATAATAAAATATATAAATAAACTTTCCCGAAGAAATAAAAACAAGTGACTGAGAAAGAATCGATTCGAATCTGATCGATTTATTATAAAAGGTGCAATATTTTTTCATTTGACAACCTGTATTTCTTTAAAAAAATGTTCAGTTTCATGCACTGGATACTGATTCGTTTTTAAACGATTCAAAGGTTTCAAACGATTTCAATTGATGATGATGATGATTTCAATTACACTTAGTATGAATGAACTAAGGTATGGGAAGAGCAATTTATGTAATAAGAATAATAAATATTATTTGTATTGTATTGCAATAAATATCTACAGGGTGTAAATTAATTAGCGCACAATATTTTAACGGAGAAACCTAACCATGAAACGGAATAATTTTCGCCAAGGAACGTGCTGAAATATGAAAAAAAATAAAACTAATCAGCTGATTACATCACCGCGCCTGTCGATTCTACTTTAGTCATTATTTCTGTGCGCGCTCGCTGCCCCTTTACGTGTGTACACACACACTTATACTACAACTACATGAACACGTGCGGGGCGACACAAAGGACGGAGTCAAGATTACGCACAGAAATTGTAAAATTGTTTAATTGATTGATTGTGTTTTTTTCTGAACAGTTTTTTTTTCATATTTCAGCCTACGTTCCTTGGGGAAAATTATTCAGTTTCATGGGTGGGTACCTCCGATAAAATATTGTGCGCTAATTAATTTACACCCTATATACAAAGGTTTGACTATGGTTTGCCTCAGTCTTCATTTTTAACTCTAGGGAAAAAAAGTTGTTCAGATTTTTAGGACCATTTTCGTGTAATTTTTGGTTCGAAAGAAAGTTATTGTGTAAGATTATATTGTTTTTGTGCCTAACATACAAGTATAGTTAATGTGGGTTGCATAAAAATCTTTGTAAAAGTATTATATGAATACTCTAATATTAGAGATACAAATATATGATGATTATCATGAACAGTTTTTTTAATTATATACTAAAAATACAATCCAGACAAGGCAAACACGACTGTAACGAGGCATTCGTCCTCTTTCCTGTTTTATGACTGGCAACCTTTCTTGCTGGCAGTTTTATCTTTCCTTTTCTAAATTCATTTTCAAATTTAGATTTCTTACGTTTCGATTTTGTGTTTTTTCTGCTAAATTCTTCACTTCATGTCCTGATCTCCAACAGTAAACTCCTAGAGCTTATCTACTATTTTCTACTATTTTCCATGTCAGTTATATAATATATAAATACCTTTTTTTTGGACTGCGCCCTGGATATTGCCACAAATCAATCTTTTACAACACTCTTCGTGTGATGCAGCAGCTTGTGGCGGCTGCTGGGCCACACGACTTTACCTGTAAATAACCGGCTAAGCACGTGTCAGGCCATGCAGGGTTTCGTAGTTGTCCAATATTTACGTACCTGTTTAAGGCAGTTAACGTTCATCAAAATAATTTTCTATGATATTTGTACTGAATTTCTTTCTAGAACAAGTACATTTTATAAGTTGGTTTATTATTCGATAACCTGTAAAGCCTACTTGAGCCGTGAATTACTTCCAAATACAACGGTTTCATTGGGGGGGGGGGGGGGGACGACGACACTTGAATCCTCGGAGATAAAAGTCCGATCTATATTTTAATAATAATTCGAAAATATGGTAAATTTAGGCCGATCCCCTAATGTTTCGTTTTAAAGTGGTTATTTTTGTTAGACTCAACAATTCAGAATCGGTTGAAAAACGAATTTACAGTGATTTTTTCAAGTTTCAATAAAACTCTCTTTCAAAAACGATTTTTTGTATGGAGATTAATGGCGTTACTAACAAATGACGTCACAAGTGGGTATGCGCCTCTCTGTCTAATCTTGAATTTCAAACCTTTATAACTCGGTCAATTTTAAAGATAGAGCAAAAATTCTTTTAGTGTCCGATAGCAGAAACTAAGAAGTTTGGATTTATAAAATTAAAAAAAAGTAGTCCGATCTCCTTTTCTGAAACGTACACTAGCATCGAAAAATCGATTTAGCAAACCACCCCCATTATTTTAAAAAAGCTATCCAACACACTATAGGGAATCGTGAACCCACTTCACGTATAAAATATAAATTAAGATTTTATTCTTCAGCTTTGTCGGCATGTATGTATTATATATAGGTACATGCCAAATTACAGCCTTCTAGTACTAAGAGTCACTGAGCTAAGCCACTGGGTAACTACGCTTCAAATTTGACCCCACCAAATGAATACCAAAGAAGCCGGGGAAAAAACCATTGTTTGGCAAGGACCAGCACTACCAGTAGTATTATACCATACCACATTCGAATTCGAATACGCGGTACAATGATGTTTTATATGACTCGGTTTGTAAGAACGTCGAAAGTAAGCTTCAATGTACAGCAGCGACATCATCTGCCTGTCTGTTGTCATCGTCGTCTGTCAATCTTGACTTGTAGTTCGTTGGTTGCAATACTATATTTACCTACCTGTAACTCTTCAATGAACGTTATGTAATGAATGACTGTTTGTTATGTAATAGGAAGCCGATGTGACAAGACAACAATATGCCATAGCAATGGGCTTTCACAGTTTTCACTTTACATAGGAGTACTTGCAACTTACATGACTTGGTTGAAAATAGCATCTATTATTATGAGATCAAACATTTTGTGGGTAAACATACAAAACGAACTCTCCGCTCATGGTTACTGCGTGTCCGAATACTTATATACTTACCCAGTTAATTACTTACGAACAAATTCAAAGGTTGTGTTGCCCAACCCGTTGACTAAGCCAAAGTGTGGTGACGGCAGAGTAGAATACATTTGTCACCAACCCCTACTCTTCCCGTGGGTGTCGTAAGAGGCGACTTAGGGACTACACATTGAACAGGGAACGGGCAGCAGCGCTCTCTGATACAGTAACCTTTTAATCTGCGATCTCCAACCCGCCTGCCAAGCGTGGAGATTATGGCAAAACCAAACACTTATGTGGAGGAGGCTCATAGTCCAGCAGTGGACTGTAACGGGTCGTTGATGTTGACCAGCATTGGGCCAGCGAGCTCGACTAAGGCCTAATCGTCCTAATTCAGAGTAGGCTCGAGCATCTCGGTGAGGACGTAATGCTTACCCGATTTAAAAAAGTGTTCCCGCTGCGGCTTATGTGTCGGTCCAAAACTGATAAAATTTTGGTCAGCTTAGTTATTTCTATTGGCGTAACAATTTGCGGGCAGCAAAAATAACAGGAATAGGCAACAAAAATACAGGATTGGTCTGCAAATTAGTAATAAATGAACACATAGGCAACTTGACCTAAGTCGGGATACCTGTCCCTCTAAAACTACCTTTACAATACCTATAAAATTGGTTAAAGTGTAATTTAAACAAAACGTAAATTGTATTATTACATTTTTTATTAACAGCAACACTTAAAATATATATTTTATAAATAAGGCACATACAACATAAACATGTAAGTGAGTATCTTTACAAGAAACTTATGAGACTAGGTCATAATAATATTACCTATACAAAAGTAGTTATTCCGCGTCCATTTTAATTAAAATTACTTACAAATATTGCACTTTGAAATTGCACGCGACCCATAAAATTTATTGATAATCCTGAAATACCAAACGTGTTTTGAACAATTCGACTTATTTAATTATGATACTGGCGAAATCAAGTCAATAACCCACTGTTGGACGTGATAATGATTTATGAAATTATTAACTTAATACAGTCTCAATTAGCATTGCTATCTTAGAAAAAAGAAATCAAATGTATTTATTCGTAACCATAGGTAATGTAAGACGCCTTTAATAAAATATGTTCAAACTATGATTAGTCACTCTCGGCATACGAAAATTATGAAGAGCAATAGTGTAGCTTTGAGGTTGACATGGTGTTTAGAGTTTGGGCTTTCTGGATAGCGACTTGGGTCTTCCTAATGTCCGACTATTCATACATAATATACCATGGAATTCCTTCCCCCAAGAAACATAAGTCAGATGAAAAATAAAATTGCATCTCCCGTAGTGAATGCGGTGTTGAAAGAAACTTATAGTAGGTATCTTTCAGAAAAATATATCCTTAGTTAGCCATATAAAATTTAAACTAAACAATCACATCTATCGACGTAATACCAAGAATTATGCTAAAATGCGTTAAGCAACCGGTTAAAGCAAGATTCAATTTTTTTTCGAAAATTCGCTAACGTCTGACCGAATTTTGAGATTATTGTAATAGGAAACGCTTTCCAAAACTGCTTCCTGCTGTTGTGTAAGACTTATTTTTATGTACACCTTATTTTTGTCATTATGAAACTAACGTAATTGTTGATAACCGCGTCTTCGAAAGTAGGACAGAAATGATAAGCCTGTTTCTTAGTCAGTCTGTCCGTTGATAAGTATATCAAAAGAGGGCATTTGTGACTATTTATAGTTTCTGTACTATAAATTTGATAAATAAATCAACAAACAAAAACACCAAACCGCATTGGGCTAGCGTAGTGAGGCCCAATCGTCCTTATTATGTCTTTGTCAGTCAACATAAGTTCATTGATAAATAGAAAATAGAGTCACTGAAAATGTATTCCCATGAATGCGATGAAAAAATTGTGGACATTGGACAGCTACCTACTTTCTGCTTCAGATGTCCTCTATATACATAACATCCATACATAAAAATCACGCTCCTATCTCCAAAGGGGTGAGCAGAGCTGATCCTTAAAGTATTCTGTATTTTCACTTGACAAACAAACCATTATCATACCTTCTTCTCTTAACATTCTTATAATTTTTTTAACGTAAGAGTACCACTAATATGAAGTCATTGTAAAGTGTGCCCGTCTATTTGGTTACATGAGATTACGCAGTCAAAATCGACACTAAAAGCTTTTAGTAATTAAATAGCGCCATATTTACTTAATTCGTTTTATGTGCACGAGTTAATACCGTGATTTCGATATCACATATAATTTACATGGTGTTTATAATAATAATAGTAGCCCCGGCTTCGCACGCATAATTTATATTTCCCGAGGATTTTCCTAAAAAATCTTTCATACAAAATTTGTCCTAACCTAACAGTAACAAATACAAAAAAGTAAATGATGATCCAATTTGGTGGAGCCGTTCAGAAGTTATGCCCATACATACATTTCGGTGATTCATTTTTATTTAGATAGATACAATACGTAGATAGATTTATAACTTATATTAAAAATATATTTTAGCTCAAGTGGAAAAATGAACTATACCTATACATACAAAATACTCGTATTTCTTTCTTCATTTAGTAGACCTAACTTACGACTACACGGTTGTAAATTCTAGATAGAGTTTTAGATGGATGTCGCATAGTCATTGCGTTGCATGCGCACAATAAATTCCATGTGCGCGCATCATTATTACAATATTTATTTGCTATTGTGTGAATGCATAAAACATCTATCAAATTCTAGACATCATGATTTTGATAGAGACGCTAAAAAAATAAGGCAAAGTCACACTTCTGTAATAAGTTTCACGCTTATTAACAGCCTTTATTATTTTAATTTAATAATAACTGCCTCACATATCAATCAATCAATTAGCCTATTGCAGTCCACTGCTGGACGTATCAATCAGCCTATTTCGAGCCAGCTTCACCGTCATGTTTTACGTCTCGGCTCCGTATATCAAAACTTGTAGGACACACTGGTTATAAAACCCTGCTTTTCAGGCATTGCGGTAGTGGCGACGAGAAGATATGACGCAGTTTCCCGAATGCTGCCCAGCCCAACTGCCTCACATATACTAACCGCTTACACATAAGCGGGGCAAGACAGAGTATATATTTCGGTGCATTCAATTTGCTCTCGCAAACGCTGGTCTGTTGCCGAGCGGACAACAACTTTCCAATTTTGAATTTGTAAATTTTCGAAACATAAAATTCAATCGTTGTATAATTTTTGGTTGTTCTAGTTTTAGTGAAATTGATTTAGTTGTGATTTTGTGTGTGTTTAGTTAAAGTCTAAGTTTACCTAGATCAAAGTTTTTGCGCCGAATTTTACCCGATATATTGCATTTGTTTTGTTTTTTATTTATAAGTTTTATGTATTCTCGTTAAAATGTCCACGAATTAATTTATTTTGGTATATTTTGTGGTTTATACAATATTTTTATTGTGCTACTATAAGGTAAATATCTATTTTAAAGACACTTCTTTTGTTTAAGAATATATTATATTTTAAAATGCATTAGAATATAGTAAAAAACTTTTTTTTCTGTTATACTTTATGGTTTTGTTATTAAATATACTGTAATTTTATTTTGTTTTATTTTCCTGATTGTGCATAATATGTTTTATGTTGTTAATTAAATAGACGTTATATTTTGTATTGTCTGATATATTGGTATTAATTTATTTACATTTTAAATAAAAATCCTACTATGAAATTAATAAAACTTTCGAACTCTTCAAAATCTAAAACTTTAGCTTAATTTCCATTTAGCTTTACGTTTTAAATTTTTCGAAAACTTTCAAGAACATTATGCACGCAATTTAAAACGAAGCCAAATTTTACAACTTTAGCCAAATTCGTTTTTTAACAGTGTATGACGTAATTATTAAAAAAAATAATTAAATAGCACCAAATTAAAAACAATTACATAACATTTAAATCATAATACTTACCTTAGTTTTGGCTTCCATAATACAACACAGATTAAACTAACATTTACAAAGAAATATTTACAAATAGAATAATTTATTAAGGTAAACGCACCGGTTAACGTCACTGGAGGTGGTCGTAGGATATGTCTGCGTGGAAACCTTCAGGACCTGCCGTGTATTTGACCTGTTGCATCCTTCCGTCTGGCAGGAGCACGTGGTAATGGCCTTTGGTGTTTTCCCCTTCTTTTTCCTCATGGTGGCCGAAGTCGTTGCCGCTGTGGTAATCTTTGACGCGGTACCCAAACTCGTAATTGGCTGCGTAATGGAGCTGCAATGTTTAAATAGTTTTAGTATGTGTGTATTTTTTATAATTTATTGTCTTATGTAGAACAATTTTTAATGTATTATGTTAAATACGTTTATAAGAATGAACATTATTTTCAATGCATTGTCTTTTCGTGCAAGTTGTGTTATAATTTTGATTAATAAAATGTGTACCATCATAAAAGTATTTTAATTATTTATCTTCTATTATATTTTGTTTATTTTAAACTCTGTTATTTATAACAAATCTAAGAGTAAATAAGGATAAGGAAAGATAGGTACCAATATCACATAAAAACTCACGATTACATTTTAATTGTAATTTATACATTTATTTTGATATTTTCTTATAACAATAAATTAACAAAGGCAAGATTGTATTTTATCTTAGACAAAAATAAATACTACAACTATTCAAATTACATTAAATAAATATCTTCGACTTTATTATTTTCTAGATGACAATCTTCGTCCATAAAATTTAAAGCAAGGCTGAAGTATTGGCCTGATATTGATTTTGTTGAAGATAAGAAGGTAGGTATAAATATTGGACTAGCCATCGAGAAAATAATAAAACAAGAGTTGATTAGAAATATAAATAAATATACCTAACCACGGAACTTATGAAGTTTAGCTATATTCTTTTTAATATTTCTGATATTAGGGTATTTTGGTCCGCGATTTCCTTTCCTATGCTTCCTAGGGTAATGTGGAGGAGGGTGCTTCTTCTTAGGTTTGTTTAATTGGAATATATCATAATGCTGAATATTGAAATTGTGATCACCAATAAGATCCTTCAACTGAGACTGGGTTAGCATATATATAGGTTCTATGACATTATTAGAATTGTGGACAGGTGCACCGTACGTAATAGGGACTATAGGGGCTGCTGAAGGTTTTGGAGGACCATAGGCTGGCGCTGGTGGGGGTCCATAGGATGGAGGTTCACCAAAATTTGGTGTTGCGGGAGGGCCATAAGAATCCTGCACTCCATAACCATTTTGAGAACTGTATTGAGAGTAGCCGTAATCCTGATCAGGAGTAAAACTGCTAAAGTCGCGGTTCGGTGAGGTATTGGGACCATTGAATCTGTTAAATTTATTGGTAAAGCTTCCTTTCAAGTCTACGTTTTGATTGTAACTAGATTGTGGAGCGTAATTTTGAAATGGTCTATTGTTATACAAAGAAAGTCTATTAGGTCTCCGATGCTGATTAAACCTATTGCTATTAAGAGGTCTGTTATCGTAATCACTTTCATAATCCTCATCGTCGTATATTTCATCATCAACCTCTTCTTGGTCGTCATATGTATCGAATTTGTTAAGATGATACCTATTCGGCCTGAGTCTAGGTCTAATGGGTCTAAAATTATCTTCGTATTGCTCGCCACCTGGGTAATCACTCGCTACTCCAACAGGGAAGTTAGGTGTAGTAAGAAATGAGCTCAGTTCTTTCCTAGGATATGCGTAGTTATTTAACTTTATTAAAGCATCAGCTTGAGGAGTATTATTATAATTATTAGGAGTAGTCAAAACTATAGATGCTTCGGTAGTTAAAGTGACAGGGACAACAAAAGGGTCGGTTTCTAACGACCTAGTTTTCCTACTTTTTATACAGGTATTTAAATTTGAGTTGTTGAAATTTTGACAAGATTTACTTACATTTTCATCACCATAAGCGGATACCCCAGAGCCATCTTCTGTTAAATGTTGTATGCCTTTATGCTGAGCATTGTGATGTAAATATCTTTCACTGTGATCACTTTCTATTTTAGGATCTTTGTTGTAAGATGCGTATGGCTGGTAATAAACTACTTGATGAGCTGGCTTTTCTTGGTTGTGTGCTTTGTAATAATAACTAGCTTTTGGATTATATGGCGCACTTATGCTTTGACTAGCGACTTCTACTTTATAATAGTTGTTGCTTTTTGTCGTAGTTGTTTCAACTGTATATTCTTCCGGTGCTACTGATTGTGCTATATAAGGTGCAGGTCTATGTTTATTTGGATCTTCAACGTCATCAACTTCTTCAGTGATAGGAGTGTGGTCTTTGGTGTCATGTGCATACGCGCTGGCATAATTTGGTATTTGAGCATACCCCGTATGTTCATATGATTCAGTTTCAGGTTTATCTTTAAGGTAGAAATATAAGTCTATTGGCGTTGTTAGAGCTGTGTTAGCATCATTTTCATGTTTTAATAAGGCGTTAAATTCATTAAGTTGTTCATTAGGACTCTTATTCAACAAAGAACTTAGTGTGTCTATGTCATAAGCTGACTGATAGCTTTGCATTTGATTATATTGCTTAGGATACACATATTGTGTAATAGTGCTGCTACTAGGGATAGCAGCTGTGTACAATTTTGTTTCTTCTCGCGTTTGTGTATTCTTTAATGAAGCAAGACCAGCATTCCCATTAGGTTTGATAGTCACTCCTTGATCATATGTCGGTCCTGGTGACACGTAAACAGTCTTTTGTTTATGATCTTTTGGTTGTAAGTATTGACTGAGTGATACAATTGATCCGTAGGACCTGTGATTTCTAGTTCCAGTTCTGCTTTCCCTGCTTCTAGGTCTATCAACTTTGACGACAGCATCAGATTTAGTTAATTTTGTAACTTCAAGTTTTTGAGTTTTTGGTGCCCTTTTAACTTGTGGTGCGTTTCTAAGTTTAGGCACTATAGTAACAGCTTTGCTATCTCTCAGCTGCTGCTGTTGTTCTAAAGCTAAGTGGTGGTTCTCTTGAGATTCGTGATAGGCTTTCATATAGCTGTCTTCTTTATGTGGCGCAGACGTCCATCTTTGTAATTGTGCTCTATGTTGCCTTATTCGTTCGGCGTTAAACATAGCTTGCTGGTTTTGTGCGTGTAGCCTGGCATTCTGTTTAGAGTTACCAGCCAATGGATTACCATAAGGCAAGAAACCAGGAGGCCTTGGTTTGGCTCCATCGTCTATTCTAGCTTGTTCATTAATTATTTCTATGACTGGCCTAGTTTTCACTGGTACTGTTCTGGTGACGTGTATGCTTATAAGTAGAAAAGCTGTTACGCATTTGATGTGTCCGGATTTTGACGTCATTTTATCTGAAAAGATAAAAATCGATAAGATTTTAATTAATTTAGAATACGCATTACGCATATAAAAATCTAGTTACGTACGCTACTAAATGTGCTAATCTAGATTTGCTACGTGATTAACCAGATCACATTTGGCACATTAATATTCATAAAAACTCCGTATGCTACGTGGCATACCTACTTAAGAGTGACGTGTTTACATAGATTAGCATATTTTTTGTTGACTGTATTTTTAAGTACAAATCTTATATTATACCTATCATAGTAAAGTTAAGTGTCGTGACAGACAGACCATAATATAATATAATTATTTTTATATGGTCCAGTTCCGGAGTTCAAAGAACTCTAACATAAACAGAGAATGCGTGACGAATAATGCGTTACCAATGACATTACCGTACTTGTTGTGTTATTAGTATTATTCCATTTTTATTCCCCCGTAACCTACATAGTTTATTTATTTATTAAGGACAACCAGTGGTAGTTACATTTTAAATCTTACACTAAACTAATAACTAAGAATGTGGTATAAATGCACTACCTTTAGGTTACTTAATAAGGTGTACAAAAATTACCTGAATGGGTATAGGTTAATAGGAATCTAATTTACCCTGTAATCAGATAAGTAGGGTAGGTATATTGGTATATTGTGTAGACCTACTATATCTGTATCGACTTTTGCCTGCAGAAAATAAAAGCGCCACCAATTGAAATAAATAATTTACTTATGGGGAGCAGAGGCATTGGCCTTCGTAAGGGACATCGGTCACCGGCTGGTTGATAAAGGTTTTGATGTCCGTTCCGGGTCATTTCTGGCGCAAAGGTTGTCGATGGCGGTTCAGCGCGGGGATGCAGCTAGTGTCATGGGCACCTTCGCGCCGGGAGTGTCAAGGGGCGGGCTATTTGACTAAGATGTCATCATGTATTTTAATTGTAAAGTTGATGTATATTTTTGTCATTTTTTTGTGTAAATATTAATAATTACTGTTCAATCTCTCAAAAAAAAATTACTTATTGTCAGTGACTTTGATCGATATTATTAAAAGTGGACACTTTTTGACTTTTTTTACTTATTGATTATATTTAGGACCACGGAATACAAAACAAGTTTAGGACTATAAAGCATTATAACTAAAATATATTTATAACCGATCTATTTTATGCAAGTGCAAGTTGTAAAACACTTGATCGCACTTGTAACTTGCACTTGCAACTCGCACTTGTACTTGTCAAAGTATAAACTGGCCTTTATGTATGTGAAACACAACAAAACTGCTTAGTAAAAAAGTAGATTTTGGAACTTTTGCCTTCAGACCGCAAGATCGATGAATACTGTATGTAGGTAAGCTTATAAAACTTTAAGCTACTCGGGTTTTTGCACGCTTTATTTATATGCATGCTTAATTATAAGTACTTATTTGTTCTTATTGAAAGTAATCATTGTTTATAAAAAATAAAACGATTGATTATTTGTTTACTTTCCCTTTCAAATGTATAAGTGTATTGCAATTATGAAATTAGACGTGTCTACTTATTTCAGCCGAATCTATAACATCGATCATAAATCATACAGTAATTTTGTTAGATAAAAAGTTGATGACAAGATATAATATCAGTAGGAGGTACCTATCATCCATCATCATAAATATTTATCCAACGATAAAACTTAACTTCCATCAATCAATCAATCAGCCTATTGCAGTCGTGCGCTTTGGCGTACCCTTGGGGAGGCCACGTCCAGCAGTGGACTGCAATAGGCTGATTGATTAACTTCCATACATTATTCAAATTGTCACAAATTACGGTTATATTTTTTTGGAATATTAGTTTTTTAAGACATCAGCAATTTGTTTCTAAAATAAAAATGCTCAAGCACAGCTGTTATTCAGTGCTAAACTAAACTTTTATAGAAATAGCAAATCAGTGTGCATAATAAGTCGTTTTTTATGAGATTTTGGAGAGCTAAAGATAAAGATAAAGATAACTTTATTTGTCATAACATGGGTAATGTGTGTATACAGATGACAGGGTTTTAAAAACAGATCTCCATGCTTTGCCTTTCGGCGTACAAAAAATATATGTGTAAAATTAAATTAAAAACATTTAAATAAAGATAATCAAAATTCAATAAAGATTAAAATATCAAAATTCAATAATTAAAAATATCACAATTCAATAATTAAAATACCTATCACAATTTTATATCATTATCAGTCATTATATAAATTCGTCACTAAAATAATACCTTTGCATATATTCAAGAAGTCAATCAAAAGTTAAAATGATCTAAATTTAAAATTAACACTAAATAAAATTATTTTCCATCAGCAATAAAATCGTCAATAGAATAATAACATTTTCTCAGTAACAACATTTTAACTAGCATTTTAAATTTTTGAACACTTTGTATCTCCCTCATTTCCTTAGGTAAAGCATTGTAAATTCGGGATGCCATACCTAATATATTCTTTTTCATTAAAGCCGTATGAGCACGTTGATGACAGATTTTATTGCCATCACGTGGTCTAAGAGTATGTTTAAATTTAATGTCAATTTTTTTAAATAAGTCTGGGTTGCTCTTCACAAATACTACCAGCTCTAATATATAAAGTGACGGAAAAAGCTTCTGAAACAAAAATTGTTTAGTTTCATGATCTAGAAAGTAGTTTACCATTGTTCATTCAATCTCCTAGTTAACGAAAATTTCAATAAGGATTATACTCGGCATCTGACAGATCGTTCTGCAAACTAAAATAGTCTTTGTTGTTCTATAATTTGCAACTGAGATTCAACCTTAGGGTGATAAACCAATTTATTGGTCGACCTTACAAAGATTGATTAAGGCAGGGTTATTGCAAAAACTTAGCAACTCAACGCGGTTTAGTTGAAAGTTCAACCGTCGCGTTGCTGAAATAACGTTCATATTAGCGTGCGATGCTTCATGGTGGTTACGTCCGACACTGCGCAGGAATCGTGCGAAAAACTCGTTTTTCTTTAACTCTTTTGCTTATTAACAGAAAATTGCAGAGTTTATGAAAAATATAATCGATTTAAAATCTAAGTCAGTAATTGGCACGTTATATTAACGAAAAAAAAAACTATTGTTATTGCTTTAAGCTACGAGATCTAGGACGTAAAAAAATTTTTTTGCTGCTTTTTTTTTAAAACTTGTGCTTCTTATTTCTAAATTACTATAATGTAATTGAAAATTCTACTCGATTTAAAATTTAATTAAGGATATATTCTGTTAGCATATATATTTTTACATTTATAGAATCAGTAGAAGTGCTAGTATTTGATCGTCAAAGTAGCAACTATGGGCGCTATTTCCACATAACCCCGCCTTAAGAAAAAGTTGTTATTAAGAAATTGTGTTACCAAAACATAATATTTTTATTAAACAATACAAACTAGAATGCAATAGTGTACCTAAGTATAATTTACCAATATGTAATGTAATAATAAGAGCCGGTTGGTAACATAATAAGTATTTGAGGAGTCACGTTACTTATTCAAGAAGGAAACTGCACATGTAATATTATGTAAACATTAAATAGTTTTAATGATCCATCATTCTTATATTATAATTATAGTAGGTTAGGTACAGTTTGGAAGAAAAATCTACTTAACAAAACTCTAATTAACTAGTAGTTACTAGTAAGTAGTAAGAGCGTCGGTGGTCTAGTGGCTAGAGCCGTTACCTCACGTCCGGGAGACGCAGTGGGTTCGATCCCTACCACGTACCAATGTGTTTTCGAATTCATATACATGTATGTTTATTCGACGTTCTTACGGTGAAGGAAAACATCGCGAGGAAACCTGCACACTCCTGCGAAGAAATTCAAAGGTGTGTGAAGTCAACCAACCTGCACTGGGCCCTCGGTGGGAACGTATATGAGCTGTTGATGATATTGATGAACTAGTAACTAGCCTGAGCCGGTAATTCTAGGTTCGTAGGGATTTTTATCGTTAGGGGTGTAAGGTCAACAACCGACCTCACAAACACTGGTGTCAGAGTTGTAGAGCCGCTGAAAACCTCGTTTCATGTAAATACTACTTTCCATAAATAATAGCCGGGACCAAGGTTATCCTAAGGTAGTCCATTGTATAGATCTTCTAATTTTAGAATTGTCTAAAGACTGCTGTAGGATACCAAGCGGATCTCCATATTTTATTAATTATTTTTAAAATATAGATTAGTAGCAGACGATTTGTGAAGAAAAAAACAGAATCGGTTGAAAAACGAATTTACAGTGATTTTTTAAAGTTTCAATATGTCTGTCTCTTTCAAAAACGATTTTTTGTTCGGAGATTATATGGCGTTACTAACAAATGACGTCACAAGTGGGTATGTGCCTCTCTGTCTAATCTTGAATTTCAAACCTTTATAACTCGGTCAATTTTAAAGATAGAGCAAAAATTCTTTTAGTGTTCGATAGCAGAAACTAAGAAGTTTGGATTTATAAAATAAAAAAAAGTAGTCCGATCCCCTATTGCCTTCAAAAATCAAAATTAAAAATATTTTATTCAAATTAAGATTTTTACAAATTATTTTTCGACGTCAAAGCTATCATGGATGGCTCGTTCACTACCAGTGTACGCTCACTGTGGAGAAGAACGGCCTTTTCTTGTGTTTGTTATTATGTGCAATAAAGAATATTTTTGTTTGTATCCATATATACATACACATGAAAACACTTTCGTTCTCGACAGTACAATACAGCATCGCACATTGACCGTGGATGGAATTACTTTCACTCTTATATGTGCGCGTGAGTTGAGTTCAAATGCACATATACGTAACAACCGGTCGGTCGTCCGTCTGTACGTCCGGCGAGCGGGGTCGGGGAAGTTGTTATAGCTTACATTATGGCGTTGTATTGACGTAAATAAATAAAGAAAGATATAATACGATGTCTTTATACTTAGCCGGTTTTGTTATCCGGCATCTTATAATGAAAATCTTAAATTGAAATAGGAATATGTACAGTTTATCAAAAAACTAAAATAACATATTCAATAAGTACTCATACGTCCCAACAGAGGGGCTTGAGCCTACTCTAAATTAAATTGGGTAATCAGATCAGGCTGTAGCCGACCACGCTTCGACCGTATTGATCAATTTTGCATAATACAACCTTTGAATTTCTTCGCAAGAGTGTGCAGGTTTCCTCACAATGTTTTCATCGAATAAACGTACCTACATGAATTCGAAATTCGAAAACTCATTTGTGCGTGGTGCACATTGCACTGGTGCCGTTCGGGAGGCTGTTACTCTTACCTAGAAAAAAGCAGGCTTACCTAACTAGACCAACCTACTTAGAAAAAGCAGACTTCTAAAAAGACCTGGAAGTTGTCTAACTTGGTAATTTAATACATGTACATAGTTTCCTGTGTAATTAACGCTACAAAAGAAGCATATAGACACCATAATTTCACGCTGTACAACCTAGATTTACTTAGACGATAACATGGATCACTATCAAAAATTTTACTTCCTTTACAACTTTGTACAAAGAAACCTAAGCAAAACATCTTTTGTATTACCAAATGCTTGAATTGTTTTTATTGTCCTGTGGTAATAAGATTTTTCCCGTGGTAGAAAATAGCCTATTTCACTACCTATCTCTACAAATGTTAGATAAATGACGCAAATCTCTCTTTAAAAAAAAACACATCAAGCTGGCTTTTTTATTTGTTTGTGTGTATTTTTATTTGTTTGATTTTAATTTGTGTTTTTTGTATTTGTTTGTATTGTTTTTTGTAAAGGGTTTTTACTTACTTTTTTGCTCAGTTTCAGCGGTTGAACTGTCACCCAAAACGCTTTGCGTAAGTTAATTATCAACAGCCCGTTACAGTCCACTGCTGGACTATGAGCCTCCTCCACTCAAGTGTTTGGTTTTGCCATAATTTCCACGCTTGGCAGGCGGGTTGGAGATCGCAGATTAAAAGGTTACTGTATCAGAGAGCGCTGCTGCCCGTTCCCCGTTCAATGTGTAGTCCCTAAGTCGCCTCTTACGACACCCACGGGAAGAGTAGGGGTTGGTGACAAATGTATTCTACTTTGCCGTCACCACACGGCCAAAGTACGTTAAGGGGTAAGTTAATTAACTCATAAAAAAATGCCCCTTTGGCAATCGAACCAGGATCTCTACGCAAAAGGCAGACGCTCTACCAACTAGTCTATAATCGGTCGTAATTATGTCATTGAAAGTTCCATCGTGGGAGAAAATAGCATCGGATAAGTATAATGCGAGATCTATAGATCACAGCTATTGTTGTATTGCACTATATCATAGTTCTATGCTTTTACTTGATCTTGAGACTTTGACCTTGAGTTTATTAACTTATAGTAAACTGTGAGAATAGATGATATAGTTAGTAGAATTTATAGTGATAGTAAAATAATGTATACTACTTAATATTTATTTTCTCATGATGTTCAAACCATACCAAACAGATTTCGACTTGGTTCAACGACACACTATTTGTGTGATTGTGGCTGGAACTAACGACTTAACGTGTTTTGCGAAGCACGGAGGACGCCTAAATGAGGACCATCCGCCTGTAAAGACAGCGGAAATAAACAATAATTTTAGAGAAAAAATAAAAATTGCTTTTCAGTATTACTTATGGCACACAATCAAATGAAACGGTTTGTGAAAAGAAATAAAAATTTTTATAAATGCATGGTTTGAAAGATATTACAAGAAAACTGAAAATGTACACTGAACCCTTACTACACGAGTTCGTCTCGCACTTGACAGGTTATTATTTATTTATTAGACAGTTTGACCAACATGTTCCAGCTTATTTGACGAAAAACTGGGTGGTTGTCCCGTATTTATTTTTTTACTTATAAAGTTGTTCTTTGACAATGAGCTTTTTATTTGTAAAATCCTTGGCCGCTTTACAACTTGACAAAAGTAATAATTCACACCGTACAACAACATAATACGACATATTTAATGTTTAACATTATCTAAAGAATGGTCTTATTTTACACTTGAAAAACTCTTATCAATCGCAAATCAAACGAAAAACAAACGCAGCTAGTACCATCGTCCACGCACGTGGACAACGGGAATATACCAGGGCCCCGTTTCACGAAGTTACAAGTTACAAATTACAAGTACAATTCGACGTACATTGTGTAGATAATTAGATTAAACGATAACAGCTTACAGTTTAGGCGAATTGTCTACGCAATGTATATCAAATTGTAATTTGTTGCTTCGTGAAACGGCCCCCAGATGTTTCAGGAATAGTGTCGTAACCCAACTGGGCACATTTAAAACAGGTTTGGAAGCTAATTTCAACAGTTAATTTGCAAGTCTAGTAAACTGCCAAGTGAATGGTTATTGGATAAACGTGAGCTTTTGCAATGTTGCCTTTGTACAACATACAAGCCACGCATTTATCTCTTAAGGGGCTTAGTATTTCAAATGTAACGCTAGACAAAACTGCTACTATTGTATATTCTGTGGTTAAGATTCGGTATCATACGCAGATCTTTGTATTTTTTTATTTAATATGTCAGCCAACATACAGGTAGTACATACAATAATATTTAAAAATAATGTTTACTTACATGTTTATGTGGTGAATATGCACCACACTTACAGGCTAACACAACATCCTAAACGAAAAAAAAAGACAGTGTTTTTCGTAAACATATCAGAAAAGTATAATTTTCAATTTGTTAAATTAAAAGTCAATCAAAATCAAATTACTGTTTTTACCAATATTTTTTTAAACGTTGTTCTTTACCTTTGGTGTATATTCTGTGCTATCACATTACATAAAATTATCTAACACTTAACACTGGCACAATGTTCAACTAGTGCCATAAAAACTAAATACCTACCTTGCCTATACAAGCGTTTTTATAACAGTTCTAAATGATTTAGTCTAGTTGGCCAGTAGAGTACGAAATAAGGAAATAGTAATTTATAATAACAATTTGGCTCCATGAACAAGTGTTATTATATCGTGTCATAATTTTTTTTCGAGCGTGATATGTAGGTGCCTATCTTTTAATTTGGACATGAACTTGACAAATCTATTTCATAGAAAAATACTGGCATAAAACAACTTAAAATAAAAAAATGATTTATTCAAAAAGCAGGCTAAAGTGCTTATACCAACTTAGATGCTGTACCAATGCAGCGGCACCTAACTAACCTAATAATAGAAAAAAAATAAAAATAAAATTAAAATTTGTTTGTTGTTTGTTTTGTTGTTGTTTTGTTAATAGAGCTAATAATAAATAGTAAAAATAGTAAAAAAGATCACCATTCTGCTTTTTATTCCAATTAATTTCAAATTGAGAACGCTTTGTATGTCTCGAGGTCACCCACGAGACCGGAAGCGCAGATTTGCGCCAAAACGCGTTCCGTTGCGTCACGCGTTACGTAAACTTTCGCATGTCATGTCATCTCGCTCCGAACGGGACGTAATTTTGTTCAAGACTTTTTTATTACACATTGAATAATGCATAATAAAGGTTAATAATATGAGGATAAGTACAACTAATAATAAAGTTGTTCGTGACAACCTTTTGTTGAGTAGGTTAACGGTTGAGTGATTTTGTATAGGGAATTTACATACTCAGTAATTTTGCTATGCTTCCGCGTTATAAAGTTTCCTTGGTATGTCCTTGCGTCGAAAATTATGACACAAGAAGATATAAAAAAAAATCGTGGTATGGAGTTACTTGGCTGGCTACACTTTTTTCAGCTCGATTTTCAGCCATTTTTTGTGGCTAATTCAACCAATAACTGCAGTGTTATTTGATGTTGCCGCCGTTTGATCCCATTGCGGATTCGATCCACTTCAAGCACTACAATGGGTTCCTGTGCAAGTGTTTTTCAAAATAGGTTAGGTTTTAGGTTTTTGATATACCAACCAAGTGACTTTATTGTCCTCAACCTACTAAATTACTAATGCCCTGAATTCACATAAATTTTCACTTCCTTCATCGTGTGAGTTGTGAGGTCGACAACCGATCTCACTTCACAAACCCTGGTGTCAGTGTTATAGAGCCGCCAAAGGAAAAACGAAACGACTATATAGTGGCCGGGACCAACGGCCTAATGTGCCTTCGGAAGCACGGAATCCTCTTTCTTTTCGGACAATCAGGATTCATCTTGCAATGTAAGGAATTGACCAAACTGGGGAAAGTCTCACAAAGAGATTTGCACTTAACTCAACTCAGCTGAATCTTTGTAAAGCAAGATGACTTTAGTTTTGGGCTGTCTGTTGGGAATAAAACACAAATTACTGATGCCAGCCACTAAGTGCATCGTAACCTGATATAAATAATTTATTAAGTCAGCCCAACAAGAAAAGGCATTGCACCAATAACCTAAAGGCTTCAGTGACAAAGTGTGTTTAGGAGAGTCAACAAACAAAAGTCATCTTGCATTGCTTTGCATGTAAAAGATTTTCAATTAAGTAATTGTTGAAAATAATTAATTATACCTATTGTACTGCAATTTATTGTGTGTACTTTATAAATGAAACAATCGTGTCTTGTATTGTCAGTGATAAAAAGATAATGATAAGTTATGATTAATTATTTTAGAGGTCAAAATTGAGTCACCTGCTAGCTAATAAGCTATTTGTCTCACGGGTTCAATTTTCGTTTATTTTAAGCTCACAAAATGAGATTAAGGTCAAAACGAATATTTGTGTTAGCCTTGGAATGGGGAAGAAAAAGATCCAAAGATCATTCAATGCATCAGATAACTAACTAATACAAGTATACGAAGAAATAAACACATTTTCATATAAGTAGGTAGTATTGGCCCCGATTCACACTGTCACGCTCTAATCCTTAATTTAAGTTAGTCTGTCCTTTTTATCATTTAAAGATTGAAAAAGGACAGGAGATGGCCATTCTAATATTAGAGCTGTCAAACATCGAAATTGAACCTTATGGCCGTGTCGATTGCACAATTTTAGAGAGCACTTAAAACATGCGACTTAAAAATCTCTTAAACTGACAGCTATGACCTTATTTTAGGTTATCATTCGTTCATCACCTCTCTTTCATTGGTCATAAAAACATCCCGAATCGAGGCCATTGTACAAAGCTTTTTGACGCGCGTCGCCTCTGCGATCGTCAGTCATTTGTTCCTCTGAGGTAACTTTTTAATTTTGAAATAGTTACTTTTAGCAGATGTCATCTTCAAAATGCCACACTAATTAATTTGATCATTTTTAAATTAGAGTATAACTCGTGGTTTTTAGTTAGTGCCTGAATTTTATTTGACATGTTTTGCTTAGTATATATAACTAATAAAAATATTTAATTACATTCCCGCTGTCCACGTTAACGTGGATAAACTAAACGTAGACAGCGGGAATAGACTATATTTATTTGATGTTAAAAAAATGAAATGAAATGAAATGAAATAAATAAAAGAAAGATTTTATCAATATTAGCCATCCAAATAAATAAAAAAACGTATAGCAAACATAAAGGTATAGCTGCTAGTTACGAGTAATAGCGTGAAATTTCAACTAGCACGAACCAAGAAACTAAACACATTTTGCTATAGAGCTTATTTAAACTAAGAAGAAAATAATTATTTTTCAAATCAAAAACAAAAAAAAAAACAAAAGCTTTAATAAAACAGCTCAAACAAAGAAAAATCTTACGAGTATTGAACAGTTTTTCAGTTGTGGAGTGGAGACCACGGACTGGGCGCAGAAATGTGGGAAGGCAGCCCGCAAAATGGACTGACGATCTCACGCGAGTTACAGGGAGAGACTGGATGCGGAAAGCACATGACCGCACAATGTGGAAAAATATGGAAGAGACCTATACTCAGCATTGGTTGAAGAAGAAGAAGAAGAAGTTGTTCAGTTTCATGGACTTGCCTAGTGCCCTATTAGTTTAGCGTTTTGTAGCTATAGTTGGGTTATTATAGGATGAGTTCTGACAGCTTCAAAACTTTTCATACGACGTTAACTACTTTTTTTATAATATTCAGTTTAAAAACCATAATAGCTAAAGTATTTTAAAAAAGTAACTTCACCTCTTATTTTATCATTAAACAGTATGTAACTTTACTTAATAAATAAATAAATAAACTAAATAATATTAAAAAGTTTTTAAAATTTTAATCTGTCAGAGCTCATCCTATAGTAACCCAAGTATAACATGTTGTATAATCATGAAATGAAATTAATTTTTGGAAGGACTTTTGGACGTTACATCTCTTAGTTTCGTCATTACATTTTTTTCGTCAGATGACCATAAGTTAAAATCAATTTATTTCAACAAGAAGCACCTCCAATACCTTGGAAGCAAGGATGAGTGGGTAAAATTAAAATAAATACCTATGTTTCTGAACGAAAGTTGAGCGCCTTGACACGGCTATAATGACAGGAGTGGCAGGATATCGTTATGAGGTTGAAATAGCATAATTGAAGAACATTTATTCGTATAAGGTAGAGTTGTGGTAAATATTTATGTTTATTGATGTTTTTATGTGAAACCACTATTATTACTTGTATATTCTGTGGTTATACTCGTAAGCCATATTACAAGCTTTCGACCTTACATATTTACACAATGCAAAATAACAAAACGCTCAAAAGTAAATGGCCAAAAGGCATTGTTTTAGGAACCATCAATTACTATGTCATCACCGTCTATTACCTACTTGGTTTTTCCAATGGAGCAGAAACCTGGACACTTCGAATGCAAGATAGAAAGAAAATCGATGCACTGGAAATGTAGAGTTGGAGATGACTGCTTGGGATAAGTTGGACTGCCCATCGTACTCAAAGAACTCCACATCCAACGGATACTCTCTTCAACCATCCAGTTACGAGTTCCGCCAAGGTTGCCTGGAAGAAATTGCTATGAAGCAATAACGCCGCCTAACTGTACGTACATGACTACCTATTCTTACTTCCACTCTGCCATTTATTATTTCTGTGTGTGCAATAAAGTATATTCATTCATTCATTCATTCATTCATGCATTCATTCTTTGGCCACGTCTCCCGTAAACATGATTCAATGAAACATCTGGTGGTGCCGGGACAGATGGCGGGTAATCGCGAGAGCAGCGCTCAAGATTGAGTGATCCATAATCACGACCACTCTGTCATGAGTGCACGACTAAGAATAAGAAGATTGCTATGTGCCTGCGTCAACCCTGATTGACAATTTGAGATAGGAAGACGCAAGTTTGGATCCTGTTAAAGTTTTTTTTATTTGACTTAGAATACAGAGTTGATACAAAGCTTCAAAATTAAAAAAAACACCTAACTGTACCATAGAAAAATGATATAAAACTGTATATGATATATATAATGATACAGATAGGGCGCCTTATTGCTAAGGTAACTTCTTCCAGGCAACCTTAGGTAGTTATTAATTATCATGCAAGTCCCAAAGTCGAATATAAAAAAGATTTTTCGGATTCTGATGAAGTTACTAGTCAAGTTTTCTTTATAATATACTCATGGAAGTATCCTTAAACAACTTTTGTTTGTCTTAAAAAAAGTGTAGCATCTTTAAAGGATTGAAAGAAATAAGTGTCATATATATTGGTAGTACTAGCTGACCCGGCAAACGTCCTGCCTTTTTTCCCAACATCTGCCCTACATCTGTTTAGATGTTTGTTCCCTTTGTTCCCTCTATACTAGATTCCCAAACCTACCCCGTGCAATTTTCCTATTTATTTAAATGTAAGAACCTTCTACGAAGTATTAGAAAACAATTTAAAGAAAGTTGAATGAAATTGGTAAAGCCGTTCACAAGTTATGCGTGACCAGGAGAAATAGGGGTTCATTTTTATATACTATATATATATATATATATACTATATATATATATATATATATAGATAGATGATCGACTGTCCTTATGTACTTAGTCTTATTCAACTTATTTATAAAATCATAAATCAGCAGGTCATTGCTTGCATCAGGTATACGAAGCTTAAAAAAATGTGTCCGTCTGTATTGTATTATAAAAGTCTGTTGTTCGGTTTTACGTATGCTAAACATAATCCGAGCCTCTCCTACAAACTGCAAATTAAAAGAAAAGCGCTACTTACGAAATCAATAAATCCAGACTGTGTACTCAAAAAACCTTCTTGATTGGTTTAACTTCTAATTTCAAAAAACTGACACATTTACACGAATTCAAAATCTGTTCTTAATTCAAAATAACGTAAATAAATGAAACTTGTTTACGTCATTGATAATTTTGTTTATTTTTAATTTAAGAAATTAAAATAAAGGAGCTCTCACTGGTAGTTGTAATTTCACACTGGCCGGTTTAACATTATGTTTTTCGTTATAAGCCTTTGACATAACTTGAAGTGGTGGGTGCATAAAGCTGTTCGTATTTCGAACACACACGCAGTTTCACTTTCGAATGTGAGCGTATACATTGACGCTTTTCTTTTGTGCTTTGATTAGTGTGTCTCTCAAGGCGATCAGTGAAATATAGACTATTTAAAAGATCAGTAAAAATTGGTATCTCATGTAGTAGCTTGGTAGGAACGTTTAGTTTGCAGAATACCATTCGAACGAAATTAATTTCGTCTTCAATACATAGCCGGTTTTATATGAGCGTTTCAAGAGCTTTTCTTGGAAAACAATGTAATGAAAGTAAAAGTAAGTAAGAAAACCGTAAATAAAAGTGAACGTTTTCGTTTTAATAGGATTACGTGATATTAGTCTCATCACGTTTTAAAATACAAAATGTGGGAATTTCTTTAGAAAAGATGAGCATGTTTAGATTTAGACAATTAAATTAGTTTTATTTTTAAAGTAATTTGTTGAAGACTACATAATTAGGAAGAGAATGCTAGCATGGGACAGACCACGTACCTGATTGACGTAATCTTTTAACGTGAATCGTGATACCATGATGGCATTTCAGAGTATTTATAGATTACATACATAACTACCTACTTATATCAAACATCATCATCGTCATCAACAGCTCATATACGTCCCCAACGAGGGGTTGGTCGACTTCACACATCAACATCAAACATCAGCAACGGCTCGTTACAGTCCACTGCTGGACTATGAGCCTCCTCCACTTAAGTGGAGGGTTTTGCCATAATCTCCACGCTTGGCAGGCGGGTTGGAGATCGCAGATTAAAAGGTTACTGCTGTATCAGAGAGCGCTGCTGCCCGTTCCCTGTTCAATGTGTAGTTCCTAAGTCGCCTCTTACGACACCCACGGGAAGAGTAGGGGTTGGTGACAAATGTATTCTACTCTGCCGTACCACACCACACGGCGAATGACTTCACACACAACCTTTGAATTTCTTTGCAGGTTTCCTCACGATATTTTCCTTCACCGTAAGAGCGTCGAATAAACATACGTCATATGAATTCGAAATTCGACACCACATTGGCACGAGTTTGGGATCGAGCCTGCGTCTCCCGAATGGAAAACAACGGCCCTAATCACACCACTGACGACATCAAATATATACCATTGCGTTAACTAATTAATTACATACATACGTCTCCACAGAGGGGCTCAATCCTTCAAATCGGTGTCGGGTGCTTTGAATTTCCGTTCGCTACTCTCGTACCGCAGTTCTGAGTTGCGATGCCCTGAATTCCCGAGCGTAGGGTATAGTACGTCCGCCCATCTAAGACCGATATCATCAAAATTTCTGGTGGTTTTCTTCATGATTTGGAAAGAACACGCTCTCGCGATCTCATAAAGCACGTGTGTACGTTTCAAGAAATGTGAATGTTAAGAAATGATTTTGTTAGGCATTCTTTGTGTCACCTGTGGGATGGCTCAGCAAAATATCAACTTGCTGCACTTGATTCGGTGGAACGCAGAGCCAATGAGAATCCAGTGGTAACCAAGCTTCACAGTTTGGCTCATCGCCGGAAGATTGCATGTCTGTCCGTGTTTTACAGGCTGTATTTCGGGGAGTGTGCACATGGGCTGCATGAGCTCATTCCGTCATCACCTTTTTACTATCGGGAGTCCAGACGAACTGCAGCATACCATCCGCACTTGGTCGACATACCCCTTTGCCGCACGAAGCGCTTTCAATCATCTTTTATTATGCGCACGGCCAAGGGGTGGAATTCTTTGCCTGCTTCTGTTTTTCCGAGTGCTTATAACCCAAGCATTTTCAAAGTTAGAGTGAACAGGCACTTCATGCCGAGTATGTTTAGGGTTATCGACATAACGCGAACGGAAGCCCTCGGGTCTCCATATTGTGATAGAGGCTGCAATTGTTATCACCCCATTTAGATCCCCATCAAGGGGTATGGGCTCACTTCTAATGATGATGATGTATACCAATACCAGACAATACTGAAACAGAATAATAACCCAGTCCCGTCACCTTGCTTTGCGTCACGCAATCAAATCAGTCAAATTGCTAAATGGAACATTCACACCGACCTGCGCACGGGCAGCAGAACAGCGGGGAAAAGATCAATAAAGCGTTTATACTTACCTAATGCCTTATTTTCCCGCTAGAGGTGCCACTTAATCGTGACGTAAATGTAAGTTTTTTCTTGTTTCTGGGTGCCTTTTTGACGTTAATGGAAGTTGTCGGTGCTGCCTAACACGGTGGCGCCATCTATAAATAGTTAAGCGTATGCAACCCTATTATCAGATGTTAATTATTTGGTCAAGAGCGTGTCGGTGGCATAGTGGCAAGGGCCGCTGGTTCCAATCCGGAAGACGCGGCTTTGAACTCCACCACGTACCTGTTTTGAATTACGAATTTATACGTTTATTCGACATTAAAAAACTTCATTAGAAAACCTACAAACTCCTGCGAAGACATTCATTGGCATGGTTGTGTGTGAATTTTATCAAACCGCACTGGGCCAGCGTGATTGCTCTAAAATCAGGGGTGGTTCGACCCCCCTCGGTATTATTGTTTTTTTTTATCAAGGTTAATTACCATAGCATTGTCACCATCATTGCCTAAAAAGCGCTGGCTGGACGTCGTGAAAGCGGATATGGAAGAGAACAATCTCACACCTAAGGATGCTGAAGACCGGGCAAAGTGGAGAAGATTGAGTAGGAAAGCGGACCCCAGCACTAGGCCGGGGAAATGCTGGAAGAAGAAGAAGCATTGTCACCATAGTTTGTGAAAATTTTCAGCTCAATCGAATGTTAATAAGTAGTACTTAAAATAGGTTGCAAATTCCACTCATATAAAAGATATCAACGCAATCGGTTTTACATTTTCAATCTAAGGCAATCATTTCTTATTAATATTAATTAATGTAAATAAGATGCTTTGATTAAAAAGGTAATTGCATTAGTAAATTATTTCTTAGTTCTACTATGTACTTCGTATCTTAATAATAATAATTATATCTTGGAGTAGGACTGATGATGTAGAAGGCTAGATCAACTTATTTCAAAATCAGAAAGTGATCTGACCACAGTTGAAATTCAAAGTTGGAATTTGGAAAGTTGTAGAACAAAGAGTTCACGTAGTTCAGTTTTATGTTTCACTAGAGGTTTTGCGTTTTTATTTAACACGTTGTATTTATTTTTGTTAACAACTTTAGACCCACAACAACTATTAAAAACTTGTTTAAAAAAATATTTTTCATACAAATAACACTAACGTAGCTGATTACTCGTACGGTGTGTATGAAGAACAATTTTTTTTAGATTTTAGTAAAATTTTCGAACGAATAGTACTATTTTTTTAATGATTATACCTATTTATTCTAAATAAAAAGCGTATCGCTGTTTTCCAAGCCTCCATTACGCGTATTGTAGTTAATATCACAACTTCGCAAGTGAAAATAACTCCCATGCCAATAAAAAAACAAGTTTAGATTGTATCTGACACTGTGGGAGCTCGGGTTAACTGCGGGTTAAGTAACTCAATTTAACTTCACGCTCATATCCATACCGGGGTGAGCAGAACCATGATATAGCTGGGCGTTGATATAGTATAGTGGTCATCTCGGCTAGCCTTCATCAACTTACCTTATAATAATATCAATAAAAGTTATTTGACAGTTCACTTCAAAAGTTACCTCTTTCTTATTACTGCAGTAATCAAGCAGTGAACAAGTTTGTCAAATAGTGGTATAGGTTGGCTGGAAGAGACTTTGCGACGATTATTTTGTAACTACGTTTTATAATGTGTCCTTTCTACCTACTAATCGTCAGAGCGTTCAAGCTGACTAAATCGTCTCTATCTGAAATAGTAAAGGTTGCTAGAAATGAAAATGATACAATGAAAAATGACAGATGTCTACTGTGAATGAATTATTAGAATAAATGGTCTAATTTAGTCAAGATTGAAACGTAATAATATCCAAATAACTTTATGACTAAATTAAGTAATTTCGAGAAAGTATTACGTACGGCAGCGATTTTTATAGTTCTTTTTTTGGCTAGACATGATTAAACTATATTAAAAATTGCATACGCAGACAAAATTTAAATTAATTTGCTAGTGATAAAAAATACTATAAATAAATTTAAAAAAGATTCGATATCCACATGTTCGAACGCCTTGTAGTATGCATACAGTAATTTCAACATTTCTTACATCGGCTCGTTGGTCTAGGGGTATGATTTTCGCTTAGGGTGCGAGAGGTCCCGGGTTCAAATCCCGGACGAGCCCAATCCCTTTTTGCGTTTTTGCGGGGTACGTATATAATAATAGTTAATGCAGGTACTTTTATTTTATGAATTTGAAAAATCTTGTGCCAAGTTTAATTTTTTCCAATATTTAAAGTGTAGTTGAAAACTATAAATCCACTTTACTTATAAACAGTGTGTGTTCTGCGGCAAAACTTACCTAGACCTTTTGATTTGCGAATCACGTCTCTCTCATGTCTTTAATTTATTGCAAATCATTAAAAAATTTGGCCTCCATTGCGGCGAGTTAAAAAAAATCAAGTCACTGTTGTTGCGTCATCCATACTGTTTGATGACACCGTATTATGTGATGTACATGTGAATTGTGATACTACCAACTACCAGTTTATGAATCAGCAGAAATCGAAGTGGAATTTAAAACCGTCAGAAAAGAAAACATTTTTTTAACGGCTAATCTATTTCTACCAGAAGAGTGGTAATATAGCGGGCGGGCACGAAATATCTTGTATTAACAGATATCTTATTTTATAATGACAGCGCCATCTACTTGGTGTTTTATGAACCAACTAGTAAGTTAAAAACATGTGCAAAACAAAGAAACTGTATTTTTTAAATAAAATCCTGTTTTCAAAGTAATAAAATATTATTGCTCCTCCATAATATTTTCATCGTATAAACAGTTCATATTCCCCAGCCCCACCGAGGGGCTCCAGCCTACTTTGAATCTCCTCCATATTTTACGTACTATTAATTACTTTACCTCTATAATGTTTGGTATAAGAAAACTATGTACGTTTATAAATTTTATTTTAATGTGTTTTGGTTGTCTTTCATTATCTTTCATTATTAGGCTGAGGAAAACTGGTGGTCGTGTCCTGTCCTGACACTACCTACACCACTATTTTTTTTCATTTATTTTTACTGTTCAGTAAAATTAACAACAGTTTTTTTTTCTAACCGTACCTACTAGAAAATGTCACGTAAGTATATAGGCGTTCAGTGACCTAGTGAATTCAAAATTGATTTAAGTCACATATTATGCTATCCGGAAATTACTTCGTATTTGTACTGTTTTATATAATGAGTTAACCCAATTTTCGTAGATACATTGCACACCAATTCTGAATAGGTAACTAATTTTATTAATATCTAGTGGATCTTCTGGTCGCTTCTTTTTAATACAATGTTTAGCTAAATAACGCAAAACCTTTCAGATAGTAGTAATTTTTTTTTTTTTTACCAGCCTACGTGACTCCACTGCTGGGCAAAGGCCTCCCCCGATTTTTTCCACCGCTCTCTGTCCTGCGCATGTTCTGTCCAGTCTACGCAAAAGGCATCCAAGTCGTCACGCCATCTCTTTTTGGGTCTGCCCCGACGTCGGTTACCGTCCTTGGGCACCCAGTGCATAACGACTCCAGCCCACCGTTCCGGACCCATTCTACTAACATGCCCAGCCCACTTGAGTTTGGCATTTTTCTCTCCAACATCAGCGATACCAGTTCGGGAACGCAGGGTGGTGTTCCTGATTCGGTCTAGCCGTGTGACACCTAGTATGTTACGTTCCATTGCTCTTTGGCAAACCTTGAGTTTGGACTTTTGACATTCGGTGAGCGACCATGTTTGAGCACCGTAGGTTAGAATAGGCAGGATACACGTGTCGATGAGTTTACGCTTGAGAGATAAGGGGAGGTCCCCTTTCATAAATTGCTTTAAGGACCAGAAGCTTTTCCAGGCGTTTTCAACACGACGGTCTACTTCTTTTTGCTGCCTGTTATCGAAAGAAACTATCTGGCCCAGGTAAATATACTCATCGACGTAGTGCATGACCTACCCGTCTACCTCGACCCTGCCCGTCTACCTCGACCCCACGTTTCGTGCTATTAGTCATGAGCTGTGTCTTCGTACGGTTCATTGAAAGTCCAACCTCAAGGCTCGCTGCGCTCAGGTCTTGGAGCATTGCTTCGAGCTCGGCTGATGTAGATGAGAAGAGAACGATGTCGTCAGCAAAGCGGAGGTTAGTGAGTCTCTTCTCGAATAAAATAATAATAAATTTATTTATTTTACTCCCTAATACAAAAACAAGAGACTGAAGGTAATACTAAAGGCAATAGTTACATTATTTGTAGTGGGAGTCAGGAGTCCAAACTAGGTAGACCCCGTGCTATGGAGCTCCTGGCCTCCACTTCTCAGACAAAAGATTTTTAGAGATATTATGTTGTAATAAGGGTAATTAAGACACTAACTAAGTACATAATTGAAGTATTTATACAAAAATCATTTGTGGGAAAGTGCAAATGATGGGTTTAAAGGTGGTGTATGTGTGTGTGTTGTGTATGTGAAGAGTGATTGTGTAATGAGTGTAGCCATGAAAGAGAGGGAGGCCAGCCCAGCCAGTAGTAGTGGTAGTGGTAGTTCAGCCCATGAATCTAAACAAGTTTAATTCCCGAAGTTCCAAAAAAGAAAGAAAGAAATACTTACAAACAAAAAATAAAAATAAAAAATATTAAATGCTTAAATAAAAAATTTAAAAAAAAAAACAAAATAAAATTAAATAAATTTTACAAAAATATTTTTTTGTTTCATACAAACTACCTCACACTATAAGGTAGTCGTGAATAAAAAAAAATAACCCCCTCTTCACGTGTACCAGAGGATCCCTAAAAAATTTTTTCTTAAAGATTTTGTTCTTCAACTTTATCGGTATGATAAATAATATGTATATCCATGCCAAATTACAGCCTTCTAGTACTAAGAGTTTCTGAGCTAAGCCGCGGACGGACAGACAGACATGGTGAAATTATAGGGAACCCTAAAAAAGGGAAGATGTTGTGGAACTAAAGTCGTTCAGTTCCATTTCATGGGCTGACCTACCATACAAAAGTTACTGCGTTATTTAGCTACACGTTGTATAGCACA
Source organism: Carpatolechia fugitivella (assembly GCA_951230895.1). Classification (NCBI taxonomy): domain Eukaryota; kingdom Metazoa; phylum Arthropoda; class Insecta; order Lepidoptera; family Gelechiidae; genus Carpatolechia; species Carpatolechia fugitivella. Next base: position 8,890,558 of record OX579670.1, on the reverse strand, counting down.
CTTTCTTTGCTTCAAAAGGCTTTGAGATTCTTTCAATACCTGGGCAATGTGCTTTAAAAAAAGAAAATTACTCTATCGGCCATCTACTTTTGAAAAAATATTACTTAGAGAAAAAAAGCGAGTGCTTGTATACACATATTTAAAAAATAATGATACTCGTAGCGCCTATTATTTTGGGAAGTAGGAAGGTTTTGCTATGTCATACAGAGTAGGCACTCTACGGCATCAGTTAATAGGGAATGGTAGGGATTATGTTGTTCCCCATCCAATCCTCCATCTGTCCTTTGTACCACCAGCGGGAGTAATGGTACATAAATTAGTCCCATTTGTACCATCGATGGTTCTAGCCAAAGGTACAACACAATAAAATTACAGAAAAGCTAAATAAGAAAACACTAAATTGAAAATTGTGTGGGTAAATTTGCTTTCGGAAAACTAGTCAATAAATGATAATTAAAATCACAGACAATATGTTTCATAAAAACCTTTATTCTAAAATCTAAGTCTAGTCTACGCTACGTACTTACGTCTACAAAAACAATCCATATCACATAGGAAACGAAAACGAAAATTCTAGCTCTTTGTCAACTCCCCATTAGTCCCATTGATTTTTTTTGCAAGTTTAATAATTCACTATTTAAATCACATTAGAAAGCAAATGTATGTACTAAATAAAGATTTAATAAGAAAAGTAGCGTTAATATGGTCATGAAGAACTGAAAATTTATTGACGTTATTTTTACTGGAGAAATAATTCAATGGAGCTACTGAGAAACTGGGTTGTTTTTATATAGTTGACATAAAGTAATCATCCGCTGGACAAGGGTCGTTGTTGTCTAAAGGTTTATACCTATATATCTTTCCTTTTGTTCCAATAATTATATTATTTTTATTATCAAAGGCCATGCCTGTAATTTTGTAGCCCAGTTGAGCAATTTTCGTGGGCAATACACTCTTCGTAGTCAATTTGAATAGAGATCCTTTAACGGCGACTATTGCTTCATCTAAATTGTTTAACTGCAATATATATTTTAGCTCTCTAGTAAAACCTTTGTACTGTATAGGTTCATACAAATCAATAGAAAAGAAATACAGTCTTCCATCGACATATTCGTAAAATGCGTTACCTTTGGTATCTAAGAGAAAATTGTATGCCTTTGGTATTCTGTCGTATCTTTTAACTGCAGCAGACCCATTCATAAATCGAAATATTTCTCGATTGGCTCCTGTCGTTATGTACATCTGATTGTCAGTTTTATCTATAAATATGTTTCTCACATCGTCATCTCCAATCGGTCTTTCAGCAGAAATATCATTTCTTGAATAATCGTAAATAACTATTCCTTGGTTTGTACCGATATATATAATGTTATTAGCTGTGTCTACACCAACACATTGACCAGTTAAATCATCCGAGACTGGCAATTCCTTAATACCTAAAGAACCATGTTTAAGTATATGTATGCCTTTAGTGTAGTTCCTCTTATGTAAAATGAAGAATACATTCTCAGTTTTAGGGTCTATGACTATGCCGGTTGCGTATCCGTCTATTGTAGCAATGAGTTGTCGCTTGTAAAAATCAGATCCAATTTTTATCCGTTCGCATTTTTCAGCTTGGTACAAGTTGAAAAGAATAAAGAGAAGGGGAAGAGTTGTGGCTAGACTGCTTGTTAAACACTTCATTTTGATATCATGACCACGTTAGCGTAACTGCAAAGAAAATTGGTGAAAATTAACAACAAGACACTATGGATTTAAGGACTCACATTCACATGAAACCATCTGCTTGATTTTAGAAAGGATCTCCGATATAATACTGATTGCATGAAGAAATATGCATTTCGACTTTCAATCAGCACTTGATATTTCTATCACTGTTTCGAACTTCTTTGATATCACATCACTCACGGAAAAATAATATCACATTTAAAATATCTATTAGACTCATACCTGTGATGATGCGCTGTGACCGACTCACTAGAATAAAATGGTAGTTTCGATTCTCTCTAAGCATTTATAAAACATGTCCGCGGTGTATATTATGACATCAGTGTTTATAAACACGAATGTTTTCAGTCTAGTCACACTTTTACAGGATGTTAGGAGAAAACTTGGAATTGCTTATATTGGTACGAACAGCAGGATTAAAAATTTGACAATTTCTATTTGAACAGCCTTCGTTTCCGAGTGGTCGGGATCTTGACGATCATTAGGAGGTGCCGAGCTTGATGCCCGGAGGGGATACTGTTAAGCAAAAATGTGAGGCTTCCCCAGTTTGGTTAGGACATTGCAGGCTGAATCACCTGATTGTCCGAAAAAAAAGATGATTCCGTGCTTCGGAAGGCACGTTAAACCGTTGGTCCCGGCTACTATCTAGTCGTTACACTAGCAATGTGAGCGGCTTTTGGTGGCTCTATAACACTGACACCAGGATGAAGAAGAAGCAGGTCTAAAAATTCAAAGTTTTCTTTCTGAATAATTTGATCTTGTATTGATAGGCTAAATTAAATCATCCTGTAACCGGATGATCTAAAAAAAGCTAATAGAATAGCCCTAATATTATTTTATATTGTGTTAATGAATGGCCAGTGATCGATGTCTAGGCATTATCAAAACATTTACTTTAGCCATTCATTGATGAAATGGTTGATGTAACCGCCATAGTGTAAGTAGCACAATACAACGGACACACTTTATTTAAGGACAGTCCAAATTGTAATTCGCGAAGCGGAAGTTAGAAAACCTCTCGATACAAATCTAAGAAGTAGCAAGTTTTCTAAAAGTAACATTTCGGTGACAAATAACAAAAATGGTGAGTTAATATATAAATTAATGTTGAATAATGTGAATAATGTCAAACTCTACCAGACTGTTATTAAAACTTAAAACTTTTGTTTTATTGCGGTGCACCAATAGAAATATGGTTGCACATTTATTTAGATTAATAGTTACATACTCAAGTTTCATTTTGTTCTACTCTTCATAGTGAAAATTGAATTATTATAATAGTTAATGCTGCAGTCATAAAACAATATTTTATATTACAACATTATAAGTACGATGGGTATCTCATAATTAAAACACATCAATACGATATTCAATAAATATTTATTTTAAAATCAATACCTACTGGTTACAATCATTGGCACTGTATTCGTAAATAATTCCACTGGTCGACAAGAATATGTTATCTCCATCAAACGCTATACCTGATGGGACAAAATCTAGATTCATTAGTTTTTTTGGAATCATATTATTCGGTCTGAGATAGTATAAGCCGTCATTTCCGGCTAAAACAGCTCTGCCTGCGTTGTCCACAGCAATTGCCCTGGCAGTATTCTTACCAATACCGGCAAACTCAACAGGTTCATGAAAATCTTTCAATAACACTTTGACATATTTAGAATCACATTCGTAATATATATTGTCATATGAATCAACAGCAAGAATGAAAGCACAAGGGACATGCTCAACTTTTTTCTTTTCATTTTTCTCTAAATTCAACACATATACTTCATTTTCAGGGAATACAACATAATATAATTCATTTTTGTGCGCTGGCTTAAACAGCTGTACTATATCTTCATCCTTTAAGCTTAGGAAGCTAGCCATGTCAGTATCGTTGAGTACATTTAAACCGTCGTCACTTGCAATATACACTCTGCCAGTGCCATAATCTACTGCAGCCGCTTGTCCTTTAACATTGTCGATCTTGATAGGTTCGCCATTTCTCAGTATATATTGGTCCATTCTCGTCTGTTCCTCATCATTTTGTAAAGAATCTACATCTATTAAAGTAAATAAAAGATTTCCTTTGACTGGGTCGTATGCTAGATTTGTAGGTAAGCCTTTGATGGTCAAAATTGAAGTCCTTGAATAAGGGCGGCCTTCAAACTTGTAGGAACAGTTAGTTGCTGCAGAAGCTGATATGAACAGTAAGATCAGGTATTGCAGCATGTTTTCTGGAACAAGAATATCTCGATTTAAAACGACATAAAATCTTGTTGGTAAAATGTTATTTTCATTAAAATTAATAATCTCTAATGCTAGGCTCTAAATATATATAATTATATGATTTTTTTTACTCTACAATATTGTAGTAAAATTATGAAGGTGGGAACTATGTTGGTACGTACGTACGTAGGAAACTAACTGGGTGGCGAAAAGAAATGCTTTAAGTGAAAAAGTGTGTTTGCCCCTCTTGCTTTGAAGTGCAAAATTCTGATGATTTTGATGATTTGATGTTTTGTAGTATCTTAGCACGTTAAAATATTATTACACGCTTTTGTGGAGACCTCTATCTCTCTAATCAAATATACAACGTGTTAGCAAAATAACGTAAAGCCTCTCGGGTGGTAGGCCAGCCATGAAACTTTTGTTCCAAAAGTTCCACAAAATCTCATAAAAAAAAACTTTTATACAAACTGATCAGCTGATTAAGTCAATTTGTACGAAAGTTAAATTTTTTTAGTCTAATTTAAAAATGTTGTGGAACAAAAATTGGTTTAGTTTCATGGGCAGACCTACCACCTGAGAGGTTTTGCTTTATTTTGCTAACACGTTGTATGTCCCGAATGCAGCGAAAACATCCTAAATCTATGGTCCCGAATATCAAAGACATGGCTGTAGGCTAGGTACCGCAAGTGAACGTCGGCGGTCATTTTGTATTTTGTTTGATTGTTTGACCCGACCGACGAGTCATTATATTAAAATTAGAAAGGAGGTAACAGCAGTCTAAATCATGGTCAAGAACACTGTGCTTTTCATTACGAATACAAGGAAAGTAAAAATAAAAACACGAATTAGTTAAAGAAAAAATGAGTGAATTTCATATCTGAATCAGATGAACTCATTGTAAACAAAACCCTACAACTAGAGAAACAAATGATAATCGGATTGTTGCTTTCCCGCCTATTTTTAATTTTTAGCTGTGGGCGTGCCAGCCAGCTTTTGAGCCATTATTTTTAATTTCCGTCATTGAAAAATATTAAATATTTTGCCCAAAACTATTTTATTTTAAAGAAATAGTTGAAAGTTAATTATAACAAAGTCATTTAAAAATATATATTCTTTAATTAATACTTAACTTCATGTTATTTCAATTTAACATTGGGCTGTAATTGAGTGGCTGTATAGAAAGATGGAACATAGTTCAATAGAAATGTGAAATTATAACTAGTTTTTTTATAATAATTTAACAGAATGATTAAAAATGAACGAATGACAACTGTCAGTTGAAAGTGATTCTCCCACCGGGCTGAAAAGTATACCTTCAATCCGCTCTTCAGGCAACTTCCGAACTACTTTCAGAGTATGAGTAATGAAAAATTTCTAAAAATAATAATAAAAATATATTCAGGAATTTTGAAAACACACCCGTTGTATCTACTGCCATTGTTATTTTATGTCCTTGTTGTACCTTAATAAAAGTACGTTTTTTTATTTATTTACTAAGTAATTGACTGAGCGAAGCGTCTCTGCTTCAACTTGACCAAAATTGCTTTTGTATGTCTGTGTGTCTGCCTGTTTGTTCCACTCTACAGATCGCGTTTCTCAACCGATTCTCGTGAAATTTTGCGAGCAGGTTCGTTAAATTAATAATTTTTTTTTTGTCAAGCCAGCTTACAACGTCCACCACTGAAGCTGTTTTCCTCTACAGTCACAATTCTCAACCAATAAAAAAAAATGAAAAAAATAAATAAAAAATAATAATTACGAAGTTATGAGGGTTGAAACGTAAAAAAATCATAAATCAGCCATTTAAAAAAAAATGTACTCGCAAGGTCTACAGCTCATAGAGCCACTAGTAGTGGATTATTAACCAACAAGGGGTGAATGAAACCGATCAATTACACCCCGAAGGTATTTTGGCGCACGAGCGTAGGGAGGGCGCTTATAGTGCGAGGGAATTGATCAGTTTCCCACGCGGTGAACACTCTGCTTTTCATCTCGATTGTGAGGAAAGAAAACAAGCCAGTTTGTAAAAAAATAACACATGGGCTAAATACCTACCACATTGACATCACACGTGCGTCACACACATCATTGCACCTATTTCATAGTCAAACTGCGAAATTTTCAGTTGATTTTAATGACATCACTGTATATATTAACTTTTGAAAAGTCTTACATCCCTTAGGATGTAGGTTGGACTTACATAATTAAAATTTCTTTGGGGTCATTATTGGACTACTTTCAGAGCATGGGAGATGAAAGATATTTTGTTTCATGATCTCGAATCATGGTCCTGGAAAAAAAATTTAATAGATTTTTTCTGAAGTCGTAAAAAGTGTACCCCTCTGGAAATTTAAATTTGTTAGCACAGCTTTATTTTTATTTATATTCTTAAAGTTATTAAGTAAGTATTATGAACGTATTAGGAATGTATCCAGACAGAATAATACGCACTTAGCCGGATTTGTTTGTATTGATACAAAAGTTAACAAAAAATGTTATTCATATGTTGTCGAGAATCTCTGATGAGCCAACGAAGTTCCAAGTTAGATATTTAATATAAGATCAATCATGGACGTCAGTACATAAAAAAATATTAGATCGAGTCTACAAAGAAATTCTTTGCATAGGTACCAACCATATTGTTATTTATCAAGAAAAAATACATACGGACGGACCTACAAACAAAATAGCAACTTAATTAATTAATTAATATAAAACTTACCGAGCATGAGACATGACTTGACTAAGGGTGGTATTCCACTAGTCAAATATCTTGGTCCAATTTACAAGGTCGACCAATAAATTGGTTTATCACCCTAAGGTTGAATATCAGTTGCAAATTATAGAACAACAAAGATTATTTTCGTTTGCAGAACGATCTGTCAGATACCGAGTATAAACCTTATTGAAAATTTGAAAAAAGCTGTTTTTGGTTAGGTTTTTTTTGTGCCTTTCAATATTAAAAAATATAGTACTCGTAGCAGCACTTATTTATAGACGTTCTTCTTTTTTGACAAATCAACAGCCCGTTACAGTCCACTGCTGGACTATGAGCCTCCTCCACTTAAGTGTTTGGTTTTGCCATAATCTCCACGCTTGGCAGGCGGGTTGGAGATCGCAGATTAAAAGTTTACTGTATCAGAGAGCGCTGCTGCCCGTTCCCTGTTCAATGTGTAGTCCCTAAGTCGCCTCTTACGACACCCACGGGAAGAGTAGGGGTTGGTGACAAATGTATTCTACTCTGCCGTCACCACACGGCAAACTACTCCAAAATTCAAGTCGGCGCCCGCTATACAAGGTTATTTTTTATTCAGTGCACAAATTTTAATACAGACCATGAAACTAAACAACTTTCCCGAAAAAATAGGTCCGGAACTAAAAAAAAAATTCGATCTCCCATACAAACTGCCGCAGCCAACTCTGTAATTAGTATGGGAGGTACAAATTTTCTTTCTTTCAAATGAAAAATCCGGAAATCCGGACCCATGTTTCTTGGGGAAAGTTGTTCAGTTTCATTGTCTGAACAACATGTCAATAATAATATCACTGTGGTAGAAATAGCGATTAAAAGAAATATATACTCCAAAATCTTGGAATTCTTTTCTTTTTAGTGGAATTATTTTTAACAAATATTGGACACAAGGAATGGTCCAAGATAATTGACTATTTAGTGGAATACCACCCTAATTAAAAATGTAGGTATGACTGCGTGCGCCCGCGTTTACGGCTGCGTTTTTTTAGATATTTCCGGTATAAAGATTTTTCTTGTGATAAAAGTAGATAGTAGTCATTTTGCCCGTGAATAAAAATCTAAAGTTAAGATTCTAAAACATCAAACACTTACATAAATAAAATATGATTATAAGGGAAGTTGAATACTTACCATAAACCTTCTGAAGCAGTCGGGTAAAAAGAATATTAATTCCAAATTATATAGATATGCGACACTTGTCTCGTTCACAGCATTAAGATCTTAACTGAGTTAATTGTGGGTCATCTGGACCTCTATCTTAGTTCAACGCTCTTATATCAAAATTAGGGCACACTATCTTCAAATAAATGGTTTATACCCTCCCAATCAGAAGGTCCATATAGTAATATACATAAACAAAATAATATACTTATTCTAAAAACTAGGTGAAGTGTTTGTTTGTTGTGAGTTCTTGTGGCAGTGTTAGGATTACACCCTGAAGTCAATATATAACTTAACAGGAAGGAAGGAAGTTCGCATAAAGGTTTCCATTATACACAGTGGGACGAAAACGTGACGTATATAGAAAAATCATCATGGGATGGGTTTTAACTTTTAAGTTTTGTGACCGACCTCACTAACCCTGGAATCAGTTTTTTTGAGCCAACAAAAGTCATTGATAAAGCTTATAATGCAACGTATCATCATTATTATCAGTAACAGGTTACATACGTCCCCACCGAGGGGCTCAAGCCTATCCTGAATTAGGGCGATCGGGCTATAGTCGACCACGCTGGCCCAGTGTGGTTTGGTCGATTTCATACACCTTTGAATTTCATCGCAGGAGTGTGCAAATTTCCTCACGATGTTTTCCTTCATCGTAAGGGCGTCGAATAAATTACATTATGAATTTGAAAACAGAAAACACATTAGTTGGTACATGGTGGTGGTTTTTAATCAGAGGTTGTTGAAGGCTCAATAACTTCAACAATATTCTTGTAAATGAGGTCACTTCATTCATAATTTTAAAAAAAAGAAATAACTTACCTATAGAAAACAAGTAATTTTAAAGTACAGAAACCAGCACATTTTGCTGCATTTGCTGGATACTATTAGGTTCATCATTATTATATTATGCTTTTGAATGTGACCTACGCAGCTAATAGCGAACAAAAACCAAAGAAAAGCCTATGAAAGCCAGCCTTTGTCTATGTCTATGTCAGAAACAAAAGAAAAGCGTTCACCTGCAAAAGATATACTTCCTAAACAAACATAGGTCATTGTATGAATATTATAACATTATCATTATCATTTTGTTTAACGTAGGAACATTTTGTTTTAGTTTGAGCACGAAGTTGGACCGTGCTAGAATAGTACCTACTTCAGACAATGGAAACGAGAGTCAGTTTATACAATTCATTGATTACACGCGATGTCCAGAAGATAGCGTGACGAGTACAGTCGTCAGGTGCATTTTGAATACATTTTGTTCCGTTAACGCACCTAATCGATATTTCTACCAAAGCGGTAATATAGCGGGCGCAGTTTTGTGAGGGAGAAGAAGGTTCAGACCTCTAAAATTTAATTACAATAGAGTAATATCATGTGGGTTGTTAAATCGGTGCATGACGTACCGAGATTATATGCCTTCCAACGGCTTTAGTGACTTTGCGAACGGAATCATACTTTTCAGTCAATCAGATGATTCAGCAGAGCATTCCAGTTACGTGGTGAGGTTTGAACTGCCAACTGGCGTCTCCCGGCGCCACTAGCCACTCCCGGGGAAAGTAGTGGGGAATATTCGCCCCACCCCTGTTGTGCTCACTTCGCTTCGTAAGGTGTGTTTGACTAACTACGTTTTGTTTCACAACCTTTATATCTATAAAAAAAGTTACCTTGACTTTGTCTGTCGATCCGTTTGTACAAGTACAAGTCGCCCTGTTTTTTTTTTTTATTAATTAAGAGTAAACTCTTGTCTTGACCTCCATCTAGCCCGAAGGAGAAATGAGGCCTACGCTGCTGGAGCGAGTTTACTCATGAGAAGTCTATGCACTCGCACCTTGAAGATCCGTTTTTTTAAGATCCTTTTTCTAATACTTTAAACGAGCAATTTTTGTATATATATCTATTATATACATATATGTTGGAAAACCGCAAGTCTGCCAAGTCTATTTTTGTTTTTGGGTCTTGAGTTCGAATCTCGACAAATATTTAAATCAAAATCAATCAAAAATATTTTATTCGAAATTTATTATTTTATAAGATTTTTACAAATCATTTTTCGACGTCAAAGCTATCATGGATGGATGGTTGAATTTTTTTGTGTACCACATTCAAGGTGAGCGCTATAATAGCGCGTTGTGGGACCTAAATAATATGCTTAAGTATACAAAACCTGTCATGTCGACCGTACTACGATTTGTATATTATAGTATTGCATAATATCGCACGAATAAATGGGTTTTCTGTGTGTTCAATGAACATGTTAAGTATAAACATGGATGGTCTGAGTAGTTAAATTTAATAAATAACATAATCTACTTTAGTTGTTTAATTCGGAATTTTACATAAATGGAAATATTAGAGAGAGAGAGAATGGTTTATTGTATAGTTGGTTCGATAGGAAGAAACCCCGTACGGAGTTCCGATCGGGACAACTAGTGTTGTTCCGTTTAGTTGGTCGAAGTGGAAAAACAGTATAATTATTATATTACTAGCTTTCCGCCCGCGGTTTTACCCGCGTTAAATGAGTTTTCCTCCCTTCCTACACCTACCCTACACCTCACCTACACCTACCCTAACCCTACCATTACTGTGATAGTGTCATAAAGTGTCAAAATACAAAGTTTCAGGGTGTCATCCTCTATAATGACGAACTTCCATACAAATTTTCATCCCCTATTTCAACCCCTCCAAGCCTTTTTATCGCGACAAAAGGTAGCCTATGTCCTTTCCCAAGCTCTAGTCTATCTCTGTACTAAATTTCATCAGAATCGGTTCATTGATTTAGGCGTGAAAGCGTAACAGACAGACACACACACACACACACACACACACACACACAGCCAGACAGAGTTACTTTCGCATTTATAATATTAGTAAGGATCTTCATATTATCCCAAAGATTTCTGACACGCGCTGGTCTCTTGGCCGCCGGAGCGATCGTCTTTTGTGTCTCTGAGGAGCCACCAGCCTGTGACATGATGGATGACTTATGTTTTTTATTTATTTATTTTTACTTTTGGCCGAGATGAGACGGGCTCGCCCAGATTCGACTTTAAAAAATCAGGAATGTATGTATGTAAACAGTGTAGAGCTTCGGTGGTCTAGTGGCTAGGGCCGCTGTCTTCCCTCCGGGACACGCGGGTTCGCTCCCCACCACGTTCCAATGTGTTTTAGAATTCATATGTACGTTTATTCGACGGTCTTACGGTGAAGGAAAACATCGTGATGAAACCTGCACACTCTTGCGAAGAAATTCAAACGTTGTGTGTGAAGTCGACCAACCCGCACTGGGCCAGCGTGGTCGACTAAGGCTTAAACGCCCTGATTCAGGGTAAGCTCGAGCCCCTCGGGACGTAATGAGCTGCTGATGAAGACGCCACCGGACGAAACTAGGGAAAGTGATTTTCTTTAATAAACTTTAATAAAATCTGCCGCCGAAACCTCCGCAAAGATAACTGGTGACCAGTTTGTTTACCATCCATATCATGTTATATTTTGCCTTTTTCTATGTAGTTACAAATTCAATGTTTTTAAAGGGACAAAAAGTACAGAAAGATGCTTCATGCTTTTTGGCTGGTTTATATATACTAAAGGTGAACCATGGATTGGGAGGCTAATAGGGGATCGGACTGTTCACCATATTTTATGAATTTACCATATTTATGAATTATTTTTAAAATATAGATTAGTAGCAGACGATTCGTGAAGAAAAAAACAGAATCGGTTGAAAAACTTTTAGTGTTCGATAGTAGAAACTAAGAAGTTTGGATTTATAAAATAAAAAAATTGTAGTCCGATCCCCTATTGGCTGGCTGCGCTGTTTTTTAGGAAAGGGCCAATGTTTTTGTCGTCTGTCAAGTTATACGTTCCCTAGGGGAAGTTGTTCAGTTACATGAACCACAGAGTACTATACTGGCATGAACTAATGAAAATTAAATTTCTTTTTTTATATTAGATTCGGTGTATTTATTTATTTATTTAACCATTTATTGTACACATTAAACAAGAAAATGTCAATAACACAAAGAAAAACGACACAACAGGCCTACTTATTTATATATAAAGAAATATATTCCAGCAGACCTACGGAAGAGAAAAGGGAGATAACAATAGACGCGGACAAAACGTGCACAACTTAAGAAATAAAATATAATGATAATATAGGAAGAACGAGATAAACATTATACGCAATAAATAAAACATAAACTTACACCTAACAATACTTATACTTACATATTATATTTATACATATATACCTATATATCAAAATTACATATTATTTATTTTCGTATTTACCTAGTAGGTATTGCTACTGCTCATGTCTATACCCAACGGGACTCTTCGTATGCTTCATTTTATTTTTCAATACTTTGACACCATTTTTCTTTACAGGTTTCTGCTTTGCGGTCTTCTTTAATTTTCATCTCAATTCTACAATTAGCAACATCCAGAAATATCAGAAGTGACCAGAATGAATCATTATCATCGATATTCAAAGACGAACAAATCGTTTTCTCATCAAACCATAATATTACCAGAATATTAGTACCTGTTGAAGGGAAATACGTTCAATCTAACGATATACCGACAATATTTTTTACTATAGTAGATCCTAAATTAGATGGAGGAAGCTGTATATATGCTTTGGAAGGACTTGCTGCGTATGAAATTCTAGAAGGCGGTAGAGATTCTACAGCGGATTATGGATCAGATAAAACTATCTATTTCGGCGCAAAAGATGGAATATACAAATACGACTCGGATACTCTTTCAGCTAAAAGATATGGTATTTTCAGAGACGACATTCTACAAATACAAAAACTCAACGGAACCGAAGCTTTCTATATACTTACGGTTGAGAGAAAGCTATATAAAATTGATAATCGTGGACGGAACAAAACGAGAGTTTCTTCAGTTGTATGTGCACTAGAGTTCGTACTAGATACATCAAACAATATATATTATATATCTTGTAACGATAACAACTTACCTCGTATAATTTTAGACAATGGAAAAACGCCGCCATTTTCATCTCAGGTTATAGATGAATTTAAAGACATAAAATTGCTGCGCCCTTCTTTTGTTATGGATGAATGCATATTATTCTTTGGCGATGGATCTTTATATATATTACATTCAAATGGTTCTAGCATGAAAAAAGATTTTGCTATGAAAGAGAGACCATCTGCTTTTAGTGTAGATGCAGCTTTGTATTTAGTGGCGGCTTTGAATGGAAAGATATATGAGTTCAATGTTATGGAGGTTTTGTTGAAGTCTATGTTCGGTTTGATCACCGAGTGGCCAAGAGATATCAGCAAAATGGTTTTGTCTATGATGGAAACAGCTAAAGGAACTATGTACAATTATTACGTATAATATATACTAGGAACAAAAAATATATATGACCGATCGATCGGACAAAACGGTAGGACCACGTGGCCTAATTATCAAATAATTGAGATTGAGTAAGTAAAATGGGAATAAAAATACTCACTATGTTATATGCATAGATTTTAAGTTAGTTGCGCTAGTTTTTTTTTATCTACTTATAAGATCAGGATTCTTGATAGGGTAGTAAAAAAGTAAAATTGCGTGTGAATAAAAATATTATACTCGAAGCTGTGTTAAGCGAATGTTAATTATAAGTAGGTAGTAACCCAGGGTCCCGTTTCACGAAGAAACAATTTACAAGAAACAAGTTACAATTTGATATTCATTGCGTAGCCAATTCGCCTAAACTGTAAGCCCTTATAGTTTTATCTCATTGTCTACGCAATGGTACATCGAATTGTTCTTGTAAATTGTAACTTGTAGCTTCGTGAAACGGCCCCCAGATGTTTCATATGATATACTTCACATAAAAAAAACAAAACACCTTGCAAGGCAAGTTTAAGTTTTGTAAGGAATAACAGAAAAATGTATATATATATATTTATTTAGGAATATAAGTCAAATGACGTTTAATAGTGAGTAATGAATGATCACATAGGATTTGAAAACCTCATATTACTTTGAAAATCTCATATTACTCACTAACGACATTTGACATAATATTCCTAAATAACATTAACATACACATTTTTCTGTTATTCCTTACAAAACAAACTTGCAAGGTGTTTCGATATTTTTATGAGAAGTGTATATTATTAAATATTATGAGAAGCGAGGCAAAAATCTATATAACAATTTTAAAATTGGTCCAGTATGTAATTATTTGAATAGCAACCCTCGTTGGGGAAAAAAAGAATCGGTGAGCAAGATATTGTACTTATCCACTTTGCAAATCCTGCCTGTCCTGTTGTAACTTATAAAATGTGACTGATGTAGATAAATAAATTAAAGATACTTCGAACTCCTAAAAATATCGTTTGATTTCGTAGATTACAGTTAGTTCGTTTCTATTATTTTCGAGGGTAATTAAAAACACTGGGAAGAAATTAGGGTGGAATATGAATTTATCATAGAAGAATAATCATCATCAACATCAACGGCCCGTTACAGTCCACTGCTGGGCTATGAGCCTCCTCCACTTAAGTGTTTGGTTTTGCCATAATCTCCACGCTTGGCAGGCGGGTTGGAGATCGCAGATTAAAAGGTTACTGTATCAGAGAGCGCTGCTGCCCGTTCCCTGTTCAATGTGTAGTCCCTAAGTCGCCTCTTACGACACCCACGGGAAGAGTAGGGGTTGGTGACAAATGTATTCTACTCTGCCATCACCACACAGAAGAATAATATTTGACACAAAATGATAAACTAGATAGATTTGCTTGCTTCTAGGCGGCGATGAAACATGCATGCATTACAAACTGTGAAAACAGCGAATTCAGTATATTATTCATTCATTCATTCGGTTTTTGCGTGATGCGCGTACAAACCTACAGACAGAAGATAAACTAAAAATAATTATTTTGGCTTGTATTCGGCTCTGTAGCCCAGGTGGTAGTGTATCTGCCTCCGACGCTCAGGGTCGCGGGTTCGAATCCCGCCCAGGGCAAACATTCGTGTGATGAACACTTGTGTTTGCCTTGTGTCTGGTTGTTGTTTATCTATATAATGTATATCAGCTGTCTGGTGCCCATAGTACAAGCTCTGCTTAGTTCGGGATCAGATGGCCGTGTGCGAGATGTCCCCACATATTTATTTATTTATAATATATAGATGGTACCTACTCATAATTTTGTGAAGACTTGTAACATCCTATTAACAGTCCGATTCTCAAAGTCCATGTTCTCAAAATATGTTTTTTTTTCTTTTAGTTTGGTATCAGACGGCCATGTGACTTATTTTATTTTTGAAAGCCTCCTTTGTATTTTGATCTCCTTCTTACGGTGTCTCTTCTCTCCTAATTTTTAATTTCAGAGGCAGATGCCCTATGGCTTAATAACAATAGTTATTGCCAATCCATTATACAGGGTGGCCAATTCTGATGAGTCTGGGTAACTCTGAAACTATAAGACATAGAAAGATTTGTTTTATGGAACAATCAATCGATTTTGTTATTTTGAAACTGGTTTAACGGGTCTAATCACGCACGATATCATCAACATCAACGGCCCGTTACAGTCCACTGCTGGACTATGAGCCTCCTCCACTTAAGTGTTTGGTTTTGCCATGATCTCCACGCTTGGCAGGCGGGTTGGAGATCGCAGATTAAAAGGTTACTGTATCAGAGAGCGCTGCTGCCCTTTCCCTGTTCAATGTGTAGTCCCTAAGTCGCCTCTTACGACACCCACGGGAAGAGTAGGGGTTGGTGACAAATGTATTCTACTCTGCCGTCACGCACGATATATTTAAAGTAAAACAAGAGTATTTAGAATGTTGTCGATTATAATGTCCAGGTAGATAAAAAAAAACTCGTACTCACTAAGGGAATCGAACCCAGTCGTATGTAGTTTCAGAGTTACCCATACTGATCCATCTAAAGGCCGTAAAAGAAGAGACCGTATAATTAAAATAAAAAATCGATTTTATTATTTTTCTTCAAAATAAGGCTACTTAGGTTAGGTAACTACATAATATTACTCTCATATTCGTTTAAGAAATCCCATCGTAAGAATGCCTTTCTGACAGCTGTCATACACGTAAAAATTTTTTTCTGTCTCTTTTGCACCCATTTGGTTTTCATATTTCCAGCCTGCTGTCAGGACGGCATTCTTACAATGCGACAGGTATACCTACGTGAGTGTGGTGTGGTAGGTTGATACTATAATATATGTATATATAGTTGATAGAGACATCAAGAGTGCGTTCCAAAACAGTTAGAACGGTTACATGACAGCACTCGCACGTTTTGGAACGCACTCTAAAGGTAGAGTTTCATGCCTTGCGCCAGTCGCGCACTCCATACCATAATCATCATAATGGGTTGACCAATAAGGAGCCAAAATATTCACAATGCATAAAGTTTAGCGATAAATTGGCTGCCAATTTATCGCTAAACTTTATGCATTGTGCATATTTTATTTTTGTGAATCTACCTTTAGAGTTCATGGTGTGTACAACAACTTGCGCGAACGCTTTTGCGTAGACAAGGTAAATATTATATTTTTCTTTTTATTGGTAGGCACTGCACAACTGCAGCTAAAGAAGTATAAAAAGAAGTTCTTGCAACACATTAGTCTGTAGAAAGCGCAATAGGGGCAACTAGTCTTCATACTTCTCTCTCATTGACAACAAGGTTCGCTTTTCACTCACACATCGTACGCGTGAGGTCTGTCTTTTAACAGCTATTTTTTAAACAGCGAATAAATTCCGCCAATCACAAAAGAACACCCCAAGATCAAGCTTACCCCGTCCATTGCCCTGGAATCAAATAGACTTTAAAGTATTGTAGGTATTTGAAAAACAAAACAAGCGGGTTTAACAACAAAAAATATTAAGCAATTACTATTCAGTAATATGGGTTAACTATCATCATTACACCTGCAGTAACTTAAAAATAAGGTTGCCTGGAAAGATCTGCTACCTATCAATAAGACCGCTTCGATGATTAAAAAGACCGCTTCGATGATTAAAAAAATTGCAAATAGACTACGAGTCAGACGAAACTCGGTTTTTTGGGCTTCATAAAGTTGACGACTGTATGAGAAAAAGAAACTTCTTGAACAAACAATTAAGTCATCCATCGACATCTCTTTAAAATAATTATTTTTTAATAGCGTGTATACACGTGGTCGACAAGTGACCACAAAGACACGAAGACGTCGTTGTCGTCACGTTGTCGTCCCGTCACGAGATGTCGTAGCTTAATCACTGTTTTGATTATCCTCAAACTCAAACTCGTTTATTTTTACACACATAATAGTTACATTACATACATAGGTATTCGTGAAATACAAGTAACATAGTAAGATAGGCATGGACGTCACACACATGTCATGGTTAAAAGTAACACCCTAAAGAATTCTAAAGCGCGTCCTTACCTTTTAAATTTAGAAGGATAATAATCTCTGCGTGATAGTAGAAAGTGAATTATCGACGGAAAGATAAACGTTATAAAACCCAAGAGCACGTTTCCGATCTAGAAAAAGGGAACAAAACACTATCAATAAATCACTGTGGAATAAATGTGGTCGAGCTGGTTTGACTACAACCAGTAATAGTACAAGATTATTTTATTAGATAACCCGTCCAAAGTAAATAGCGACCCTTAACCCAGCAGCTCCACCAAAGAAATCATCATAGCATCGGTTCCATGGTAGGATTTAAAAAAAAAGAACTGCTAGCCACCCGAGAGGTTTTGTATTGTTAAATTAACAAGTACTGGCTGTGGTCACAGATTAAAGCCCGTCACAGACGGAGCTATAATATATATTATAGCGCGAGGCAGCCAGCTCTCTCATCACCATTCGCTTTGTGTGCAAAGCGGGGGTCAAGCAGAATGGCCGGTCTCTGATTGATTCGCCATTTTGTTTGACCCCCGCTTTGCGTGAAAGTGAATGGCGACGAGAGAGCTGGCTGCCTCGTGCTATAATATATATTATAGCTGCCGTGTGTGATGCCCTTAAATGTTACTTCGGTGGTGGTACCGGACTTATTTATTCGAAGTACATGGCTGTGCTTGGACCGCAGTTGTGGCAGTAAGTTCGTTCTACAAGAGTAATCAACTTGTGCAACACGACCGGTAGTTAGTTCGATAATTTTAGGTATAATAAACGCTGAAGCTTGTTTTCGCTAGGTTAAGTAAGTAATTTGATTGGATTTAAAAGCTATGTTCAAACACTCGCTATTATCTTGCGAAAATCTATTGCGTTTTTCGCATATTCACTGACTTCGCGTGTGCTTGACTTACTTCAGGCAAGAGAGTAACTAGTCGCATTATTTTGTATATAACTTTATACACTATGTAGGACCATTTTATTTCCTAGTAAAATAATTTGTTTTAAATACATAAATTAGATGTAAAAAAGGTACATACCAACCCAATGAACCTGCTGAGGTTGGGAAAAGCCACTGAGCTCATAGTTATTAAAATTACGAGTACAACCCTCCATAGCCTTTCAAAGCATCGGCGCCTACGATGAAAATATTAAAATATGAATAATACTAAACTAAACTAATTACCTACTCTAAATATTTATACCGTGATAGTGTAACGACAGACAAAAAGGGGTTCCTTATTTTTTATTTATAATTTTAGTACATAAGTGGGCAGTTGGGAACCGTTAATCAAAAGTTTAACTTATGAATTGTTCAGTTTCTGATACCACTCGCGATTTCGTCCGTAGGCGTAGGAGAGAAAAAGGCAGTCGTTGTAATTTAGTACGGTGGCCCAGCTGCCGCCACAAGCTGCCGAGCACCACACGAAGAGTGTTGTAGAGGGTTATGTGGCAATAACCAGGGCTCAGTCCAAGGAAAAGAAGGTATTTATATATTATATTAACTGACATGGAAAAATAGTAGAGAATAGTAGAAAAGCTTTAGGAATGTACTATCGGAGATAAGGACATGAAGTGAAGAATTTAGCAGAAAAAAGACAAAATCGAAACGTTAGAAATCTAAATTTGATAATGAAAGATAAAACTGCCAGCAAGAAAGGTTGCCAATCATAAAACAGGAAAGAGGATGAATGCCTCGTTACAGTACTATCTATCTAAGGCCCGGTTTCCACCAAAGCGGAGAGGAGAGGAGATGTGTCGAGCTGAGCTGCGAAGCTGGCTGGCTATTTCCACCAAAGCGGAGAGGAGATGTGAGCTGTGCGTAGCGGAGAGGACTGAGGAGATGTGCGCCCGTAGCGGCGAAGCGCGGGCATCAGCGGGGCGGGGAGTGGGAGCGCGGGCGCCGCCGTCGCGAGGCCTCGCACGCCGCTCGCCGCGCGATTCTCGCCGCTCGCCGCCCGGCTACACACATCTTCGCACAGCCGCGCCTCGCTTGCTATAGAAAAATTAGACATCTCCTCTCCGCTCCGCTCGATCCATTTCCACTGAAGCTAAGCGGAGAGGAGATGTGGAAATAACGAAATCTGATTGGTTATTGAAACACATCTCCTCTCCGCTCAGCTTTGGTGGAAACCGGGCCTGAGGATGGGACGAGCCGCTATACCTGGGTTACTATAGGATGAGCTCTGACAGATTAAAATTTTATAAACTCTTGATTATTATTTCGTTTATTTATTTACTAATTAAGTAAAAATACATACTGTTTCATGATAAAATAAGAGGTGAAGTTACTTTTATGCATAATACATTTATTTGCATCTAAATATTTCAACATCATCATCATCAACAGCCCGTTACAGTCCACTGCTGGACTATGAGCCTCCTCCACTCAAGTGTTTGGTTTTGCCATAATCTCCACGCTTGGCAGGCGGGTTGGAGATCGCAGATTAAAAGGTTACTGAATCAGAGAGCGCTGCTGCCCGTTCCCTGTTCAATGTGTAGTCCCTAAGTCGCCTCTTACGACACCCACGGGAAGAGTAGGGGTTGGTGACAAATGTATTCTACTCTGCCGTCACCACACGTCTAAATATTTAGCATAATAAAATTCTCACCTTTTAATCTTTTTTCTCCCGTATCTCCAAATAATTTTGAAGGGAACCCAGAAGTGCACTGAATACGTCACAGCCAAAACGATGATGAACAAAAAATACATAATAATAGTACCCCTGCAAAAAACAAAATATAAAGATTATCTTATTTTGTGGGCTGGTCATGTCGCCCGAAAGCAAGCCTCGTGGTGTAAGGCGGTAGTGGAGTGGAGACCGTGGGGCGAGAAACGCCCAAGAGGGAGACCACAGATGCGTTGGTACGACGACATCAAAAGACTGGCGGGTACAAAGTGGTTGGAAACTGCGCAGGTCCGGGATAGATGGCTTAACCTGAAGGAGGCCTACACCTTAGCGGTTGAAAATGGCTGAAGAAGAAGAAGAAGATCGTATTTGAATGAATGAATGAATGAATATACTTAACATAAACAAAGAGGTTTATTTTGAAAACAAAGATCTCGTCACACAGAAAAGATGCTATGCGGAAAACCCAAGATGCTGTTAGCTACCGTGCTAAGTTGAAGCGCTAATTTGCGACCACCAGAGTACAGCTAATCAAGTATTAGTTGTTTTAGTCTTTTAGTTTGTTTGAGTCTCTGCAAGTCCACGCCCGCTATATTATAACAATGGTAATAAAAATAGGTCCAATAGGAAAAAAATAGTTTAAGTTGGCGTTCCACTGGCGGCGCTAGTAGTCGTATAAAATGATATTTCAGCACCGCGTACGAAACAACGAGCACTGAGGAAATGTCAAAAAATTCGATGTTTTTTTGAGAGGTTTTCTCGCCTTGCGCCAACATACTTGACAAGCTGTATGTACCTGTAAAATGGGCAAAATTGAAACTACACGATGGAATTGTCAAAGATATTTTAAAACGAACGTACCTATACGCTGACGTACAATATATATAATATTATTAGGAACATACATACACGGTAAGCGGTTGGTGGAATACGATTGGACTTATGCACCCCTCGCCCCACTTCCAGTATCCAAAAAAACCCACAGCTGTACAAAATATTATGACAAAAGGTATTGCTGCAACGAAACAAATTATTATATAATTATTTTAAAATCTGAATAATTCATACTTTTAAACATACATTCCTCAGATTCTCAATAGAGCCGAAGACTCAAAGATGCTAATCATAGTCATTTCATATTGTTTGTTACAATCACTGGTGTCGATTAATTCGTGTCCTAAATATTTTATTTTTTATTTTACTTTATTTGGGAAACAAACAGCTTATACTAATACATAATCTAAAATAACTTCATTCAAAATATATTAAATGAATAGGTCAATTTGTAAAAATAAAATGTCAAAAAATATATAATAATACAAATTATAAACTATAAAATTCAAGTCAACTTAAAACTACTTAAAACTAAACAAAAAGTCCGCCCAGCAAGGCCCCCCGCCCAAATGTGCCCACAACACTGGCAGCGTTTCCTCTCTGCACAGCAAGAGAGATCCTCTGAGCGAGGAAAAAGCCCGCGCGGGGATCTGACCCCTGGTCCCTCAAGCGCTGACCCACGCTGCGCACCAGCTCCTTCGCGTCGGAGCCCCACGTACCCGCGGTTTCGAAAGCCACCGGGACGAAATCGTACGCAGACTCCAGATTAGCGTACTTGGCACGTTTAAGGCCTGCTGCGGACTCGGCCGCTGCTCCGGCCGCCTGCTGGGTACCCCTTCAATGTGACGCCGCATACGTACATACGCAAGTGGCGTCCCAAATAAGGCAACGTCCTCGTGCCCACGGAATCTGCGTAAGACCGTCGGGCCTTTTACCGTCCGAGCGGCTAAGTCCTGGGGGCTCCAAAACGCACGGTACTTCCGCTGATACCATCGCCCGCCTGGTGATGTCGTTGATAATATGGTGACGGGATAGCCTGCCCGCAGAGCGCGCGCAACTGAGGCCGTGATGGCCATTAGCCTCCACCATACTACCACAAACACACCGGTGAGGCTCGCAAACATCACAACCCAACCTGAGCGCTGCCGCAACCCTCAACGAATCATTGTCCAGCAACGTGCTCATATACGGGGACGGCAAGGCGTGAAGCCAGACACCTGACTCAGGAGCAGCGGCAGCCCGCAGGCGGGCAAGATTGGCTCCAGCAGCTCCGTCCAAAAGTTCCCTTTGGAACTGTCTAGAAGACAGCTCATCCCAAGCCCTTTGCCTGTCCAGCATAGAGGGCAGATCACTATCAGGACACGACACCCTCCATGCGTCCAATGCCTGCTCAGAATAGGGTATGCGGACCTCGGCACCTTCAGAAGGAATAAGGCGAGTGACGAGATCCAGCACCCCATGGGAGGAAGCCAAGAACGCGATCGGACCTGACTCCTTTAGACGGCGTATACCCAGGCCTCCATGCTGGACCGGCAGACTGGCCTGCAGCCACTGCGGGTCATCCAACCGCACGTTAATAATTTTCTCCAGGGTGGATCTCAAAACGCTGTCGAAAACCAAAACTTCATCAAGGCAAGTCCAGGAAGGCGCCGTTCTTGCCACGTAGGTGAGTTTCGGCATCGCGAAACAAGTTCTTAAGAGAATCAACGCTACGTGGGCAGGAAGGTGTTCAAGGCGCTCTGCAATAAAAGACAAGGCTTGCGTCTTAGTCCGAATGCAATCCTGTACGCCGTCAACAAAGATTGGAGACCCCGGCAGGCTGACTGAGTCTCTCTGCAGCGATTTGAGACCCGGAACAAGTGAGGAGAATCGAGAAAAAGACGACAGGGAAACCGAGTTGCCAGCGTAATACTCATATTTGCTGCTATTTACCTCCAGTACCAAATCTTTTAAAGCAGGAATAATGACACCCAGATCCCCCAGCACCACTTCCGGGCTCCCACCGAGTGTACCGTCGTCCAAGTACCAAACGTTCAGGGGCGATTTCAGAGAGACGACTAACTTGTGGATCGCTAAGCTGAAAATAAGCGGACCCAAAGGGTCTCCCTGCTGTACCCCAACTTGAGAAGGAATGAGGGCTTCGTTGTAGAACAGATTCGTGGAGTTTGAATAACATTGAAACAAGAAGGGGTACAGTGATGGCAGAAGGTCCCGAACCTCCGACAGCAACGAGTCCCGTTCGACTGAATTGAAAGCATTCCTGATGTCAAGTTTGACTAAGACTTTTTCGGAATCATCATTCAAAACAAAAGCACGAGTCGCGATGGCCGCCTCGCATCCCAGAGTGGTGCCAAAACCCAGTTGGTGAGGCTGAAGATACAGGGACATCTCGTCCCTGACAGCGCGGCAAGCCAATTTCGCCACCAACCGACGCAGCGTACCGCCAACCGCGATCGGACGGATCCCGCCATCCATCGGCAGTTACTAGTAAACCCCTTGAGTTTGGGCGTATTTAATTTGTTATGATGTGTCCAATACAGTGCAGTTAGTGACGAGAGTCTGATGATGGAGCCAGGAGCTGGATAGTGGAACTTTTTAATGGCTACTAGTAAACCCTTCGAGTTTGGGCTCATTTAATTTGTTATGATGTGTCCAATACAGTGCAGTTGGTGATGACTGACGAGGTTCTGATGATGGAGCCAGGAGCTGAATAGTGGAACTCTTTAGAGTTTAGGTTCTTTTAATTTGTTGTGATAAGTCGAACACAGTGCAGGTATAGTAATTAATGACATAAGCGTGTTTTTTATCAAAGTTAGCGCCTGATGCACAGGTGTCGATTCCACAGCTCATGTTTAAAGTTAATCCTAAATAAAATAAGGTTTATACATGTCAAATGCGATATGCGGCAGGCAACTTATTTTGACATAAGACGAATAAAATTTGTTGACGTTTCTAAAATTTTTTTTATTGATTCAACTTACGTTTATGCATCGAATGCTATTCCAGCGGTACAATTTTTTGACGTTTGCCGTATAATCTTAAGCGCCCACTACACTCCCGAAGTTCTTCGACGAAGTATCAAAGTGAAGTTAGCCAAGGCGAGGAGAAACACTACACACTCGTAGGACTTGGAAAACCTCAGTCGCTATGCAGGCCTTAAAGATGGATGACGTGCAAATTGCAGATGCCGCTGCTTTGTGCTCTCTTGCTTATTTCAACTTTATACGAATACATACTATACAAAAAAAAAATAAGATTCATGAATTTATTTTTTATCTTTATGTCCCGCATGTTGTCCCATAATAACAGATTCCCCTTGTGAGACCACAAACTCATCCTGGCTACGTATACGACATGCGTTGACAAAAACTTTTATCAAACTGAAGTCGAGTAATGTAGTGTGACACTTCGTGTTCGAACTTCAGGTCCTTTGACTCGGACGCAAAAAATCAACACAGAACGGAAGTTGCCTGAAACGAAGCGAAGTTGCACGTAATGCCTCTCTCTTACTTCGATCAACTTCGCGAGTAGTGTAGTGGGCGCTTTAGTTGAATTTATGCGGCACCTAAGGTGGTGACTGGTGACTAAATTTAAACAGAGACGCGAAAATTGTTTTGTAAATAAAAAATGGAAGAATACATAGTCGCCGTTGTAGCAGTCAACAAAATAATACATGGAATATTTTTTATTTTGATATTTTTTAGCGATGTTGCACGTTTTGTTTTCTGTATAGAATAGCTTATAAACATAAAAAAATAATTAAATAAAAACTTTAAATGGTTGACCGTGGAATTGGCCTCATTGTACTAGATTTATTAAAGAAAATATAGTTTTTTTACTTACATAGCCAGACTACTAAAGGAAAAAACAATGGTTTTTTCATGTTATTTTCGACTGGCAGCGCAAGAGTGATACAATCAATACTGTATATCAGAATACCACAGAATCTAAAAAATCCATGAACACTTTTCCAAGATGGCCGTTCTGAAAGGGGGGGCTTTCCTTCTGCTGTATACCACAGCGCTATGATGACACAAAACACTGAAAAAAAAAACATATATATTATTTCATAGATAGAGACAAATACAATAATCGTAGATTTGGACAGCGATTGAAGCGGAAAATTTACCGGCGTGGCGGCCATGTTTTGGAAAATACAGCATGGGTAGGGATTAAGGTTCGGTGACGTCACAAAGGTGAAAAATGTATCTTGAAGGTCGCGGGAGAACACTAGATGTGTGCCGAGCAAAGCCAGTCGTTGCGGTGTTGGTGCAGTCGCGGGAGAACACCTAGATGTGTGCCGAGCAAAGCCAGTCGTTGCGGTGTTGGTGCAGTCGCGGGAGAACACCTAGATGTGTGCCGAGCAAAGCCAGTCGTTGCGGTATTGGTGCAGTCGCGGGAGAACACCTAGATGTGTGCCGAGCAAAGCCGGTCGTTGCGGTGTTGGTGCAGTCGCGGGAGAACACCTAGATGTGTGCCGAGCAAAGCCAGTCGTTGCGGTGTTGGTACAGTCGCGGGAGAACACCTAGATGTGTGCTGAGCAAAGCCAGTCGTTGCGGTGTTGGTGCAGTCGCGGGAGAACACCTAGATGTGTGCCGAGCAAAGCCGGTCGTTGCGGTGTTGGTGCAGTCGCGGGAGAACACCTAGATGTGTGCCGAGCAAAGCCGGTCGTTGCGGTGTTGGTGCAGTCGCGGGAGAACACCTAGATGTGTGCCGAGCAAAGCCAGTCGTTGCGGTGTTGGTGCAGTCGCGGGAGAACACCTAGATGTGTGCTGAGCAAAGCCAGTCGTTGCGGTGTTGGTGCAGTCGCGGGAGAACACCTAGATGTGTGCCGAGCAAAGCCGGTCGTTGCGGTGTTGGTGCAGTCGCGGGAGAACACCTAGATGTGTGCCGAGCAAAGCCAGTCGTTGCGGTGTTGGTGCAGTCGCGGGAGAACACCTAGATGTGTGCCGAGCAAAGCCAGTCGTTGCGGTGTTGGTGCAGTCGCGGGAGAACACCTAGATGTGTGCCGAGCAAAGCCGGTCGTTGCGGTGTTGGTGCAGTCGCGGGAGAACACCTAGATGTGTGCCGAGCAAAGCCGGTCGTTGCGGTGTTGGTGCAGTCGCGGGAGAACACCTAGATGTGTGCCGAGCAAAGCCAGTCGTTGCGGTGTTGGTGCAGCTGGTTGTCATACTACCTATGATGTTGAGGATGATTTAAAAAAATATTAAAACGAGCTCACCTATGAAGAGGTCTGCCAAGATCGATAGAGCAGCCATATATCTTAGATGTTTTATCAAACAAAGTAGAATCAGTGGTAAGGCTACTATTAACGTGTATACCCTTAAATGAAGTTGCCACTCAAATATTGTGTTGGAGATAGCTTCCAGGGCCTGAAAATTAGATCATTTTAAAAAACCTAGGTTCGTGTTTGTTTCATCCATATCTTTCACACAGGTAATATTGGTCAGTTATCCTAATTTTCTTTTATCGTTGCTCAAAATCTACGTTGCAGTAGAGTGCGTCGAAGTGTGTTCAGACCGTAGGATTTTTAGGTCTCATTTGATTTGCACATAATTTTATGACAGAGCCTACCCTGGCCCTGAATTAGAGCGATTAGGCCTTAGTCGACCACACTGGCCCAGTGCGGGTAGGTCGACTTCACACACAACCTTTGAATTTCTTCGCAGGAGTGTGCAGTGCAGGTTTCAACACGATGTTTTCCTTCACCGTAAGAGCGTCGAATAAACGTACATTATGTACGAGTCAAGTAAGACCCGCACATTTGAGTTGTGTGTAGTTCCAGCAGGTTGTAAGGCTGCTAGTCGTTGTGGAGCGCCGCGAAGAGAAAGATCACACAAACATAGTAAAAGTTGTATAATGTAAAGTTAATATACAAAACTATTATAATTTGGCGATTCTTTTCTTGAGATGTTGCTAGTTCGCGAGATGGTAATGCACTCAAAAGTTATTGTAATGATTTTAGTATTTAAAGAACACTGCAGCGCGTGGCCGAAAGTAGGCTGCCGCGTCTGCATAAAAACATGAACGGTGTCAAGACCGTACACATTATGAATTCGAAATTCGAAAACACATTGGTACATGGTGGGGACGGGAGGCAGCGGCCCTAGCCACTAGACCACCGACGCTCTTCATTCTAATCGCCCTAAATTCAGGGTAGGCTCGAGCCCCTCGGTGGGGACGTATATGGGCTGTTGAAGGTACCTTCTTCGTTAAAGTCGCCATAGTTATTTGGTAAACGTTACAGGTACTGCACAGTTCTATGAACAGAAATATCTCAGCTATGTATCTGAAAGAAACAAAAATGCTTTAGTTGAAAATATTCTTAGCAACAAATGAATGCAGAGAAATACAAAGAAATAGACATTTCGGAACACAAAATCGAAGAAAGATCATGTTAAATAGTATGCATAGATTTTGGAAATCAAAAGACTAAAAATCTATTGTTAACACCGAAATATCCTAAAATACTAGGTTGATCAATAAGTTTTTGGTAACGAAATGACACTCTAGGATAAGTATATGTATAAATTGTATTTATTTTTCAAAATGATACCTTTTCAGCTAATACACCTTGAATAGTGTTTTGTAAGTTTAATAATTCCCTTAAAAAAAAGCTTGATCCTGGGACTCGAAAAAGGCTTCTACAGCACACAATACCTAGAAATACCCAAATTTTATACCACGCAAGTGCTTTTTCTAGTGAGTAAAAAAATCTAAATATCGCTCGTAGCTAGGTTCGGAAAATATGGTGAGTGCATCATCTGAAACCCAGCAGTTATTTTTTTTCTTTTTGGACGGAAAAATTGCAATTTTTACCAGAGTGGTAATTATAGCGGGCACGGACTTGCGAGTTGCGAGGGAGTAGAAGGCTCGTAGGTGCCCATAAAAATCTATGACAACGTATCTGGGGGCGCCCTCAGACGGGCATGGACCTCGGCCCAGAACGTTGCCAGGGTGAAAAACGCGTTGAAGAAGAATGACTCATACCGGGCCTGAATTAGTACGATCAGTTCCGCGTCCACGCCGCGCCGGCGGCGGCGGCGAGTGCGGTTTCTACCTGGGTCCCGTTTCACGAAGCAACAATTTACAAGTAACAAGTTACAATTTGAAATTCATTGCGTAGCCAATTCGCTTAAACTGTAAGCTCTTTCTTACCGTTTTATCTCATTGTCTACGCAATGTACGTCGAATTGTACTTGTAATTTGTAACTTGTAGCTTCGTGAAACGGCCCCCTGAAGGGCATTCTGTTGTTGTCGTGTTAGGCTTACACGCAATAACAGCTTCGCGAGGGTTTATTATCATCCTAATCTGAGAGAGCATGTCTAGGATGACGCAAAATATGCGCAAAATATGGATGCGGAAAATATATTGACGCTTTTCTTACCAGAAGGTTCGGGTGAAAGGCCGAAAATGAATCGAAATAACGTTTGGATGGCGACGGCGGCGCCTGCTATGCAACATTAGATCGATGCGCAGGGACATTACTATTATGATGAAAAAGCACTCCAGCACGCTATTTTTCTTGACCTTTATTCTTTAAGGCCCGGTTTCCACCAAAGCGGAGAGGAGAGGAGATGTGTTTGAATAACCAATCACATTTTGTTATTTCCACATCTCCTCTCCGCTTAGCTTCAGTGGAAATGGATCGAGCGGAGCGGAGAGGAGATGTCTAATTTTTCTATAGCAAGCGAGGCGCGGCTGTGCGAAGATGTGTGTAGCCGGGCGGCGAGCGGCGAGATGCGCGCGGCGAGCGGCGTGCGAGGCCTCGCGACGCCCGCGCTCCCACTCCCCGCCCCGCTAATGCCCGCGCTTCGCCGCTACGGACGCACAGCTCACATCTCCTTTCCGTTTCGCACAGCTCACATCTCCTCTCCGCTTTGGTGGAAATAGCCAGCCAGCTTCGCAGCTCAGCTTGACACATCTCCTCTCCTCTCCGCTTTGGTGGAAACTGGGCCTAACTTATCGCGAAGTTTTTTTTATAAATGATGCGTAATACTCTCCGGTTATTCTCTCTCCTTTGAATTTTCGATCATTATTCTTTCAACTTCCGCATCTCAGAAGACAGAGGTCATTAATTTTCCAGCGGATACAGACACCTTGCATATTTTGGCTGGCGGGCAAAAATTGTCTTTTCCACTCATTGCTTTGGTTTTTCATCTCTGGGTCAAAATGGTGCATCCACGTTTCATCTAAGGATACGAAACGAGTGCAAAAAGTATCTTGAACTACTACAACTATTGCTGAATTTAGCTATGAAATGTCAATTGTTTTCTTTTGGGCGCCTGTTAACACTCGAGGAACATCGCGCGGCCACCTTTTTTAAAAGCTTTTTATTAGCTTGCACTGCACTGTATGTTTGTGTGTGTATGTTCGGGCGAAATCTTGCAACTCAAATTTGAAGCACTTGCTGCCATTGGAATTTGCTGAAATTTAATACACTTATGTAACCGCGATGACAATGCAATATTATGGTACCATGGAGCCGGTCTGATGATGGAGACGGAAGGTGGCCATAGGAACTCCTTAAATACACACCACAACCTAGTCGTGTTTGGGCGCGTTGGATTTGTCTTAACAAGGATACTCCACTCCACGGCTTTAAAAGCTTGTTTAAAAAGGATTTTTTATTAAACTTATTTATTTTAAGGTATACTGAATTGTCTCAAACAAAAGCTTTAAAATCTCAGCTAAATAACGGACGGTCAGGTCACTCGTTGATCTGATTTTTTAACGTTTTCTTGAGAAGCGTCCGTTGTTGTTGGCCGCCATAAAGCGAGTGTCGTTATTGGTTCTGTCGCGTTTAAATTCAACGGACCAGTATGCCTTTGTAGAATAAGACGGAGGATTGTCCGCCAAAGTAAACTGCAATTCTTCAAAAACACTTTTCGTAATTTTTTTTTAAACAGAAACTTAACCGCCCGAGTCTCTCCATTTTGAATACGAACGAATCGAATATTCGCCAAAAGTAAAGAGGTTGGGTGTAGTTTTTAATTGTTTTTTCTGGCCTTGGCTACTGATGAATTGAGTATTCGAAAAAAAAGAAAGCATTTCTATAATTCATCATCTTGTTCCGAAAACTCATTGATCAACCTAGTACATATTTTTTTGTAATAACAGCACTACGTACAATACATATTATCTGTTGTAGCAACTCTGTAAATATGTCCTTACCTGACAAAAAGTTTTACTCTTACGAATTCTAAACTCTGCTCATAATATAACACTTTGTACAATCGAGCTAACATTTTATAGCTTTTGTTATTAGATTTTTTGGTGCTCGATAGCGATAATTATGCGCAGAGTTAATTTGAAAAAGTTAAATTTTAACCTAAAAACCCTTCTGTGTTTTCTTAAACGCTGTGGTCCCGCGGCCACAGCCGCTTCCATTAGGTCAGCATAGCTAATTTTGGATATCCTCAACCACTTGTATGTATTTTGTGCTGTTGCAACTAACATCTGTAACAAAGTACCTAACTAAAATTATGTGTATGTTTATCAATTATGTACTAAAACCACCTCGTTGGTAACCAAAATGTATAGATTGAACAATTTTACTCTATAGAAAAAACCGTTTAAAAGTTTTCGTCTTTAACGAGGCTATTTTTATGTACGAGTGTTTTACTCATAACTAAAAAATCATGGGCGCATTCCGAATCAGACTTTCAGCGCTGTCAGCGATCAGAAAAGCAAAAAATATATGACTGACAGTGATTCGGAACGCGATAACGGGTAAAGCTTGGCAAAAAAGAGTTTGGAAAAAATGAGGGCGCTTCTATCGCAATTGTGGCTACCTCGTAGTCAAATAGGAACGGAAAAATTACTTAATTTATAAAATAGTGTAAAATTAACGAAAAATAATCCGTATGGCATACTAATGGGATAATAAAAAGCAACCCAGCATGAATGGCAAGCAAACTAAATATTTAGTTCCACCTGTCACCGCTCCAAACTCTTTTTTGCCAAGCTGTACTAATCGATTTCAGCGCGTCTCGGTACACAGGGCATATTACTTGTTAAGGATCTGTTTAAATTTAAGGATCCATTAAACGAAAGAAACTGTTTTATTGTACGGTAAAATTATGTCCGAGCTCGAACCCGTTCAGTGGTTTAAAACTCCGTAAAAGAGACTATTAAATTTAAATTTTATTTTAGAATGCCTAGCCGCCTATCATCAATGGTTTTCGACAATAAACTTACTAACGCGTTGTATGGAGCGACGAATCCAATGACAACGGTAGCACCAAGAGACGTCCATGTACCACCGTGCATATACGCCTCGTGCATGCTCAGAATACCAACTCCGAGGACGCCTTTCAGCATGTGCCCTATTGACTCTATTAAACTAAAACATGATAAAAATTGTTTAAATAAGTCTATATGTTTCAAATCGTGTGCAAACCAGCGCAAAACTAATGCATTGGAAGTTTTATCGTATTGTTTTACCTCGCTGGCCAAGCCAGGCAGGTTACACAATACATTGCGTAGAGATTGGAAAGCTCAACGTACTCACTTTGTCGTATACATGTTATTATATCTCTCCGATGAGAAATCGAACTCAGTTCTTTCAGCACCAGGATAGTTCGACAAATCCTCGAAGCTAACGTCAAGTTTATCCAAATACTGGGATACTTCATTTTTCATCGAATATACGGAGTAGGTGTCATCATCCTTAAAATTAAATGTACCTAATTAATTATGATGCAGTGTGTAGTTTATTTATTGATATCAGAAGAACTGTTAAACTTACAGTTGTGCGTGATTTTAGACTTATTGTAGGCGAACGATCACGCTTTATAGTTGTTTTTTCTTCAGTTGAGGCTGATGTCAGTTCATTGGCGACGTTCTGAAAATTATATGTTTCAAGATGGGTTTTTATAATATAAATTGTTATGAGTATTAAATTAATATGTTTTTTTTTTTATGTAGTACTTTTATTTGTAAGGTATCTTTATGTTTATTCTTTTATATTTGCATGTATATTTATGTATGAGTAAGTTTATCAATTGTCTGAAGCAGTCCAAGTTGAACGCTGTTTTTAGCGGCACTACCCTCAACCTGCTCTTAACCACCAAAGGTTAGCTGGTAGAAAATGCTATATAGCATTAAGTTTCCCTTTGTACATCCTTTTTTTGGTGCAATAAAGTATATATCAATCAATCAAATGCTCAAATGGAAAACCATACAAGTAATTGCATTTTGACGATAAGATTTTTTTAAGTATTTTTAACAGAGACCATATCAACATCAACGGCCCGTGACAGTCCACTGCTGGACTATGAGCCTCCTCCATGTATCAGAGAGCGCTGCTGCCCGTTCCCTATTCAAAGGTTACACCATCATCAGGAGAGCCCAAAACTTTTCAAAACCTGTTAGAGAGTAATCTCTTGCTCCTCCGGGATTTTAGGGTATTATATGATTTTATTCTAGGATTTCAGGGCCCTAGAGGTCCATGAGTATTTGTAGACCCAGCAACGGTTGTTTAACGCTTGATAAAAGAGTTTGAGGCAGAGTTTGTAATGTCGCAGTAAGATAGTTGTAGCCGTAATATGATCATATCACTAGGGATATGGTGATCTTACGGCGACATATATAAGCTACTTATTTAGCATACTCTAAGGATAGAGGATTTTTCCCTAGCGTACGGCATTACGAGAGCATCGGCGGCGGTGTAATGGCTAGTGGCTCCGGGAGACGTGGGTTCAATCCCCACCAAGTGCCAATGTGTTGTCGAATGCATCGTGAAGAAACCTACACACTGGTTGTGTGTAAAGTCTACCAACCCGCACTGGGTCAGTGTGGTCGACTAAGGCCTAATTCAGGGTAGGCTCGAGCCCCTCGGTGGGGAAGTGTCATTGAAATCGTCCTGTAGAATGTTCAACTTACATTTGGTCGAGATTTCGGCGGCGGCGGCGAGGATAGTGATGTCTCTTTTTTTGGTTGAGCTGACGAATCCTAGGATTGATGAAAACAGAAATGGATAATAAGTAGAAGTTAACACCGCAGTGCGTCAGTCCGCAGTGTAGGTTTACAAACATGTATTCGGCTGAAGGACTTGTTTCCAGGCCAGGAAACTTAAAAAAAAAAGCAGTGAAGGTCATAGAGATATTAGTGTGAGCAAAATGCATGCATACGACGGGTCAGACAGACACGCGGGCGCAAACCTGTATAAGTGCCAAAAAGAAAGGTGCCTTTATCCAGTTCTGTCCGATCCGGTCGATCCCATCCAGTCTGCTGTTGAGATAGCCATTGCCAATAGAGTACACTCCACAGAATGCCCTTCTGGTAGCAACCGCACCCGCCGGCGGGGACGCGGTAGACCCAATCAAGTTCTGCATAATCCTGGAAGACCCCGTCAGGGTCATTCCTCTCCCGCGCGCTTCTCGCCATGGCAACGTCCTAGGCCGAGGTCCGTGCCCCCAAGTGGGCGCCCTTAGGCTGTTGCTATTAATACAAGGGGTAAGAGCCTTCCGCTCCCCCAAAAGTCCGGTTACGCTTGATA
This sequence comes from Carpatolechia fugitivella, assembly GCA_951230895.1. Classification (NCBI taxonomy): domain Eukaryota; kingdom Metazoa; phylum Arthropoda; class Insecta; order Lepidoptera; family Gelechiidae; genus Carpatolechia; species Carpatolechia fugitivella. The sequence goes on along the minus strand of OX579670.1, from coordinate 8,857,341 downwards.
CGTCGATTTTGCGACACAAGCATTAGGTCCATGCAAAAAAAAAAGCCTTTATCCAGTGCCTTAGTCCAGTTTTGTGATCATATAAATTGATTGAAATTGAACCAACCTCTTTCATGATTGCTGCTTCCCATTTATCTATAACTAGTAATTTCTTCCGAATATCTGTACAAAGTAATCATTGGAACTTTGGTAAAATATTAATGACGACCAAATCCAGATGGCTAAGTATTTAGACGAAAACTTGTTGTCAAGTTCGTTGCACGTAACCTTCAATTCAATTTTTCAAACGGTTTGAGAAAATTGAAATTCATCAAGCCCTAGGCAAAAATAAATCACTGCTCTTCATTTTTCAACTGAAAACAAACAGAAAAAACACAATTAGAACAAAAATAAAAAATTATGACAGTAAATTTGTCAGTTACTTTACTTGATATGTACCTACTTACCTACTTGAAAAAATATTATATGAAAAGTTTTATCGGTTTTTTGACAGTCGCGTCCCACACTCGGAGGTCCGAGGTCCCACAGGTCTTGGAGCCTCCAAGTAGGTAGCATAAGTAGGTCATGGAAGTCAACCTTAAAAAAACCTGAATTTCGGAACGCAGCCATACAAACGTATAAAAGACTTGGCCTTGTGCCTTCTGAATGAAGAAGATAAAGAAAATACCAACTGCAGATTAGGCTGTATGGCTTGGATCCATTGCCTTTCCGTTTCGGATAAATTGAAAAAACAACAACAACATACAAACGTCAAAAAATGACAGCTCCACTGTCAGAATTTTAGAGGTTATTTGTTTATTTGTACAAGTTGTTTGTTTGTAATTTATTGAATTATAATTTGAAAATGGGAAAGAGATATTATTGTGATTACTGTGATAAATCTATGGCGGCTACTCGGGCAATAATTAGAACTCATATGAAAGGCCTAATGCATCAGAAGTTTGTACTGGACAATTATCAACAATTCAAAGGTATGATTTTATTATTATTTATTATTATTATTAATTCAAAGGTACGTGAAATACCAACGGTAATGCTCATAATTACTCTAACTGCGGACTGAAATTATATCTTTTCTATATTAAACACAGAGTTCTATAATAAAGAGGGGCCCACAGAATACCAGCGTCGCGGTCTTCACGATTGCGGCATAAGCTGAGGACCTTTTATTTTGACGTCGCGGCACATTCCAGTAGCACTAATGATAACCATTATATCCATTCTATGTTTGTGTTGTGACGTAAAAAAAATAAATGTTTCTTTCTTTAAATTATTATCCACATCCTTACTAACAACATTGTCTGTCAGTAAATGGTATCTTGTTTGATTTGCAGATCCAGAAACAATATTAGCTGAAGAAGATATGAAGTTGCCATGCACCAGGTTCCCTAAAGGAGAGTGCAAGTTCGGAAGCATGTGCCGCTTCTCTCACTACTCGGAGCAACAAATTGAAGAATTTAGAGAAATAGGTAAGTAGCTATTCATTGTTTTTTTTTTTTTAAATTGAAGGAGTGTGAAGCATTCAGCAATAGAAAGGTAAAGGTGGAGTTAAAGTGGAATATGAGTTCTGAGCATTAAAAAAAGCTTTAACCAATTTTGTAGAAGTTTTACTGTATCTTACAATATTAAGACGGCTCCGTAGCCCAGGTGGTAGTGTATCTGCCTCCGACGCACAGGGTCGCGGGTTCGAATCCCTCCCAGGGCAAACATTTGTGTGATGAGCACTTGTGTCTGGTTGTTGTTTATCTATATAAGTATGTATTTATCTATTTATGTAATGTATATCAGTTGTCTGGTACCCATAGTACAAGCTCTGCTTAGTTTGGGATCAGATGGCCGTGTGTGAAGATGTCCCCACATATTTATTATATTTATTTATTTATTATCCAAATAAAACTAAGACTTTTTTTTCAGTTGCAACCAAACATAGATTACAAACAGAAATCACACAATCTTTTGAAGATTTATATCAAAAACTCCAAGATCAAAGAACTGAACCTCAAAGAAGTGAAGATGGCAACACTGTGTTGTATGATAAGAATGGTAAAACTCACGTTTTCCCGTGGGTTTACAATGACGCTCTGAACAGCTATGGGGAAAATCTTCCACCTAGTATAAAACAACTTAACATTGAAGATTTTCAAAATGCTAGTGTACAAATGTGGGGCTGAATACCACAGGTAAATGCTCAATTCAAAAATAGTTTTGTATAATAGGGGATCAGACTACTTTTATTTTATTTTATCAATCCAAACTTCATAATGATATTGGTTAGATGGCGCTGTAGCTGTCGTAAACACCGGCTCTGTGTTTTTAATTTTGTTAAAAATGTTAAAGTTTAAAATAAACTCAATGTGATATGTCATATGGTTATAATAATTACTGAATAATAAGTGGAATTGTTTGTGAGTCTATCAAATTATAACAAAACGTATGGAATCGAGGACAAAAACAGTGACCTATAAACAGTGTTTTAGTGACTTGTAAAGTGTCTTCATGATAAACTACATTTGAATAAGACATGTGAAAAGATTATTTTCGAGTAAATATTATCGTCGGTGCTCATACACTTGTGAAATACCGAAAAACTCTTAAATATCGCCTACTGTTTGTCGTTATTGATTCAAAATTTATGGAACATTCGCGGTGTCTATCTGGCCATCTAGTGACTGGTAGCTGAACTACGGACAACTGTGATTTTACACTAGCGCCCTCTATCTACCTGGCCATCTAGTAAACAGAGACGGAACTACGCTTCAAGGGACTGTGGCGCCCTCTAGCTATCTGGCCACCTACCGGTCAATGGCTGTACTACGTGCAGAAACAACCTATTTTATATGGACACTAGCGACCTCTAGCTATCTGGCCACCTGCCGGTAAGCGGCTGAACTACGTAAAGAAAAACTTAAATTCTATGGACACTAGCGGCCTCTGCCCATCTGGACATCTAGCGTCCACAAGAGGAACAAAGTACTAAGCACTGCACCTAAATTTCGACCATATCTAATAATCATAGCATTAACAACACTTACCGATAGAGGACGTCGTAATCGGCTTAAAAATGGCATCGATAAATAAGACGTGCCATAAATGCAACCAAAAGTTGAAAAAAAACAATTTTCTGACTTGTTGCTTATGTGAGAAAAGTTATGACTTAGACTGCGCAAACGTGTCGACCAAGCGGTATGACCTGATGAGAAGCGATACTGAAAGAGATCGTCGCTTATTATGGAAATGTATCACGTGCAATAGGAAGCAGGCAAATAAAATAAAACCTGCTAAAAATCTGCCTAGAGTCTCGCAACAAATAAGCCCGTCAACTCACGCAGGAACCAGCGTTTCATCACCAGTTACCATGACTCCATCAACTGAAAAAAATAAGCTACTCAGTGTAAATTCGGCAAACGACCATCAAGACTCGGAACATGCTGCCAACACCTTTCATCCCTCTCCATTACTGAGTAAAGCGGAAAACTGTTCGCTAAACACACTCTCAATGCAAACAGAAATAACCTTGCAAGAAAAACATCATACCTGTACAAGTCTGGAAGAGAGTATAATCACAGCCTCCCAGTCACCTGATGCGAACAGTGAATATGTTACACAACGCCAGAGGTTACACATAAACATATCTACGCACAATTCCTTTAGTTCGTTGGGAGAAGATACCGTGGAGGAAGATTTGGACGACGAAGTAGGAAATCTAACCAGTTTAAACAGGAGCTGTCCTGTATTAAACTCTAGTGGAAATTGCAATTTAGATAATTTTAGAAAATAATATAATATATTTTTTTTTTATTTGCAAGAACATGGTAATACATGGTGTTACATATAAGGTTTGGAGTGTCCTATGTTCTACCTCTATTGTCAGGCATGCAAATGTTAGTTATTTTTAAGTCAATTAGAAAATTACAAAATTCATCCGATATTATTTTAAAATTGTTAACTAAGTATATTACAAATACAGACACACATAACTATAATTATTTAGGGTTGCAAATATTCCCCAACTGTATAAAAACGTTTTTCACTCAGCCATTTCGTCAAAGATCTTTTAAACATGTTAATATTATCCAACACTTTAATATCCTCCGGTAATTTGTTATACAGCTGAATACACATATTAAAACAGTTTTTTTTATAAATAAAAGTACGACATCTTGGGGCATGTAGTGCATAGGCATATTGCGATCGAACTCGTTTGCCTATTACTTCAGAGTATAATTTAAAATATTTAGGGTGCTGTTTTACCATGCAGCAAACGTCTCTGATATACATACATGGTAGAGGAAGTATATTTAATTTAGTAAATAGTGGTTTACAGCTTTCCCAAAAACCTGCTTTACTTATAGCCCTTATACATTTTTTTTGTAGTTTAAAAACTTTATCAGCATCTACCGAGTTTCCCCACAAAATCAGTCCATAACTAAGCACCGAAGAAACATAGCCGTGGTAGGCTGTCAGGGCTGCTTCCGTTGAAATAGTTTGACGCAATCTTTTGAGGGCAAAGACAAATCGATCTAATCGTTTACATATTTGGTCGACATGCTCTTTCCAGTTGAGGTGTTTGTCAACCATTATTCCTAGGAATTTATGGAAGTCAACTTGTTCTAAGTTATAGTTATCAAATTGAATATGCAATGGTCTAAGTTTTGTATTATACGATTGAAATGTCATAGTTTTTGTTTTAGTTATATTTATTTGTAAGTCGTTTTCTTTTAGCCAATCAATAGTGTGATTGAGGGCTTCATTAGCATTAGATTCCAAAGTATTAATGTCATTAGATTTTATTAAGATTGTTATATCATCGGCAAATAATATAGTTTGGTTGGTGGTGATATTTGGTAGATCATTTACGTATAATAAAAATAACAATGGTGCTAGAACTCCCCCCTGCGGAACCCCTCTATTAATATTTTTTTGCTCTGATTTATATTTTAGTTTTATCATTGCTTTTCTATCAGGTGTTATTTTGGATATTTCAGTGTATTGTTTTCTATTAGAGAGATAACTAGTGAGCCAGTCATGCGCCTTTCCTCTAATGCCGTAGAGATGTAGTTTACTTAGAAGTTTATTATGGTTAACAAAATCAAAAGCTTTGCTCATATCGAGATAAATAGAAGCTATTTTTTCTCCTTTATTAATACATTCAGTTACTGACTTAACTAATTCAAAACAAGCTAATGTGGTAGAGCTGCCTTTTCGAAAACCAAATTGATTTGGGCGCAAAACATTAAATTTAGAGAGAAAACTAATAAGTCTATCATACATAGCCTTTTCTAGTATTTTGGAAAATATTGATAACAAAGAGATTGGTCTATAATTGCTTGGGTCTAATTTATCACCTTTTTTATATAGTGGTTTAACTAAAGCTGTTTTCAAATTATTTGGAAAAATACCCTGACTAAAAGATAAATTGACAATATGTGTAATAGGTCGACTCAAAATTGAGGCACATAATTTTATTATTTTCGTTGATATATCATCAAATCCGGTTGCATTGCTATTTTTCAATCCCATAATTATCCTAAAGACTTCATTTTCAAGAATTGGTGTTAAAAAAATTGTATTTGGATTAGAATTAAATGTATTATTTGGAATTTTATGTCGGGGATTATTTGAGTTAGATTTATTTGTTACATGTATAAAATGATCATTAAGAATGTCACAGATTTTTTGAGGTTCATCAATAATGTCACCATTAAATTTTATTGAGTTAATGTCATTGCTATTTCTATTATAAGAAAATGTTTTAGAGATAGTGTTCCACACCGCTTTGGGATTTTTTCCGTTACGGGTAATATAATTTTGATTACTTATTTTTTGAGCCCTTAGCAAACATTTTTTAAAGAGTTTATTGTATCTTTTATACTTTATTTTTTTTAAGGATTGTCCTGCACGTGAATGTGTGTATTCAAAATATAATTTTCGTTTAGTTACACATGACCTTCTTAGCCCTTTAGTTAACCATGTCAGTCTTGATAGTCGATTATTTATTTTAACTTTGATAAACGGAAAGCACAGATCATAAAAAAGACGGAAAGAGTCATAAAATTTATCAAATGCATCAGATGCATCATTACAATCCAACACCTCCTGAAAGGATAGAGCTGAAATACAGCTAGAAAACTTATCCTGGTTTTCTTTACTATAGTCTCTCTTATATTCAAACCATGTTGAAAATGTATTACGTTTTTTAATGTTAATAGTGATTGTTTGTGCCGTATCATGATCAGACAAGTAAAGTTTGTGTGTGTTGCCAACAACATTCTTTTGATTACTGGCAATTTGGTCTATACAGGATTTTTTCCTTGTTGGAGATTTAATATGTGCTTGAAAATTATGTTGACTTAAAGTGCTGATAAGATGAGTTGTGACAGGAGTACTTTTTAGTATATCTATATTCCAGTCTCCACAAATTACAATTTTCTTCCGTCCGTATTTTTCAGTTAATTGGTGAAGAAGGTTTTCAAGCTTATAGAGAAAAATTCCAGTATGCGATTTTGTTTGATTTGGAACTCTGTAAATAACTATTACTATCAAATTTAGGCCGACAACTTCAATTCCACAAGATTCAAAGTATGAGTTTGCAACCATAGGTGTCAGTAGATTTAATGGTTTTGTATCCATTGACTTTTTAACCATTATGCAGCTGCCTCCTCGACTTTTACCCCTACAAAATGATGCGACCAGTTTATAATTGTTTAGCTTTATATTATTTTCAGAACCCAGTTTAATGAAACTTTCACTAAAGCAAAGAATGTCTGGATCCTGATTTCTGTTACAGAATTCTGAAAGAGTAACTTCTAATAAATCTGATTTATTCAAAATGCCAGCTATATTTTGATGAAAAATTACCAATTTATCCATGTCTTTTTGAGGTTGTAGAAGTGGCTGAGCAAAAAGCGAATTATTACTATTATTAGGATCGAAATAAACAATTAATTACACTTTCATTTTTGTTTATAGAGTTCTGTTCAAGTATTGAGTTATCTATATTTTTACAAACTTTGGTAATATTTGTTAAATAATCTATATGATATCTTAAAAAATCGATTTCTACATTTAGTTTAAAACAAAGTTGATTCTTAGTTAAAGCAAATCTATCAGCTTCTGTACTTATAAAATTACAGTTCAAATGGTTATGTGCAATTAGTTGAAGCTGACTATTTAATAGTTGTACATTGAGAACTCTATTAAATTTGATTCCTATTAGAAAGATCTTATTTTTTTCAAATTTACATATTGTATTGCATAACTCTGTGTATAACATATAAGGATTCTTGTCATTTGAACCTATGGATAGGATTATTATATCGTTCGGGTCTACGCGTTTTTCCATGTTCCCTAAACTTCTTAGTATTTCCGTACTGTTCGCCTGAGGCATGACAGTTCCTATAATGTTGTATTCGTCATTCCACTTCCCGCTTCTTGATTGTCTCAGGCTAATTGCCAGACCCCTTGCTTGCTGATCACCAAAAATGTATATGTTTGGTTTGTCTTTAGGATTTCGGGCAATTTTCTTCACATGATGAGTGACTTTTTGTGGGGTTGATGTAATTTTTGGCTGAGTTGTATTATGAGGCTTTTCTGATATTGATGTAGAGTCTTGAGGAAATAGGTTCTCAGGGTGTAGTTTATTATGTACTATTCTTGGGTTCTGTTTCTTATTTGTACTGTTGATTTTTTTGTCAGTGGTTGATATACATATAGATTTTAGATGGTTTATGGTAGAATCTTTACGAGTAAGTTTATTTTTCAGCGTGATATTTTCATGAAGCAGGTTTTGAATTTCTAGGTCAGCCGATTTAAGTTCATCTACAAGTTCAGATATCCTTTTTTCCAATTGCTCTATTTTCCCGTAGTGATTTGAGCCTATTTCAGGACAGCTTCTATTTTTATTGAAATTGGTTGATTCAACCGACATTTCTTCCTGGTCATCAAGGTCAAGGTACTCAAAGGAATTTTCTGTCGGTATGTTAATTATATGTCTTTTCCGTTGCGTAATATTATCAACCAGAGATGTGTCACATGAGCTGTCTTGCTGTGTGGATTTTTGGACCTGTGAACTATTTTTATTGGAGGACAAACGTTCCTCAGTCAACTCTACCTCTTTAACGTTTTCCTCATGTTTTGTAAGATCCTTCATTGATTGATTTTCAGCTCTTAAGTTTTTGTTTGGTGTTAGTGTTCCATCTGATGGTTTTAATTGAGTTTCATCAGATACCATAGGACTAGCAATAGCAGATGGTGAGGACAATAACTGTAAAGGTGATGTAGACTTACGAGCTAAAATTTTTTTAGCAACTTTCTGGTTACTGGACTTAGATTGTGTGCTTTCATTTCTGGCATAGCATGGCTTACACTTCCAATTTGCTTTGTCTTTCTTTAGATTGAAAAGTGTCGTAGATACACTTGCACATTCCAGACAGTACGTATATTTACATGTTTTGCACTTTAGGTAATCTTTTCTAATAATTTTCTTTTTACATTTCGCACATAGGTCCATGGTAGATGTAGCAAATTTATTTGAAATTTATTTGAAAGAGAAGAACACTGATCTACAAGATAAATTAAATTCTGCTGAGTTGGAAATTGAAAATTTGCTTTCAGAAATTTACGAATTAAAACAGCAACTAGAAAAGCGTGACAAAATTATAAAAACATTAACTGCTATATGCAAGGAACCGATAGACTCTACTAACTCTACCAAAACGTTGAAGTCAATGATGAACAGGAGTAATGGCAATAAATTGTTGAAAAGGCGAACATTGGATTTCACTTCTGGTAGCGTGCAAAATACACCTAAAAACCAGCAGAGTATTGCAAAAGAGTCTGAGAATAATAAGAACCATGTATCCAGTATTAAAACTAAAACTGATAACCCTCCAAAACCTATAAGATGTGACTCTAGATTATCTACAGAAAAATTAGATCCAAAACTTTGCATTCTAAGTTCTAACAAGACCAATCAAATACTAAAAATATCGCAACAAACATTAACAGTCCATCACTCTACTTGTCACTATTTATATCCTGGCTGTAATACCAGACACCTATTGAAAGATCTTAAGGTAAAATTGGAAGGATACACCTTAAAAGACTTTTGCGTTATTTTTATAGCTGAAGAGGATCTGAAAGTAACAACTAACTACTATGAACTTATTGAGTACATTAGAGACACATTACAACAAATCGATTTCACTAATATCATAATTTGTGTGCCAACATTCTTGAATGGACGAAACTCAAATATATATAATTGGAGAATAGAAAACTTTAACAACCTGATATACCTGGATAACAGAACCCACAAGTATGCCTACTTATTGGATTCTAACTTACATTTAAAATATGATTACAGTATATATAATAGACGAACTGGAACTGTCAACAATACTGGAATGAGGGTAATATTCAATGACTTGGACCAGCTAATAAAGAAAATAATAGATTGGAACAGTACGAACATAGACCTTATCCAATGTTCAGACACATTTTTTTCGTAGCTAAGCAAAACAATTTTGACTGCACGTCCACAAATAAAAAATTCGTAACAGAAGCAACTTTAACAGATATAAATATTTTTGAGTCTGTAAGTAGTAAACCAAATCAGGAAAAACATTGCATAAACATTTTTCATCAAAATATCTGTGGAATTAACACGAAAATACAGGAACTAGAATTGTATTTAGAAAATAGTGGTAACGTTTTTGACTTTGTATGTATGACGGAACACTTTCTAAATAAGGATGCCATTAATGAACTTTCTATGAATAATTATCACCTAGCGTCTCACAATGTTAGAGACAAAATGAAAAGAGGTGGAAGTTTAATTATGGTCTGTAATAGTCGAGAATGTGTTAGACTTGAAGTTTGTGACAATTTATATAAACGAGAATGTTTTGAAATATCTGGAGTTAAGGATCTTTTAACTAATGTAAATATCTGTTGTTGCTACAGAAATACGAGCAACAAGAATTTTGTGCATGGTAATTTTAAATCATTCTTAGAAAATTTAGAGAAATTATTGGAGCACTTTTTCAGCAAGAAATGTATTATATGTGGCGATTTTAATATCGATTTATTGAAGGATAGCAAGGAGCGTGACGAATTCTTGACTCTCCTAAAATGCTATAATTTTAGGCATGTTATACAGACAGGAACATACCAGTGCCCTAGAAACGACACTATTTCATGTTTAGATAATTTTTTGACCAATATTTCGTGTGAGTACATATTTAATGAGAAAGTTGATTTTAATGAATTAGCGGACGGGCATGCTGCAATCTCTATGCAAGCTGGTTCCTTTTGTGAGCACAGTCACCCAAATGAACAATGGTTTTATGCAGGAACTAGGTCTTTTAGTAAAAAAAACGTTGTCTCTTTTCGGGAGCAAATCCAGCGGGAAAACTGGGCGAATATGGGAATTAACCAGTTCATTAAGCGTTTCACTGAAATTTATAAATCAAATTTTAGACTACACAAAAAAAGAATTAATAAACATAAATTGAATAAGCTAAGCTCGTTACCCATACGAAGGGGATAAAAACATCAAGTATTATGAAACGTATATTAGGAGGTTGTCGATCTCAGTCTAATATTAAACAATATCGTGATCTCTATATTAGAACTTATCGTAGAATAATTAGACATGCTAAGAAAATTACGGTTCAAGCAGACATAAAGAAGGCAAATAGTTGCTCAAAAGGCATCTGGCAAGTTGTCAATAAAATAAAAAGTAGAATAAATCAACGAGGCAATATGTTGCTTAAGGAAAATAATAAAATCACTCATGACCCCCAGATTATTGCAGACACTTTTGTTAAACAGTTCAGCAAAAGCAGTCCTACTAATGGTGATATGAAGTGTGAAACAGCGGAACAATACTTAAAAAAAAGTACCGATAGAGTCATACGCAGTATGAGTTTTAGGGAGACCAACCCTCAGGAAATAACCAAAATAGTTAAATCTATGCAGACAAAAAAATCTTGCGGGTATGATGAAGTCTCGATTAAGATAATTAAAGAAAATATTGACATACTCGCAAAACCGATCTCATGCTTTATAAATAAATGTATTAAACAGAACATATTTCCCGAACAGCTTAAAATCGCCCGCATAGTCCCAGTATATAAGAAAAAAGATAAGACTAACCCACAAAACTACAGACCAATATCCCTTCTGCCTATTTTATCGAAAATTTATGAAAAAGTTATAAAGCATCGACTCAGTACGCATCTGGTTGATAATAAAATCATTCATCCTAGACAATTTGGATACCAGCGGGGTGTCAGTACTGGTGACGCAGTAGATGCACTAATAAGCGGAGTTATTGACGGTCTTAATGAGAAGAAGAAGGTAGCAGCTCTATTCCTTGATCTGAGTTCTGCTTTTGATAGCGTCAATCACGGTATTTTATTGAAAAAGTTGGAACATTATGGTGTGCGAGATGAATCCTTGAATATCTTTACATCTTACCTAAGTAATAGGAAACAATTTGTTGAAATAACATTTATACAACAGAATGAGGAAAAAAAGGTTTCATCTCAACTCATGACGGTCTCGCGCGGTGTACCACAGGGTTCAATTCTTGGCCCAGCTCTTTTTGTAATTTTCGTCAATGACCTTATACAACACTTGAAAATTGAGGTACCTAATGTAGAACTGGTTCTTTTTGCAGATGACACAAATGCTGTTGTTCGTGCTGATAGTATAATTGAACTAAATTTTAACGTAAATAAAACTCTTTCAGCATTTCACACGTGGTTTGAAGCTAACACTCTTCAATTGAACACTAGCAAAACAAATGTGATGCTTTTTAAAACTACATCGCGGGGTGCTGACAAATTAGATATTAATTTTAAAAGTGAACAAATTAAAACAACTGATAATGTAAAGTTCTTGGGTGTTCACATAGACTGTCTACTAAATTGGAAATATGAAGTTAATCGTATTGAGAATAAAATAAGCTCAGCTTGCTATGCCTTACGAACGCTCAGAGAAGAACTAACTGAAAAACAAATGGTTACTGTATATTACGCCTTGGTCGAATCTCATCTGAGGTACAGTATTGTACTATGGGGAAACAGCTATCAGTACAATATACAAAAGGCATTTGTGATACAAAAAAGAGCCATACGGATAATTGTCAAAATTCCCCAATGGGAATCTTGTAGGCCCCATTTCGTTAGACTAGGTATATTAACTGCTCCGTGTTTATACATATTTGTGTTACTAGTGAACTTTAAAAGACAATTCTTAGGACAGGAGTCCGAGAAGGAGAGAGAGACAAGAGTTAGTACTCGTAGATGTGACATTGTGTATAAGGCACCGCCGGCGCGGCTTGGTGTTGTGCGGCACGGCACGCGCTATAATGAGGTGCGTCTCTTCAATGCATTACCGGTAGAGTTGAAGGGGGACATTACGTTACCTTCTTTTAAATTAAAACTTAAGCGTTTTTTGTTGAAGGAGTGCTTTTATTCGGTAGTAGATTTTTTGAACTTTAGGTAAATTTTGACATGATTGAATTGAAAACTTATCTTTAATATTATGTTGTGCCTGTTATCTTATTTGATTATTATTAGGTAGTCAGATCTTTTCAAATTGTAGGAGAATTTTATTGTTAATTTTTAGAAACTTTTGACATTTATATTTATTAGTATTATGATTGCACCTTGTTATAATAATTGAACTTATATTGATCTTTTTTTTTTTTGTAACTTTCGAATACAAATTATTTTGTTTGCGAAATAAATAAACTGAAACTGAATCTTAGTTTCTGCTATCAAACACTAAAATATTTTTTGTTCTATCTTTAAAATTGACCGAGTTATAAAGGTTTGAAATTCAAGAATAGACAGAGAGGCACATACCCACTTGTGACGTCATTTGTTAGTAACGCCATATAATCTCCATACAAAAAATCGTTTTTGAAAGAGACAGACATATTGAAACTTTAAAAAAGTCACTGTAAATTAGTTTTTCAACGGATTCTGTTTTTTTCTTTGCGAATCGTCTGCTACTAAATTATATTTTAAAAATAATTCATAAAATATGGTAAATTCATAAAATGTGATGAGCAGTCCGATCCCCTATTATAATAGATGGGTCAATGGGCCTTAACTGATCTCTTCTTCATCATATCCTCATGACTGAGATTGTTACCACCAAAAGATGCATTACAGGTCTGGGATCTCCAAGTGCTTCTATTTTGGGAGTAGCCACAGTTATATCTTATCCTTATTAAACCTTGGTGCTGATGCCCTGAATGAGTGCAGGGAGATGGTCAATGGCTTCAAGTCAAGGACATAGTTTTGATTTCTCTATGACAGTTTGCATGTTAATTTTGAGCAGGATGGAAAATAGGCGAGTGAGTGAAAACACAATACTTTATGCTTGATCAAGTATGAAATATTGCGTTTTCACTTGTTCCTGAATGCTTTTGAATCTTTCATCCTGCTTACTCGCGTGAATAACCAACGAGGAGCTTGAATGGATCAATATGTGCAAACATGAGGATCAGGTATACAACGTGTTACAAAAAATACCAAAAAAAAGAATATTTTTATCAAAGGCATTTAATTAAAGTTTTCCCATCTCTAGTGATCAGCTGTGTCAAAGAATATTCGGACCAGATATGTAATTTTAGGTCAATGTGCCTATTTTTACCGCTATGGTTAAAAATGTTTACGTACTACTTGTACCATAACATTCACATTAGAACAATTAATTTCAAAATAAAAAAACCACAAATAAATAGAAAAAGCTTTGTTAAATAATTATTATGAAATAATAAATTAATTAAATGATGAACTAAATATTTCAAAATAATATTTATGTTTGTAAATACGTAAACAAGATAATTAAGGCAAAAAAGAAAATGTTTTCTAACATAAATTGATTCAAGTACATCTCTTTTAAAATTATAGGCACGAATGGTGTACAAATACTTGTCCCTTCTGAGAATCGATAGTCTATATTTTAGATGTCAAATGACACTAGAGATGGGAAAATTTTGATTAAATACCTGTGATGAAGAATATTCTTTTTTTTGGTATTATTTGTAACACGTTGTATATGCATACACCTTCCCTTAGGTGCGCATATGCCGAATCTTAACCCTAAATCAAACATGGTTTAGTGTGTGTTCCCCAGTAGCCTCACCCCTTCTGGAATATGAGCGTGATCTTTATTTATGTATGTATTTTCTCTATGACAGAAACTACATGCTTGACTTCAAACTGTTAACCATCTCTGAACTCCTTAAAAATGGTACCTAGCTATTAGAATTTAAGCAGTCCTAGGTCCTTGACTGTTATGAGTATTATGACATTAGAAGACTATAATAGAGGTCCAGGCCCTTATTCGTAGTCCAGGGCATTGGTAGCCATGAAATAATTTTATGTATACTTAAGTAGGTAAATTAGGGCAAGATTCAAAATATAATTAAAATGTAATTGGATAATATCCTGCAAAAATATTCTTCTGTCCTTGGTTTATTATTGCACAGCTTTATAATTTTAATTGTGTTTGAAATAGTAACATTCAACAGCACTATCTGTTAGGAAAAAGAGTAATCAAATTATATACTCACCAGCACATCTCGTGATTCTTTATAATTCTATTAGTTACGGCTGATGTCAGTTAAAAAGTAGTTAATTTAACGTTTATTTAAGTGTGTTTAATTTATCGTAAAATTATCAATAAAACAATTGTAATAAGTGTAGTTTAAAATTAGCCCGAAATACAAGGGTGGGCGGTTAGATGTGCCGGTGAGTGTATATATTTTTTCAGATTAAGTCTGTTAACGAAATACCTTATAATTATAAAGCGAGAAATAAAAAAATATTAATTAATTACCTACCTATATTTTTTACAATATTAATTTCGTTTTTATGTTTGAAGTTTTTTTTTATAATGAGCACCTACGTGTGTGTTACATATACTTACACTAAGAAATTATATACTTTTTTTCACATTACAAGCATTGATCAGTTTATCAAGTGCTTGTAATGTTTTTGTTTCGCCATACTCACAATCTTGTTTCTAAAATGTAATATCAAATCGTGAATTTCGAGAATTCAAAACATGAGCTACACATTTACCTACAAGTCTATAGTCCTTGTAAGTAAAATTTTATCTTATTATTACTTACTGTAGAGAGCGTCAGGAGTATAGAGGCCAGGACCGCTGTCTTCCGTCAGAGAGACGCGGGTTCGATCCCCACCACGTACCCATGTGTTTTCGAATTTCAAATTCATATGTAGGTACGTTTATTCGACGCTGTTGCGAAGAAATTTATAGGTTATGTGTGAAGTCGACCAACCCGGGGTGTATTGGGCCAGCGTAGTCGACTAAGACCTGATCATCCTAATTCGGGATAGGTTTGGGCCCCTTGATATGAGCTGCTAAAGAAAACTCTTCTTAATACACAATATTCATATTTTTAAAAAGGTTATTCAAATCTCCACTAGAAAATCCTCTTGGCTAGATTTAGATTTAACCAAACACTTTATTTGCAGGTAATTATTCATAGTAGAATACTTTACGCAACTTTATATCTTCCCAATGATGAGTCGGAGTCAGTTGATGACGTTAATATTATTAAAGACGCCAAAAAACTGACTAGACACCGTAATTTTGTTTTATTAACGGTTTACGATGACAAGGTTATGAAAACCTACTATGACGATCGCAACGCCAATGATGTTATTAATAGAATTGTTAGCCGCAGTGTCAAAAAGAATAGCGACTTACATAAACTGAAGCAGACAACTTCATCTTCAGAAACAAATGAGAATGAGAGTGACGAATCAATAACTGATCCATTACGATCTTATCCACCTTCAGTGCAGCACGACTTAGACCAAGCGGAAGATATGTCGCAATATATACATTCACTGAATAATTGGTACAACTCTCGCTTGAAAACTGTTACTTTTAAAGATGTTACGGTCAAAGAGGATACGGTTACGGTTACTGAAGAGAATACAATCAAAGAAGATGACACGGATATC
The DNA here is from genome assembly GCA_951230895.1 of Carpatolechia fugitivella. Taxonomy (NCBI): domain Eukaryota; kingdom Metazoa; phylum Arthropoda; class Insecta; order Lepidoptera; family Gelechiidae; genus Carpatolechia; species Carpatolechia fugitivella. The sequence continues at coordinate 8,841,322 of OX579670.1, read as the reverse complement.
AAAGGGAATACGGTGAAAGAAGATGATAATGTTACTGAAGGGAATACAGTCAAAGAAGAAAATACGGTAACTGAATATACAGTGAATGGAGAAAACACGATTACTGAATGTACGGTCAAAAAGGAGGACACATTTACTAAAAGGAATTCGTCTGAAAAAGACTTGATACAAGAAAATAATGAGGCCAAAAGACAAATAAAACTGCGAAACGACTATAACGATGCAAAAAAACATAATGGCAGATATCAAAAGCTATCCTTACGAATCGGCTCAAACATGCAAATATTAAGTCTCAAGAACACGAAACGACAGAAGAAAACTAGAAATAAAAGGCTGAGGTTCAAAACTAATGGAAATTCCAAAGGTAAAGCCAGACAAATATATAGGCTCAGTGGAATACGACCTAATAATGGAACACAAAATACTACAACACCTGTTCAAAATTCGACCAGGACATCTACTACGAAAGAAGGAGAAGTGTGGATTTTTACTAGACCTGAACTAGACTATAAAGACAAGGCAAAAGCAAGTAGAGCCGAAAAAAAATTGAAAGAAGCACGACAGCGCATAGTTGATAACATCATGGACTTTCTTAAAGACAATACTATGAGTACAATGTACGTATACCACGAATTAAAACGTATAGAAAAAACGCACGAAGTCCGAGACCAGATCAGAAAAATGATATGGGTTATGGAGAATCCATTTAACCAAAAACAGAAGTTGGCAGAGAATGTTCTACGATGTTACAGGAACTCTCTTGAAAAAACTTTAAAGGAATTAAATATGTGGGAACAACCAACAAATAACTTAGTGCAATATATTGTGCAAGATGAAGTTAATGACGGACTCTAGTGTTTATTTTTTTTTATGATAACAAAATATATAATAATATAATAACTTAGTCTTTTTTTAGTTTTATTTTCTTTTATTTGCACACTAAGCCGTTGTTGGTCCCGGCTTTTATCTTCGGAAGTAGTCTTTACATAAGCCATAATATGGCTTTTGGCGGCGCAAACTCTGATAGCGAGTTTGATCACTGTCCTTCCATCCAACGCAATTAAAAAAAATATTATCTAAATTCTAAACTCAATATTATACCAGGTATTACAAAACTACAAATAAAGCCGAAAGGGTGTGAATCTGCTCGTAAAACTGAACAACTTTCCCCAAAGAACATAGGTCGAAAAACGATTTAAAAAAATCGCATTCCCATACAAAATGTAGATGGTCTCCATACAAAATTTACGGGTTTTTTTGTAACACCGTGTATACACTCACCGGCACAACTAACCGCCCACCCTTCATTTCAGGGAATACTCGTGATTCTTTATAATTCTATTAGTTACAGCTGATGTTAGTTAAAAAGTAGTTAATTTAACGTTTATTCAAGTGTGTTTAATTTATCGTAAAATTATCAATAAATCTGTTGTAATGTATAACAATAAGCGTAGTTTAAAATTAACTCGAAATACAAGGGTGGGCGGTTAGATCGCAATGTACGGATTTACGGATGTATACAAGTGAGAGTTACGGATTTCAAAAGGCAAAAACTTCAACCTGAGCATTTAATATCGAGTCTTATAAAACCCTTTCAAATGCTCGCAGCAAAGTATTCGGTATTAAAGCTGTTGTCAATGTGCTTGGATTCTAGAACGCAGTATTTTATAATTTGTCTTTCAATAACACATTTCAAGAATCAGGTGAAAATTAAAAGAGAAACAAGAGAACTAATTTGCAAAGGTAGAACACGAATTTGGTTAGTTGTGTAATAATAATATTAAACAACACTTCAGCTTTGATGGATTAAGTTTATAAAAAATATATTTAGAGCGTCATCGTCGGTGGAGTTAGGAGTATTAGCCTGCCGCTTGGGAGGCTCGAGTTCGAAACCAACTGACCACGTTCCAACATGTTGTCAAATATCTTTATAAGTACACTTTTATTCGACGCTCTTACGGTGAAAGAAAACTTTGTAAGGAAACTCGCATACGCCTGGGAAGAAATTCAAAGGTTGTGTGTGAAGTCGACCAACTCGCACTGGGCCAGTAGCTTGGATGTATTATGAGCTGACAACAACAACATTCTATCCAAGTTTACTTATCGTGTTTAAAAAAAAATACCTACACGCGCGACATTTTGTTATCTTAGTTTAGTTTTGATCTGCTTGTGGGATTGTTTTATGTTCAGTTAAAATTATTTTTCTTTTTTAAAGCATGTGCAGGCTTCTGGTCGCTTTTGTTGTTGTTGTAAGTTAATTTATATTTGTCTTTGTGAAGTAAGATTTTTTTACAATCGTTTTGTGACGTAATGAATTTGCTAGTTTACTATTGTGCGTTTCTCTGTGAAAAGAACCTACTTGCCAAAAAACTCTACATCTGGCCCCTCATCTTATTTATAAATTATTGTTCACAAATTCGTGCAAATTGAATGATACTGTTTTACTTAACCAATCTCTTCCCATGAATATTTGTAGGAGGTTATAAAGACAGTAGGTAGATATAATTTTTAATTTTGATTTTATGCGTCCTCAATTTTTATATTTGCAGATGACATTAAAAATAAATCCTTCCATTTCGAAGTACTTCAACGCCGATCTACGTTCTAAACATGGCAACAACTATGTTGTCATATCAGAAAGCAATCGAGATTTTAATGATCTACGTAAGGCTATCAATGATTTAACAGATGATATTCCTAACGTATTCATGCTGCGAGAAAATCCCGCGAATAATGTGAAAAAAAACAGGACCGACGCTGGAAAAATATTTCGCGCTATGGAACGTAAAAAAAAATTAGTTCAAAAACAACACCAAGCAAGACTCGACTATATCAGCAACTTTCTTAGCGACCATCATTTAAGTGCAAAATATATTAAGCAGGAAGTGACCAGGATTCGCAAGACGGGAGTTATTAAAGACGAACTTAGGAAAATGGCTCGAATACTGGACAAACCTAAGTTTGCAAATGTGAGGACTCGAGTTATAGCGTGCTATACTCATATTATGTCCAAAATAAAACCGGCGCCAATCGATATGTGGAAAGATAAACAAACAAATAACTTGGTGATGCATATTGTTCACGACTTTATTAATGATGGCCTTTAAAAACCGTCACAATTTAAAAACTATAGTGTGCTATGCTTGTCCACGAAATGATACAACTATTAGTCCAAATCGAGCACAAGATTTATCGTTGGCCTCTTTATACTGAGTTCATGGAGCTCTGAGCTGAAACATGAACTATATTTGTTCAGCTTCATGGGCTTACACCCAACGAATTACTGTTCCCGGCCAAAAATAATGCTCATCGCGTGTTTGGCTTTGTTTTGTAGAGCGTCATCTGCACGTGCCAGTGTTCCAGTACTGCTATCCTACTTTCTTCAGCTATTTTGTTTCTGGCAATTCAGTGCTTTTAAGTACTGGCAGTCTCATCATTCATTTTCAAATCTCGAATCTATCCGTTTCGGTTCTGTCATTTTCATCAAAATTTCCTCATTCCACCTCGAAACCAAAGAGGATATAAGGGGTTTCTCGAAACATCAGACTGTGATCATCTTATTGAACGTATTTCATTGATTTTATTCGAAAGCTTATAATACTAAGATACCTTAGCTTAGAATACTAAGCTAAGGTATTCAGCTTTTAAAAGTGTTACGCCAATTTCTTAAACTAATAAACCGTGTGTGCAACTAGTTAGACTGAACCCTGTTTCCTTCTGCCACGCTAACATCTTCTACCTCATCTTCACCATCACCACCTTCATACTTCTAATCTACATCGTGCGGCCAGCAGCGTGTGGCAGCTGCTGCCTGCTGGGCTACACCAGTAATAGATAACTCGAATCTCTTTTCAAATACAAAACAAAGATCGATGACCTTTGCCGCCGGTACTACATGTAGGTAAAAAAAAACAATTTACGGGGGTGGTAATCCACGGTTATTGACCGAGCGAGCGAAGCGTCTCTGTTTCAGCTTGGCCAAATTTGCTTTTGTATGTCCATCTGTTTGTTTGTTTGTTTGTTGGTTTCTTTGTTTCACTTTACAGGTCGCATTTCTTAACCGATTCTCGTGAAATTTTGTGAGCAGGGTCGATAAATTAATCGTTATTTTTTGTCGAGTCAGTTTTTGAAAATTTCAAAAATTGACGGAATTATGGGCCAGCTTACAAGGTCTACCGCTGAGGCTGTTTTCTTCTACAGGTCACATTTCTTTACCAATAAAATAAAATAAATAAATAAATAATAAAATAAAATAAAGTTCAAAAATTAAAAAAAAAATCAAGGGGTTGGGGATGTTTGTGGAGAAAAAATAAAAATAAATATGAAAAGATGTACAGACTTGCGAGGTCTACAGCTCACAGAGCCACTAGGTATTTAATAGCACGGTTTTATTTTTACCCACGACGGACGGAACGGAACGGAGGCGGTATATGCGTTTGGGGTAAGAGGTTGTTTGTTTGTTTGTAACCTTCTATCTCGAAAACCACTGGACCGATTTAGTTCCGGTTTTTTGCATTGAAAAGGTATCACTTCAACTTAGGATCTTAGATATGTTTTATGTAGGTAGACCATCAGGGAGCGCTGCCAGATAAGTTGGCAACACAGGAGTTATCAAAAACTACCGAATCGATTTCGATGCAGTTTTTTGCAAGAGCAGGGAATGGCAGACCCCGACGTGTTTTATTGGATTTGTATCATATTATTAGATAGATGAGTATGTAATAGTACCTAAATTAATAAATATTATTGCTGTGTCTATCTCTACGAGAAAGCAAAAGGTAAGTAGGTACGTAAACGTAAGGACTAAGAAAGGTCATAATTAGTTGTTTGTGTGGCGGATTTCGTGAGAAATCACTCTTTTTATAGATTTCTTTATTTTATATTTCTTATCTTATTTTACTCTGGTCGGGGGATTTCCAAAAATGTTATATATTTTAACATATGGCGTGGGTTTTTTTAAATTTTAAATTTTGTTTTTTATTTAGTGTACCTAGTGAACAACCACGGAAATCTTAAAACATATAAAAGGTAATCTATAGGTCATATACTTTCTTGGTCGACTGCACCACCTTGGTTTTAAATTTTCGCTGTCATCATTTTATCAGGCTTGCCATGTTAATAATTTAGTATTGTAAATAAAACACTATTTAAATATCAAACGTATATTTATTCTTCGTCAGTATTGTCGTTGATAACGTAAAGCAACTTGGGCGACATGTCTTTTGTCATGGAAACTAGTTTGTATAATTTAGAACCGGGCATAATTTTCACTCGCACGGATTCCTGTAAAAATAGGTTAAGGACAAGTCGTTTAATTTTATCCCTGAGTGTACCTAATAGTAGGCTGTATGATAAGCGCAATTTTTTAATAATATTAATTATAAATAATAATATTTTCAATAAAAAATAACATACAATACTCTCCGCCAAACTAGATAAATGCCACTTGGATCACCCGTCTGCGAATAGCACCTATGGTATTCCTCTTAGAGCACCTATGAACACTTTTAGCGGGTGCCATCGTAGTTTATAACTTCATATTTCGGTTCGGAGTAACTACCCCAAAAAGTTTCTTCACGCATTTTTACGTCGACCATACAACCCACTGACTGACAAGTGTTTGTGGTGTCTATAACACTGATCAACGGCCCGTTACACTCCGCTGCTGGACTATGACCACACTTATCGACGGTGATCGACGGTTTGCCTATACAAAACGCGCATTTAGTATGGAAATCCTTTCGCATCTTTCGCCGCGTCCGATGCGAAAGGATCGCCGTCGATAAGTGTGGCCCGGCCCTAAGTGTTTGGTTTTGCCATAATCTCCACGCTTGGCAGGTGGGTTGGAGATCGCAGATTAAAAGGTTACTGTATCAGAGAGCGCTGCTGCCCGTTCCCTGTTCAATGTGTAGTCCCTAAGTCGCCTCTTACGACACCCACGGGAAGAGTAGGGGTTGGTGACAAATGTATTCTACTCTGCCGTCACCATACGGCTGATGGTAGGTAGGACTTACTAATTGCTTCTCAGATCGCAAATTGCTCTTCGGTTCTGATACTTCTTCCTTCCATACTGAGTTCCAGTAATTCTGAAAAAGAAAAGCAGTCATTATCATTATATTGATTATCGTGCGAGTTGTAAGGTCAACGACCGACCTTACAAACCCTGTCTGTCACAGTTATTGAACCGCTGAAGGGCTCTGACATGGCTTATTTAACGACATCCTAGAATATATCATCGTAGATTATATTGTCGTTATAAGTGACTTTTTTAATGTAAGAAATAAAGTAAAAAAAAATTTTAGAGATCACATCCCGTGTTGTTGGATTTCACAAGCCAGCCTTCAAGCCTCTTAGATCCGTCAAAAAGCAAAACTATTTTCGGAATAGTAGTCGTTACACGAGGCATGCCAGTGGCCATTGGCGGCTATAACACTGACACAAGGGTTTGTGAGGTCGGTTGTCGACCTTACAACAAATATTATTCTTACAACACAACCTATATGACGACTAAGAAGAAGAACAGTCTTCATGAGGATATCTCTAATGATGATCATTGAATGTTTTTCGACTGATATGATGATGATCTACTATTTACTTAATGATGATCACAGATGACGATAGTAAGTTCAAGTTCTCGGAGATGCAAAATCTTTATTCAGCCCACGAAACTGAAAAACTTTTGTTCAGAATTTCCAAAATACTCGAAAAATAAATTGGCCCTAAACAGTTTGTGTGAAAGTCGATTAAATTTTTGAAATTCGGTAGGTTTTGCGTAATTTAATTATCACGTTGTATTTAAACTGATGACGTACCCCGCTCCTTAGGGCCTCCTGTGGCAAGGCTTGGTCTTTGAGGGGACGGGAATTCTGTGACAAGATCGCCTGTCGAGCCATGGCGAGAACCACGTGTGCTGGAGCCTGGAAAATGTGGATTTTTGAATTAGTTAATGATTACGTAGAGGGTGCTATGGCAAGACAGTGCCCTCGGCCGAGTCCAAAAAAAGGAAAATATAGTGCAGTGCCTATTCAGTGTGCCACAATGCTACAGAAGCCACAGCTCAGCTGATCCATCATCATTACGAACTTACGAGTCTACAGAAGCTATATTAAAAATTGTTATGTAATTACTAAAATTAATCTACCTATCTTGTGTCTTTATGTATATATTATGTCTTTCTTTATCCTTTTGGTACTTTATATTTATTACTCTTCCATTTCATATCTTTAAGGTACAATATTATACTTTCTTACACGCAAATAAATTTTCTTTCTTTATAATTAACAATTTTATTGTCTTTTAGTTTAGTTTTTTCATTTTGTTATTTTAGTTTTGTACTAATTGTTACAGTTTAATTTATGGTAACGGCCGTCGTCTTGGACTGCCACACACAACAAAGGTATCACCTAGTGTGGAGTTCAGAAGTAATATGTAAATTTTTTTGTAAACTTTTTGTGTAATAAAAATTATCTCATCTTATCTTATCATCATCATCTCCGCCGGAAGACGTTCACTGATGAACATAGGCCTCCCCCAAAGGTTTCCACCGTGAATGGTCCTGCGCTATTTGCATCCACCGAAATAAAATAAAGTAAGGAAATTAGAAAAGTGTGTTACGTGAAATTACCTTGACTGGATGTACTCCGCCTTCATGATTATTGTCCCGTTCAGCTTTTCTCAGAGCCTGATGTTAAACAAAATATGTTTAAAGTTTTGTTCTTATCGCTTCTCTATCATCAAAAGCTCAAACACGTCCCCACCGAGGGGCTCGGACCTACCCTGGATTAGGGCGATCAGGCCTTAGTCTACCACGCTGGCCCAGTGCGGATTGGTCGACTTCATACATAACTTTTTAATTTCTTCCAGGAGAAATCTATGTCAAAATTAAAAATCTTCTCCGTATGAGCGTCGAATAAACGTAGGTATAGGTACGACGCGTCGTAGGTTACAACGAATTCAAAATTTGATAACATAATGGGAATCGAACTCGCGTCTCCCGGACGGGAAGCGGTCCTTGCCACTACACCACAGACGCTCCTATGCTGTCGCGAAGGCTATAATAATTTTACAAGTAGCAATAATAATAATAAGTAGCTATAATAATTTTACAAATGCACGCAGCCGATATGATCAGATTAAAATATACTTTATTGCACACAAAGAAATAATCAGTACATCGAGAAAGAAATAAAGGTGTTCAGCGTTTGGCGATCGAACCTTATTGTTAAATTCGATTAGTAAGTTGTAACTAGTAGCGAAACAGGCTTTTTTCCTGGACCTACCTCCTAGTAATTAATTATATCCAAGGTTTGGAAAAAGGTGGACTTATTTACCTAGTCACTGCTTGTTTTTTGACTTTACAAAAAAAAGAAATTAAAAAAAAGAAATTAAAAATATAATTTAAAAAGTAAATAATAATAATAATAAAAAAGACGCTTTCATAGTACATCAAACTAAAAAGTGAAAAATAATTCTAACATAAGCTGAAAACAATAATGAACGAAAAATACTAGTATTATTGTGAAAAAAGCGTGGGTTGCTCGATATACGAAAAATGTGGCACAAAACAAAACAAAGCACCACACGCTTTTTTTTACAATAGTATAGTATTTTTCGTTCATTATTGTTTTCAGCTTATATTAAGAATTATTAAGCGTGTCTTTTTGTTTTTTAAACTATAATTTATGTATTAGGTCCTTACATATGAAATTGGCGTTTTGTCGTACTGGCCACTTTGATCACAAATTTCTCCTATTTGGTTAGGAATTCGAAATTCAAATTTATACAGCTATTTCCACATGTAGTTGTGTTTCGTAAACCGTCATTCATTTGTTTTTTTACTTATCTTTTTTCTGTTTGCATCGCTCGATTTACAAAATGGAAAATTTGAAATATCGCGTTATTTACGAGTACGAGTTCCACCGTGGCACCAGTGCTGCGGAAACGGCTCGAAGGGTTAATGATGTGTATGGCGGTTGTGTCGCAAAAGAAAACACAGTGCGTTTTTGGTTCCAACGTTTTCGTTCTGAAAATTTCGACCTGCAAAACAAGCCCCGTGGACGGCCGGAGACCCAAGTTGATAATGAAGCATTGAAGGCTATTGTGGAAGCGGATCCATCGCAAACCACGTCCGAGTTAGCTGCAGGCTTCGGTGTTAGTGATAAAACTGTTTTAATCCACTTGAAGCAAATTGGGAAGATTAAAAAACTTGAAAGGTGGGTTCCTCACGAATTGAGTGAAGCAAACCGGCAAACGCGCGTCAACTGCTGCGTTACATTACTTGACCGGCACAATAACGAAGGGATTTTAAATCGAATCATTACCTGTGATGAAAAGTGGATTCTCTACGATAATCGGAAGCGCTCATCGCAATGGCTGGACCCTGGCAAGCCAGCCAAAGCCTGCTCCAAGCGAAAATTGACCAATAAAAAGTTACTTGTAAGCGTTTGGTGGACTAGCGCCGGTGTCGTTCATTACAGTTTTCTCAAATCTGGCCAGACGATTACGGCAGATGACTATTGTCAGCAATTGCAAACCATGATGGAAAAGCTAGCTGGTAAACAACCGAGGCTGGTCAATCGCTCTACGCCACTGCTGCTTCACGACAACGCTAGACCACACACTGCACAACAGACGGCTAGCAAATTAGAAGAGCTTCAATTGGAATGTCTAAGGCATCCACCGTACTCCCCGGACCTTGCTCCAACAGATTACCATTTTTTTCGAAATTTGGATAACTTCTTGCAAGGGAAAAAATTCAACTCAGATGGGGCAGTCCAAATCGCCTTCAAAGATTTTATTGATTCCCGTCCGAATGGTTTTTTTAGTAAAGGGATCAATGAACTACCTATGAGATGGCAAAAGTGCATAGATTACAATGGCTCATACTTTGATTAAATAAATATACTATATAAAAATTTTTCGACTTTTTGTTCCTCCCATACAAAACGCCAATTTCATATGTAAGGACCTAATATTTACCTCTTGAATAATACTGTCCAAACGTTCTTCTGCTTCATCGTCAATTTGTGACGCAGGTTTCTGTAAAAAAAACGTCTTAAATTTATAGACTTGCTCCCGCTACGAAATCATTACAAGTGTCTCCAGCAAACTAATGTTCAGTTCTGACCCTGGGCACTTGGGTATTAAAGAATATCTTTCAAAATAACTTTGGAATTAGGAATTTAGTTGACCTGGTCGCCTGTTGACCTTCATTGTTTCAATTATCTTGTTCTGTATGTTTTATATTTTTGGTGTCAATAAAGTATATTTGTATTGTATTGTATAGTTCTTAGGCTTAAAGCTCCCTATGACGACGCCAGTGGTCGTTGCAACTAGTCGTGCTACCAACAAAATGCATACAGATCTATGGCGTGGCGACCAAGCGAACACCGAGGTACCTTCCAAAGAGCCTTAATGCCGGACAGACACTCCACAAGGTGGACCGATGATCTGGTGAAGGTCGCGAGAACCGCCAAATGTGGGCAGGTAACCAGTCGTCGTGGAGATTCTTAAAGGAGGCTTTTGTTCAGCATTGGACGTCATTCTTCTGATGATACTTACCGAAGAGTAAGGATACTGCAGCACAAACCGTCGTCCGAAGTCCGGGAAGTTAACAGGAACGTTCTTGTGTATGTTGGTGGAGAACGAATCCGCCATGTCTCCCCTGGCTATCTCTGATAAGTACTGCTTGTTTTTCATTGCCTGGTGAAAAAACTTGATGTGTCATGGAATGGCTTGAATAAAATTAAAATAACGGCCAAGTGCGAGTCGAACTCGCGTGGAGAGGGTTCCGTGTTCCGTACCACTAAAGGCTTTTTAATTACAAAACAATGTTGTAATATTAAAACTAAGTATTTATTAACGGCTCCGTAGCCCAGGTGGTAGTGTATCTGCCTCCGACGCACAGGGTCGCGGGTTCGAATCCCGCCCAGGGCAAAAATTTGTGTGATGAGCACTTGTATTTGCCTTGTGTCTGGTTGTTGTTTATCTATATAAGTATGTATTTATCTATTTGAGTAATGTATATCAGCAGTCTGATACCCATAGTACAAGCTCTGCTTAGTTTGGGATCAGATGGCCGTGTGTAAAGATGTCCCCACATATTTATTTTTTATTTATTAAAGGTACTTGTTAATTTAAGTATAATTAAACTATACCTAGTTAAGATTTAGCTACTAACTAGCTTTTTACTTTTATAATTTACTTATATATAACTTACTTACCGAATGCTTTTTCTCGTCCGATGAGTACGTGCCTGATCTAAGCCCCTGTAAATATTTATTTTATCATGCGTTGGATAAAATATCAAATAAAAGCTATTAAATAATGTTAGTACGGTTAAATAAGTATACTTTTATTACTTGATGTTTTTTTTTTTTTGACGGACCTAATCACTATTTATACCAGAGTGGTAATATAGTGGGCGCGGACTTGCGGGGGAGCAAGGCTCGTACCTAGAGATGGGCAAACCACCGGGTTTAAACCTACCGCTGGGTTTTTACCCGATAAACACCCATTTATTCCCACCCACTGGGTGAAAATTCGGGTGTTTATTATTTTTATAACAAAATTTATATAGGTATCCATATATCATTAGATTTTGCGTATGCACATTATATGTGACATTTTTTCACTTATTTGTCAGTAAATGCAGGGGCTTAGAACATCTATTTTAGCAAGATACCAACAAAGCAGTGGATAAAACGGCGTAAAGCACAAAATCTGCAGAAAATATTGTTTTTAAGGGCAAATCTCGGTATTTGAACAAGAAACATAAAAAAAAAGATGGCGATAAAATTATTGTTCGTAAGTCATGAACCATGGTTTAGGGTACTATGTTTAGAAACGAGAGAAACAACAGTACCAATTATGTTTAAAATATCAATATCCGAGATGGCAGCAAACTTTTTCGTTTATTGGGTCAACTTCGATTAAACTATACACAGTGTTATAACATGTCCTAGGCCAATCGTAATATCAGGCAGCTTCCATCATTTAGTATACTGTCACCGTGACTTTTGTCTAGCTAGCTTTGACTTTGACTTTGACTTGCGCTAGCTCCTACCTTTGTACTTGCCACGTTCGCATGCAGTGTAGGTATGAGTGAGTGTAGTGCTAGCTAACTGTAATTACAACTTCTTTTGATCATCCCGTTAGAACTTGAGCATTCTTCTTCTTAGCGAATCGATGGCAAGTCGAATTTTATAATGTTGTAGCCCAGAATGTGGCCACTTGGACGGCGGATTGTGTGGCGTCCATCAAATCTTGCTGCGTGCAGGTGGCAGGGCACGCAGGACATGATGTCAGGTGGGCCATCGTCTGTACTTCTCCGCACACACAGTTTATGTCAGTATTATCGGAAAATCTCCACCTAGACATGTTATCTTTACTCCGGCCGACCTGAGTCCGAAGTCTATTTAAAGACTTCCAGATCGGCCACGACAACTGATGTCCGGGTGGGAGATTCTCAGATGGCGTGACAAAGGGGCTAGGAAGGGAGACTCCGCGGCGCCAGAGGTTGCATTTTGCTTGTGGCGGGTCGTTGGTCAGTGGTTCGACGCACTTTATAAAACTTTTTCGGCTTTTCAGCCGTTGTGGCACTGGTTTATAGCCACTCAGTGGGTGCCGAGTGTCGTCGTCCATTTTACGCCTATCAAGGGAGCTTTCAACTGCTCTGCGGACATCTGGAGGCGCTATGCCAGCTAATGGAAACAGCAACTTAACCGGCGTCGGTTTCAGGCAACCAGTAATGATCCGGCAAGTTTCGTTTAAGGCTGTGTCCACTAGCTTGGCATGAGCAGAGCGGTCCCATACTGGGCATGCAAATTCGCCAGCTGAAAAGGCAAGCGCTCACGGTCTTCTCAATCGCCAGCTGTGGGCGACGGGAGCCAGCATCAGCCTTTCGGCTCTGGCTGGGGCTGTCCTCGCGGTCCTCTACTGAGGACCGGGCACGGGGTTGGGCTTAAAAGCCGTTGCCATCTTTGGATGGTGGAACTGTGGCCATCTTTGGGTTGTGGTGCTCAGATCTGGGATGCGGTGCTCTCCTCCTCGGCGCTTCTCGCCAGTAGAAGCTCCCTGGGGAGAGCCTTCGACCTTGTGTCCGGTGGGCGTCCATGTAGTGGGGCAATCCCGCGAATATGTTCGAACGAGGACTGGTCCGCTCGTTCGAACATTGTGGTTGCCAGGCGAGCGATGAAGGCGTCCAGGTTCTCCAGGTCCCGCAGGATGGTGGAATTGCGCACGAAGTATGGGGCGCCGGTGATCATACGCAGGCTCTTATTTTCTTGGGCTCAGGCGTCTCCTGGTCGGCTCCGGGACCAGGGCGTACCATGCCGGCGCGGCGTATGTGAGCCGCGTGCGTAGGTACGTCTTGTAGATCCCCAGCTTCGTGCGCAGGGGAAGGCGGGAATCGAGGACTGGACGCAGCTTCGTTCTGGCAGACTTCACTTCTTGGGCCTCAACAAGAAAGGCAAGCGCCAAACCAGTAGTCCGCAGAACTTGTGGTGTGGCTCCCCATTTAGTGGTGGTAAGGCGCCGCACTAGATTGTTTCGAGCATGCACCTTCCTTTTCACACTCGCACAGTTCTTTCGGAAGGTAAGAGACCTATCCAACAGCACGCCGAGGTATTTGGGGGAGTTACTGTGGGAAATAGGCACCCCACGCCACGTGATTTTGAGCTTTCGACCCGCCTGTGCATTGCGAAGGTGAAATACGCATGACTCAGTTTTAGACGGATTGGGCTTAAGGGAATTCTCTGCGTAGTAGCAACTCAGGTTCTTGAGAGCTACCGTCAGATTGGCCTCAACCTCTTCGAAACTGGTCGCTTGAGAAGTGAGAGCAAGATCATCAGCATACACAAAGCGGGAGGTATTTGGACTGGACGGCTGGTCGTTGGTATATCAATTTTGGGTCAACAAAGCTAGTGAGGCGTACCAGCAGCAACCGCTCAAATAATTTATAAGTATGGCACAGGAGTGAAATGGGCCGAAAATTTTTGGGGTCATCTGCTGGTTTTCCTGGCTTTGGTATAGCTGTGACCTTCGATTTTCTCCAGAGTCTTGGTATTAGGGCAGATTCCAGACACTTGTTGAACATTTGTAGCAGCCATGATACTGCGACGGGGCCAAGGTGTTTAATTTGCTCCACAGAGATGTTGTCAACTCCGGAGGCTTTCCCGCACTTAAGGGATTTAATGGCGGTGATGATGTCACCATGCCCTTGTTTTCCATGCCCTTTTACTATTATGCGTCATGTTGATGTTGGTTACAGTATCAATCCACCTGTCCCGCTGACTTTCATCAATCCGCGACAGTAACTCTTCCCCGACTCGTGTAGTCTCCTCGGAAAAGGGATCACCGCAATACAAAGTCTCGTATCGCATCAACAGTTCCCCCGACTCCTTCGATAATCCTGGGATGTAGGAGGTACGGCATCCTCTGGGGATACAGTGACGAGACACCTCAGAGACTATGTCAGCAAACCGATCATATTCTCGAGGGGATGGTGGTACATTCAAGAGGGCGTCGTCGACTGACTTTGCGTACTGCTCCCAATTTGCCTTGGAGTAATTAAATCGGCGTTTAAGGGGGACCTGTAGAGGATGGACGACTGGGCTAATCTCGCACATAATGGGCCTATGTTGAGTGCGAGGAATAGGTGGGCATACGGTCTTAACGCACTGAGAACTTATGTCTGAACTGGTGAAGATTAGATCTGGGTTGTATCTCCTCTTCCATCGGCCACTATTAAAGGAAGCCGGTTGTTTTGGGTCATGAACAAGAGTCAAATTGTTAGATTTAGCCCATGTCTCGACCGCTTGACCACAGTCGTCAAGGTCATTGTAGCCCTAGAGTGGATTATGACTGTTAAAATCACCGATTACAATTTTCACCCGTTGCTGATCGTCAAAGTTTGAGGGAGGGGAGAACCGGAAAGGCATCCCGGGGGGCTTATAAACAGAGGTAACAGAGCAGTGGTCGAGGTCCAAGGTAATCACCTCGATGCCATTCTGGGTCGAACATTCAGAGGATTTTACTCTTACTCCGGGAGTAACAAACACTGCGTTACCGTGTTTCGGGTGTTAAGTCTCAGAGATAAGAGTGAGTCCAGCTACGTGTGGTCGGCATTGTGTTTCATCTCGATGGGTTTCTTGTACACACAGTACATCGCAGTGTGTCTTGCGACAGAGTTCAGATAAGAGTTCTGATTTGTCTTTCGAGAAACCCTCAATGTTAATCGAGACTACATACAGTGCCGGCTTTAACACTGGACTGTATGGTTGATTTTGATTTGCCATCGTGGGGAAAGGATTCACCAGTCAGCTAGAAATAGAATTCGCTAGACTGTTGCCCAGGGTGCGCCAGACGTACTACCGAGTAGCGGTAGCGGTACGTCGCTCGGGGAGGCTTCTTTCATGCACCTTGAGCATTAAAAGATGGCGACATTTTACAGATTTCTACTGTTTTATTTTAAAAATGTTTATTCGGTTGAACTTATTTGAGTCGATGTGAGTCAAGCGGCTGGAGCGCTGATATACATCAATATCTTTTACGCATGTAGGTTTCCTTAAACTTAGTAAAATGCTTTACGCTAGAATATACAAATACAAACAAATTCTAAACAAAGTTTCATAGAAATTGTCTCATAAACAAAACAATTGGCTGCTACCTTGGGCTTTCCACATTATTGAAGTTGCGCATATTGCATATAAACAGGGTATTTTCATCAAGATATACAATAAAGTTTTTATTCTTATTTTATCATCAATTATTATAATAAACACCCACAAAAATGGGTTGTTATGGGTAAAAACCGGGTTAAAACCCAAATCACCGGGTTTTTACCTGGTTAGGTGGTTTGGGTTTTAACCCACCGCCCATCTCTACTCGTACCCCTTAAATTATTACTTGATGTGTGAATTTTAAAAATACGGGGTACCGATAATCTTCACCAAATATGTGCATTTGAAAAATAATGAATTGTGTAAATATTTTTGTTTACCCTTTTTAAATTAAATTACTATATAATACTTATAAAAAAGTGTTCGTTCATGCCGTCATCAACACCCCACCGAGGGGCTCGAACCTACCCTGAATTAGGGCGATTAGGCCTTAGTCGACCACGCTGGCCCAGTGCGGGTTGGTCGACTTCACACACAACCTTTGAATTTCTTCGCAGGAGTGTGCAGGTTTCATTTATCACGATGTTTTCCTTCACCATTTGTTCAGTTTCATGGTCTGATCTGTACAATCTTAATAAGTATCACGGTATGTTTGTATACTTGCATTTTTTTACTGTAAAACAACAAAGAGATGTGGTTAGGGGGTAAGAGCCTTCCGCTCCCCCAAAAGGCCGGTTACGCTTGGTGCGTCAATTTTGTGACCCATTAAAAAAGCAAGCATTACTTACGCATTAGGCCCGTTAAAAAAATATGGGCTTAAAATTCCCTAAATTCCTTACTTACCTTTGGTTCATCGGATGCTTCTTCTGCGATCTCTGAAATCTACAAGCAAATTATCTCAAAATATTCGTGGACTTGTAGTATAGGTCGCTTAGTGGTCGAGCTTTCGACTCTCATTCTATTACAAAGGTTTCAGGTTCGAATCCCGATGAAGATACGGTTGTGTTTAGAGATTGCAGGCTGAATCACTTGATTGTCCGAAAAGAAAGACGATTCGGGCTTCGGAAGGCATGTTAAGCCGTGGGGCTGTTATCTCATAGGAAGTAGTCGATTCGTTACACGAGCCACGTCAGCGTTTGGTCTTTTCTAGTTCCTTGGGTGGCTCTATAACATTCAATCAATCAATCAGCCTATTGCAGTCCACTGCTGGACGTGGGCCTGCTCAAAGGGCACGCACACCAAAGCGCACGATCAACCCGCTTTCCTCATCCAGCCACCACTAGCGACCTTCCTCAGGTCATCAGCCCACCTGGCAGGGGGGTGTCCCACACTACGTTTCCCGAGACGTGGTCTCCATTCGAGAGCGTTTACTCCAACGCTCGTCGGTTCTACGACAGACATCGACAGACAGGCTCTATAACATTGAGATCACAAAAAGAAAGGCGGTAGGTCTTCCTTTTGAACAAAAGCCCTGGATTTGATTCCCGGTCGGGGAGATAGAATAGTTTGGATAAACGGATGTAAATTTATTTGGAGGCATTATAGCAAGTACGCAGTAACGAATTTAGGCTCTGCTAAGCTCGTTTGTTGCGATGAAGCCCAATCTTATTTTACCCCTAAAAACTATGTGTCCTAGTACGTGGTGACTGCTACTCGTAGTATACCATAACAAAGACTAATTTTTTTTTTGTTTCTATGAATCAAAAATATGTTTTGAATAGATGCTCTTACCGCTACAGGTAACGTGTAGTAAATAACACAAATTAAAAAACTAAAACTATTCATTTTTATATTTTGTAATCGATTTACCATATTGACTGAGAAACAAAAAAGAAAACGTTACTCGAAACAAGAACTTAAATTAACTTTTTGATTAATAATCGTAAAATTGTATTTTTATTAGTTTGTGAATGAAGTTACCAGAGTCTTATGACTGTTAGGTAAGTAAAAATAGTTTTGATGTGGTTTTGTGCAAACATCCTTTATCATGAACAGCGACGCGACGCATCATTTGTTGATTTGATTACAATACCTATAATTTGACCGAGCGAGCGAAGCGTCTCCGTTTCAGCTTGGCCAAAATTGCTTTTGTATGTCCATCTGTCTGTTTGTTCCACTCTACAGGTCGCGTTTCTCAACCGATTCTCGTGAAATTTTGTGAGCAGGTTCGATAAATTAATAATTTTTTTTTGTCCAGTCAGTTTGTGGAAATTTAAAAAAATTACGGAGTTATGGGGGTCGTCAGCTTACAAGGTCTACTGCTGAAACTGTTTTCCTCTACAGATCACATTTCTCAATCAATTAAAATAAACTAAAATAAAATAATAAAAATGTATTTGAGTTAAATAAATTTCAAGGGGTCGGGGATCATTACAACGAGACGACCTGGTCTTCCTGTCTGCCCCACTGTTTCTTGTCGTACGGTATTCGCGCGCAGACAACATATTGCTCAAACATCGTATATATATAACCAAGTTAACAAATCCCTGTCCATCTTTTCTCTGACTAAAAGAGAAGTTAATATAAAAGTGTCAAAATGGCTTCATACCCTAACTTATGACCAGACCGGAGATATCCTTTCCCACCAGCACTAAATTCAACCACCGCGCCGACCCACACACACTCACACACACACGCACACACACACTCACACTCATTCACATGATATACTAACACATCACTCCTTACAATATAATTTAGAGTTTATTTAGGATAGGTTTGAATTCCTTGTACAAATTTATGTTTTACTTGCTGTTCACTACCTTAAGTTACGATAATTGTGAAGTAATGCTAGCGGACGCGCATCACCAGCTACTATAATACAGGTTCATTCCTAGTATGGTACTTGGTACCTGACTGATGCTCTGACAGAATTTTTAATTACTTACTTGAATTTTTTTATTATTATTATTTTATTATTATAGGGCAGCAGTAGTCTGCATACAAGTATACTCAGCATTGTGAAGAAAAAAAAATGGTGTTCAGACGCGTCAAATACAAAAACTTTTTATAGGAACATGGTGTCGAAAGACGACAAACAACATTATCCGTAAAAACGCATTTTCATCTTGCACTGTATGGGAGGACGAAATTTATTTTTCGACCCACGCCTTTGGTAAAGTTACTATTGTACAAGACGGTCTGAATCTCTAAAAAAATGGTTGAATGTCCCAATGGGAATAAATCAGTAATTCGAAATATACTGCTGTTTCGCTCTTGGGACGGTAAATAAATTATTACAACAGTACATAATAGTAGATTTTACAACAAGTGCACAATACGAACCATTTTTATCCGAGACTTTTAGCAGCCCGAGCCGAAGGTGAGGGCTGATAGGTAGTAATGTCGAGGATAAAATGGTTTTGTGGACGAGTAATAAACTCTGCTTTTCACTTCGATTGCGAGGAAATAAAACAGTAGTATAACATAACATTTCTTTAATTAACCAATTTACAAAACTATCGTAAACTTTGAGATATTTTTCCCGAGACATTGGCGGTAATATCTGTTGCACAACTCTCTGTGCATTAATTTCCATAAGCGTATTAGAAGAGTGTTAAATCCTCTTCTTCACTGGACATTTTTAACAATTTTAGCAAATTGAATTAATCAACACACGAAAAAACAAGAGCTGTTTCCCGCTGCTTTATTTTTTTTAAATCTTACGACACTGATATTAGGCTTGGGCTGCAGACCTATACAGCCTACTATTAAATTAATTTTGTAATAATATTTTTCTTAAACTAATTAAATAACCTACCGTACTTGAATTTAAATATTAATATCTTTTATGTCTTAAAAACACATAAGGCAATTAAATTAAAGTAAATATTATAAAATAACAAATTCTATCTATGAACTTCTTATTATGTTTGGCTGTATGGCTCATGATACATTTATGAGAAGATAGGTACGTTAATGCACTTGTGCACAAAATTCGATTTTGTGCAGCCTATATCCTGCACTTGCACAAATAAGCACTTTCAGAGCATGAGAAGTGAAAAATATTATGACCGATGATGGTTAGATAAAATAGAGGTGTAAGTAATCGCATGGAAAAAAGAGTGGCATATGCTATTTTTTACTTCGAGAATTATCTTATTCCCATTGGAAAAAGCAATACTAGTATTTTTCGTTCATTATTGTTTTCAGCTTATATTAAGAATTATTATTCACTTTTTAGTTTGATGTGCTTTAAAAGCGTGTTTTTTAATATTTTCTTTGGTTTTACTATATTTTATTTTTATAAGTATTGAAGTACACCTGGCGCCATCTATTGTCTTAATTTTAAAGAGCTGTCAGAAAATCCCCTATTAGTGCCTGTTCATATAGTAACAATGAACAGGCACTAATAGGGGATTTTCTGACAGCTCTTTAAAATTAAGACAATAGATGGCGCCAGGTGTACTTCGTGGATTCTTTTTTTTTAATCCTTTTATGGCCCTGCTGGGTGGCTCGCCGGATTTCTTTGGATCTACGAAACGTCAACGCCATCTATCGGCTGTCGGAAAATCCCCCATTGGAAGGAAGATGAATTCATGGAGGTAAGTTACTAACAGATCTCTAATCACGAGCGAGAGTTTAAAATGTTAACTCAAAAGTTATTTTATTTTTATCGGATTGTACTCGTTCTTTGGACGGTGGTTAATTCTGTGCCGGAGGGTAGGTACTCATACTGTATGTCGCCTGGAGCCAATCCTGTAGCAAACAAATATTTCAAAAGCGCGTCGCCTCGCCCGCCGGCCGCCGGTCTATCCCACCCACGTAGATCCCACCTCATAATATTTTTTTGACAAAGCTTTCTCCATAAACGTTTGGAATTTAAATGCATACCATAGTAAAAAATAAATTACAGTGGTAGGATTTATGGTTGGACAGGGTAGGATAATATTAACTAAGAATTGTGGAGGCGACATTGGTTGAACATGCATTCGTCACGTACACAGGTCACGTAATAATCAATAAATTATGAAATTTCTAAAAAAATCGCACAACTCCGGCAAAAAACAAGTTAGATACCTACCGGACTAGCTACAGCTAAGAAATTCTTCTATTGAAAAACAAACTTACAATTTAACAATGTTGTCATTGTAATTTAATCGTCTACTGTACCTATTACCCACAGACATATAAAAAATGCCTGTGCTATTACCAAATACAGTAAGGTCATCACACACGGCAGCTATAATATATATTATAGCATGAGGCAGCCAGCTCTCTCGTCGCCATTCACTTTCACGCAAAGCGGGGGTCAAACAAAATGGCGTATCAATCAGTGACTGGCCATTCTGCTTGACCCCCGCTTTGCACACAAAGTGCATGGTGATGAGAGAGCTGGCTGCCTCGTGCTATAATATATATTATAGCTCCGTCTGTGACGGGCTTTACATCGTCTAACTAACCCTGCGTTCCGTGACATGCTGTAATCGATTAGCACCCGTAATCAATAATAGTGGTAGGTAATCGCATTTAATTTTTGAAAGGTGGCAACTGGAATTTGGAATTTTTTTGACGTTTCCCAGAAGAAAAAGTCAGCTGAACATTGATAATTGCAAATAATTGCAATCAGTGCACAGAAAAAAATATTTATTTGTTATTTTAACGCAGTAGGAGTTGAATTTCTGTTTTAAATCTTTCTATATTAATTTCGCGTCGTGACACAATGTGACTCATGAAGCGAATTAATTTCAAATTTGTGTAACGTTAATTTCTTTGTGTGCATCGATCGTGTGTTCGTTTTTTGTTATTTGAGAAATGTTTGGGAGGCCGAGGTGCAGGGAATGGACACCTTTGGTGACTCAACAGCTTCGTCTGCGGAGTCTAATTCAGGTGAGGAGATGGTCACTAACAAAAGCTACATTGCGTATTCTGTACGTAATAAAGTCGAAGGTTTACTAACAAACGCCTACCTCACGCCTTGTGTCACGCGCCGTCTGCATGACATTTATATGATCCTGGTACTTATTGTACTGGGAATAGCTTCAATTTACGTTTTTGTAGTCCAGGCTTTATAAGCGCTCGGCGCCTGTGGTGGGAGATATTGGCCTTATTTTTATCTTTTTTGTTTATTAGGGTAGAAGAAAATGTAGAAATTATACAGAAAACTTAAGTTTGTGTCTTATTTTACACATACCTATTAGGATTGATTAGATTACCTCAAGTCAAACTTAAAAGTACTAAATACAGTTGAAGTTTGATATACCTATCTTGGGTCATCTTGTCTTAAGGTAAAAAATTACTTGCTTTTTTCTCTACTACACATTAGTTCATTTGACAATATTCTAAAAGAATTATTCCTTTTTTTGATTTGTAATATTTGGAGGCATCAATAAATAACACCTGCATCATACTATATTTCTCCCTGATCACTTTTCAACAGATGTAGGCTTAAGACATGTAACAGCATTGTTATTTATAAATTTTGCAGATTGTCGGGTACAACATTAGGCCTCCTGAGAGCTGCAGATTGCAGTGTGGTTTCTATCTGACGCTGCATCATACCACAATGTCTGCACCGTTCTACACAAGCGAGAGAATCTGCTCGCCACATCCAAAGTGGAAAGAAATTGATTCAGGTATCAACAGTAGCTGTGATAGATGCTCGATTGTTTGTTTAGATAGATGAATGAATGAATTAAATTAATTCATTATTATTATTTTTATCCTATGTGTATAGGAACAGAAAGAATTGTAAAAAAAATAATGTTATAACGTGCCAAGTGGTTGCCCATAATGGTGATGTCATAATTTCATAGAAAATAAGCAATAACGTGTTTTGGAGCTGCCACTATGCCCTCCGTGGTGTTGTAGGTAAGTATGTGGGCTGCGTATATATAGGCTGAAGGTCCTGGGTTCAAGTCCCGCAGGAAAGTTTATGATTTTGGTTGTTTTCTATGAATCTAAAATATTTTGAAAGTATTATAGTTAATTGCTACATAGCAATTTCTTCCAGGCAGCTTTAGATTAAATAAATAAAATAAATAAATAAATGTGTGGGGACATCTTCACACATGGCCATCTGATCCCAAACTAAGCAGAGCTTGTATTGCGGGTACCAGACAGCTGATATACATTACATAAATAGATAAATACATACTTATATAGATAAACAATAATCAGACACAAAATAAATTTTCAAATATCCGTTAGACAATGTCCGACGTGACCTGTGACGTCATTGGTCACACGCACGGGCCATACATCCGCCATAGAAAATTATGTTTTCGTAAGAGGGACAGATATATTCGATCAATTTCGATTCTGTTTTGACTGACAGTTATTCTATTTTTGTATAAAAAAACTAATATATTTTTTATGCATATTCCTACTAAACAAACTGTACTTACTACAAAATAAAATGGATAGAAAGTATACAAAGTTAACCTTTGATCCAGATGGAGTAGTTATTTTACCAGTTTAATAATAAACATAGGCTTTATTATAGCATTGCTCACAATGGGCTCGTCAGTCTAAACATTCTGACCTCATAAAACATTGCTTAGTAACTATAATGTAGTGTTTCATTAATGACATGATATTGAAACAGGAAAACATAATAGTTAGGTTCCCAAATAGAGTATGATGTCATAGCATCAATTTACAATCTAAATGTTGTGGCTTAGATGTTATTCATCAAGTACAAAAATGTGATTCTCAACTGGTTTTTTTTCAGTTTTACGTATTAGTTTGTAGGTAGAATCATAGCTCCCTTAGATAACAATGTTGCAAATGATAACTTTAGTTCACGCTCTATCCCCAGCGAGCAAGCAGGCATGTATGACGAAATTAATGCATGATGATGAAACGATTGTGACGAGTGGGGTTATGTGTTATTTAGGTAAAGTGGTGTACCTTTACCTCTTGAACCAGGGACCTTTAGATTAGGTGTATAGGAAATTCAAAAGAAAACCATACCTATATCCATACCCAATCAACGGCCCGTTACAGTCCACTGCTGGACCATGAGCCTCCTCCACTTAAGTGGAGGGTTTTGCCATAATCTCCACGCTAGGCAGGCAGATTAAAAGGTTACTGTATTGTATCAGAGAGCGCTGCTGCCTGTTCCCTGTTCAATGTGTAGTCCCCAAGTCGCCTCTTACGACACCCACGGGAAGAGTATGGGTTGGTGACAAATGTATTCTACTCTGCCGTCACCACACGGCGTATCCATACCCAACAGTGAGCAAATTAGATATTTCTATCTAGGAAGAAATAGATCAGCCTAGTAATAAACTGTGAGTGAGTCTGATTTACACATTTCAAGATTTATTATTACAAATTAAATTACCTCCTGTCCGGTGACGCGGGTTCGATCCCCACCACGTGCCAATGTGTTTTCGAATTTCGAATTCATATATACGTTTATTCGACGCTCTTACGGTGCAGGAAAACATCGTGATGAAACCTGCACACTCCATTCAAAGGTTGTGTGTAAAGTTGACCAACCCGCACTGGGCCAGCGTGGTTGACTAAGGCCTAATCGCCCTAATTCAGGGTAGGCTCGAGCCCCTCGGTGGGGACGTATAATATGAGCTGTTGATGATTACAAATTACATTTGAAATTGTGCGCAATAATAGTTCGGCACGACGTCATACCTCTTCTCCTTGTTTTTTCCTTGATTTTCCTTATTTTTAAATTAATTCAAAATATCTGATTTGACTCACGGTCACCTACGTGATCAAACGAATATAGTTAGTTTTGACTACTATCTAAATATAAAATGGCATTTCGTGTCTCAACAACTTGGACACCAGGGCCCCGTTTCACGAAGCAACAAGTTACAATTTGATATTCATTGCGTAGACAATGAGATAAAACGGCTTTCCGGCTTACAGTTTAGGCGAATGGGCTACGCAATGAATATCAAATTGCTACTTGTAACTTGTAGCTTCGTGAAACGGGACCCAGGTTTCATTTGTCGGTCATAGAGTAATGCCTGGGAACTAGGTCAACAGGGGGTGAGGCCGGGGCAGAAAACTAGTCATAATATAATATAATATAATTAACTTGATATCAAATTAATGATACATCAACAAGTGATAGATTATAAACAGATCGTTAAGTATAACATGTTTGAATGTTTGTTTGTGTAGATATGAGTGGACTAATCGTCGATCGATTTGATTCACCTATTATATAAAGAAAGCTTGAGATTCAGTTTGATATAGGTATGGGATCGTTATTATTTAAACAGATATTTGTTTAAGATAATAGTATGTGATTCATATAGTTTGGTAAATGTAGGTTTTTTACCCGACTGCTTTAGAAGGAGGGTTATGTTTTTCGAGTGTATGTATGTAGGTATCAGTGGCGAAGGGTCCATACAAGCCGATTCCCCTCGGCTTACCTTTCGAAAATCCGCTCCAACAGCCTCTAATGCTGATAGTAATTTACGTACACGCGAGCGAAAGATAAATTGCTTTTTTAAATACAAGTCGAGGCGGACGGTGTTCTACAAGCACGTCAATGTATATTCGATCACGCACGAGTCGCACGACCGACCGAGTTCGTGAATTGCCGTATACTCTGTCTCTGGCGCTCCTAGGGTTTACTTTCATATTTGCCTTCTCACGCGCATGTTGCCGGCGCTGTCAGAAATTGTGGGATGTTGTGTGATTGGTTAAATTAGGATTTATATGGGGAAGTATAGAGTGTTACATTTAATTAGTAAGTACGTGTCCGCCAATTTAGTGTGTGCTTGTTTGTAAACAGTGAAATTGTTGTTTTTACTGTGTTTTTCACGATCTGTTCAATGCGGTAAGTTGTTGAGTGAGTG
Source organism: Carpatolechia fugitivella (assembly GCA_951230895.1). Taxonomy (NCBI): domain Eukaryota; kingdom Metazoa; phylum Arthropoda; class Insecta; order Lepidoptera; family Gelechiidae; genus Carpatolechia; species Carpatolechia fugitivella. The sequence continues at coordinate 8,815,926 of OX579670.1, read as the reverse complement.
TTGTGAGTTCTGTATGCTATAACGGCATTAATTCATATGGATTGCTGATCAACTGACTATTTGACTACTTGTGTAGCGATGAATTCCATTTTCCGAACTCACAGTTTTGATAGCAAAAAGCATGTCATTTAGTTAGGTAGGCCGCGCTCTTCCGGCTTACCTTTGTCAAAATTACACCCTTCGCCACTGGTAGGTATGTATGTTTGTATGTATGTTTCTGTGGCACGCTCTACAGCCTAAACGGCTTGATAGAGTTTAGCTAAAGAGGTGTCGTTAGATTCGTCTTATTTGTGAGAGTGACACTGGGTACATCAAAATAATAAAAAAAAACTGAGATGGCTGATTTTTGGCGCCAAAACGTAGTCTTCAAATTTATCTCTCCAAAACCTATCGAGTAGAGTTTCAAAATAAAGGGCTTTATGAATGGTCTTCAAAAATATGTACAACTTATATGTTTAATTGTAATTTGGAATGAGAAATGCTAAAAAAACATCATAAATTTCAACGTTTTAAATTGAATTACCTATAATAATGTGTGGAAGAGACACAACAATATCGGTCATTCATTACAAAAACTAAAAAGATTAAAATAATTTTTTTATTAAAAAAACAAAAAATCCGACTGCGTGAATATTTAAAATTTTCAAACTTAATTAATAAATGAACTGAAAAGACGCAAACAAGTTTTTTTGTTTTGTTTTGAATGATCGTGGTTGATAGTGTTCACAATAGCAGTCGGAGGCATCAAAATATATGGAACATGATAATATTGTAAATCATTTCTAAACCTAAGATATCATAAATATTGGCAAGGTCAGGTCAAGTGGTCCTGTTAAGTGTTTTGCTTTAAGACTGCTGTCTACTGTTTAGCCGGATCCAAACAGTTTAACGTGCCTTTCGACATACAAAAGACGCTTATATTTTAAGCAGTAATCATGCGGTTGGCTTAACATTTGTAATCGCAAATGATACAAAAGCCACCTTTCACAAGTCATGTTCTGTCACATTCCATTTCAAGTAGTTGCATAATTTGCATTCCTAGCAGGGTTGATGTCACTAGTGATAAAATAATTAACATAACCCACTTGTGTGTGCCGATAGTTATATACAATATACTATCGTGTTATGTAGATCATAGTGTGTTAAACTGCTAAATGACACATTTACATTTACGCATTCACGTGCAATGCTATATGATGTCATATTGTGTTGATCTGCAAACACACGCATTATTTTATTATATCATTTATCATTTTGATGACGAATACTAATACACTTCATCAATAATACGACTTGGAAAGAATCTTCTACTTCGTTTTATTTAGAGTTTAGCATGGTTTTGACCTTCCATGATTTTAAACTTTTACGGTTACTATCATAACATTTTGAAGACAATATTTTACGATATGAAAATAATCCTGTTTGGAAGAGGAGCGGTATCTTCTGATACAGGCAATATTTTGCTTACTAGAAGATACCAGCTTTTAGCATAATTACGAATTGTGTTTAAAAGAAATAAAAACATTTTTTTTAAATTCGAGTAGATCCGATATTTCGGCGCTGTTACAAATGCTAGGTTCCGGGCGTCAGCTGTCACACGATGAAAAAAAGACCGTGTAGACCCGTAAGGTTTAGCGTATACAACAAACGCTTAGACAGACAGACAGACGTACGGACGGACAGAGAAATAGACAGACATGTCTACTTAAATACTGTACTAAAGTTATTAATATAATTTTGTTTACAGAAATAACCCAGCGCATGTCATCAAACAACATTGTCATAAGAATATGGTGCCATGAGTTTAATGAAGAAGAAGACAGAACTCAGGACACCATAATACAGACATGGGGGATATACTTCAGCGGTCTAAGATACATAGGCGCTAATCTAGCATCTAACTTCACTTCAGACTGTTTCAAATGCAATACTCTAGTATTCCAAATGCATGGCGGTTACTTCTGCTCATACAAAAGTCTCAAATTAGATATAATTCCGCCAGAAAACGAAGTAGAACACGGGTCACTATCGTCCGACTCGTCAGGCCGAACGAATTTGTCGAAAGTGACTTTAGAATCGAAATTCATTCAGCATCAGAAATTGAAAGAATCAAGATCGATTTCACCTAACAAATTCTCTAGGAAAAATGATAAAGAGTTGTCTAAAAGTCATAGTCCAGTCGAAAGAAACCTTCGAAACTACTCTTCGTTGAAAACTTCGACAAGTTTGAATATTAATCAAAGTCAAAGAGAGAGGGGCGATGATGGCGGTGATAGAAAGAAAATAGACCCGAATTTTATATACGAACATTCTCCTAATAGCAACGACGTCGTAACGGGGGATACTAACTGTGATACTCTATCGAAAAACGCTTCGAGAGAAGATTTGTTTAGTAGCAAAATAGATTTGAGCGAAACGGCGGAGAACTACGATCTCAGAAACGAAGCGGACGGCGCGCCTAAATATCGCTATCTAGCTCTTAGTTTTTTAAAATCGGAAATAAGACCGAGTTACAACGCGAAGAAACTTCAGCAATTGCACATACTTCAATACGAAATCAAGAAAAAACAGGAGGCAGTACAAGAGATAAAGGAAAAAATATACCAAAGGTCTGCCCTGTCAAACGATTGGTCGTTGTCCGATGATTTTGATGAAAGATTGAAAATGAAGAGTAAATCGCAGAGAAATATATTCTCGCCCGAAGAAGAATCTTCGGATAAATCAAAATTACAAAGCAATAAGAATGGCAGAGTGAAAGAAGATCG
>OX579670.1:8123536-8212961 GCA_951230895.1 Carpatolechia fugitivella | reverse complement strand
GCCATAATCTCCACGCTTGGCAGGCGGGTTGGAGATCGCAGATTAAAAGGTTACTGTATCAGAGAGCGCTGCTGCCCGTTCCCTGTTCAACGTGTAGTCCCTAAGTCGCCTCTTACGACACCCACGGGAAGAGTAGGGGTTGGTGACAAATGTATTCTACTCTGCCGTCACCACTTTGTTCATATAAGGTCTTAATTCTAAATATTGCAACAGTACATACAGGAACCCTGTAAGGGCACTACAACTTTAAAAATTTATCTAATTATCATACCTTAGGGATACGTATTTAGGACATATTATTATAAATTTACAGTATATTGTCATAATATTATTATCACATTATATTTTGTACCAAGTCTTCTTCAGTATGGGTGTAAGGTCGACAACCGACCTCACAAACCCTGGTGTCAGTATTGTAGAGCCGCCAAAGGCCAGTGGCTCGTGTGACGACTAGACAGTAGCCGGGATCAACGGCTTAACTTGCCTGTTCCGAAGCACGGAATCGTCTTTCTTTTTCGGACAATTGGGTAATTCAGCCTGCAATATCCAAGCCGAACTGGGGAAAGTCTCACAAAGAGATTTTTGCTAGATAGTGTCCCCACCGGGAATCGAACCCGGAACCTCTGTAATGAGTGGTAAAATCACGACCACTCGGCCATGTAGGCTGTGCCAGGTGTAATGGCCAGATCTGTTTGCTATCTGGGAGTTGCCAGTTCGATTACCACGTTATGCGTGTTTTGAATTTAGAATTCATTATGTATGTTTCTATTATAATATTGAGAGCTTCGGTGGTCTAGTAGTTCGGACCGCTGCGCTGTCTTCTGTCCGGGAGACGCGGGTTCGATCCCCACTACGTACTAATGTGTTTTCGGGACGGGAAAATGTTATAAAACGCGAGCGCAGCCGCGGGCAGACCACTAGTTTAAAATAATATTAAAAATGAAAGTTGTTTTGCTAATTAAATTGTACGGTATCTCCATTTTTTTACGAATAATGTCATACTTTTTTTAGGAATGAATCATTACTATTTTTCCGAAACCGCTCCACCGATTTAGATAAATAAAAGGTTATCTAACTTAAAAATTAGAGAATCAACGTTAAGAATGTCTAGATGAGAATTCTATTATATTGGTATAACCATAAGAAATTTTTACTGTTACTTATCGGTGTCGTATTTGCGCAAGATAGTTTCTGAGAATGTAATTCGTATTATTAACAGCTTCAATTAACTTAGTTTGTCAATTTTGACACATAAAATAGGCACCATTTTCGTTCGAGAGCTTATTTAAAGGCCCATTCACAAAGAAACGCAATAACGTCGGCTGCGTCAGCATTTTCCTCGCTTCCTTTTCCACGATTGACAGCTCCGACCGAACAATTAAAACTTCAGTGGCCTACGTTGGCTGCGTTCGCGTCAAGCAAATTGAAAAACTTGAGTTGGGCCAACTTAGGCCAACTTGCGGATGACGTCAGTGCCGCGTAGAAATTAAGAATGAGTTGTTGTACCTTCCCCCTTTTCTTTCGTACAATGATAAATCGTTAACAACTTCACTCGGGTCGAATGAAGTGAAGCGCGGGCAAAGTGAAGTGTAAAGACGACATTAATTCTTTGACTGCAGCATAATGTTATTGACTGCTACGTACTAACGTTGCGTATTGCTTGATTTGCAATATTAATCTTAAATTCATATTTTGGTAGTACGTCTGCCTCCGACGCACAGGGTCGTGGGTTCGAATCCCGCCCAGGGCAAACATTCGTGTGATGAGCACTTGTGTTTGCCTTGTGTCTGGTTGTTGTTTATCTATATAAGTATGTATTTATCTATTCATGTAATGTATATCAGCTGTCTGGTAACCATAGTACAAGCTTTGCTTAGTTTGGGATCAGATGGCCGTGTGTGAGATGTCCCCACATATTTATTTATTTATTTATTTATATTTGTGTTCACTTTATACTTGGACACTGAACAATACATGTTTCGCTAAATATCCTCGTCTCTTTTATTCTGTCGCCTACGTCCCTCCTAACTTAAGAGAAGGGTCTCTCTATTTCAGCTTGGGCGAAAATGCTTACGTATGTCCGGAGGATGTCCGAAGGATGTCGCATTTCTCAACCGATTCTCATGCAATTTTGTGAGCAGGTTCTATAATTATGTATCGCGGATAATTGTAGGTGTTGAAAACGTCAAAAAAAAAACATATTTCAGCCATTTCGTTTTTTTTTACTCGCGAGCTGCTCACAGAGCCACTGGTTGGTTCGACATTTGAAACGCCTTGGTTGCCCGGAGTGAGTCGATGATTGACCCTACAAACCCTATTGTCCTAGTTATAGAACGCCACAGGCCACGGGTCTTGTAACGACCACTCCCGTACATAACAGCTAGCCATTCAGAGGGGGAATGCTGCCAGTATCCTGGGCACCATGACTGGCGGGGATGCGCTGGATGAGGTGTTTTTTTTGTGACTTTTGTACATATTTGACTTTGTGTTTTTTAACCCCCGACGCAAAAGAGGGATGTTATAAGTTTAACGTGTCTGTGTATCTGTGTATCTGTCTGTGGTATCGTAGCTCCTAAGCGGATGAACCGATTTTCGTTTAGTTTTTTTTGTAACATAGATAATTTTAGCCCGAGTGTTCTTAGCCATGTTTCATGAAAATCTCTTCAGCCGTTTGAAGATCATCAGCTCTTTTCTAGTTGATGAGGGGATCTGACGAACTTCCTTATCTCCGATCGATTCGAAATTTGGTACCTTGTTACTTCAATCATATTGAAAGTATATGGTAAGGTAATCATGACCTGATCAGCCGTTTGAAGATCATCAGCTCTATAATAGTTGATGAGGGGATCTCACTTACTTCCATATGTCCTATCGATTCGAAATTTGGTACCGTATTCCTTCAATAATATTGAAAGTATATGGAAAGGTAACCATGACCTGATCAGCCGTTTGAAGATCATCAGCTCTTTAATAGTTGATGAGGGGATCTGACTACTTTCCATATGTCCTTTCGATTCAAAGTAAAAATACTCTCCAATTTTCTTTTAGATATAACTGTACTCATATATCATAATTTATTTGTTATAAAGTTTAAAAATTATGAAATAAAAATAAATTAAAAATTTAAAAACCCCCGAAGCAAAAAAGCAAAACATTAAAAAGTAAAAAATAATACCTATTGTTGAGCCATCAAATTCGATAAAGTAACACCTATATATTTTAATTTTATTAGCGCCAATATACCGCTAAGTTTTAAAAAAAATATCGTATGAAAACAAGTTGGTCGGATATGCTAACAAATTAATAGATAGTCAATCAAATGAAGCGTCTGACTTAAGCGGTACACCGACGCGACATTATAGCGTCATTTCAACGAGCAAACCAAATCGTGCCATCCATCAATTTCTCTAATAAAATTAAAATATATAGGTGTTACTTTATCGAATTTGATGGCTCAACAATAGGTATTATTTTTTACTTTTTAATGTTTTGCTTTTTTGCTTCGGGGGTTTTTAAATTTTTAATTTATTTTTATAAATAATGTAAATGAAAAGCTTTTGAATTCTATTACTAATTAATGGCTAAGAATCAGAGAGGCTAAATTAAATTAGAGACTCAAGCGAAGGCGTTATTGAGTGACAGTTTCAGATAGTTATAGTATTTATTTAATCTGTGAAGTCTAGACTAGAATACAGTCTGCAAAGGCAAATGACCTTAATCTACCTATACCTATAATAATAATAGACAACTGGGCTAGTTTGGCGACTGGTCTTATAAAGACTTTAATTATTTCTTACAATATTCTTCTTAATTTTGTGGGTAGTTTAAAAAATAACTAATAAAAAATTACTATTTATAAAACCAGGGTCAAATGACCCCAGCCGTCTTTGAATGCAAGCCATTTTTCAGTCTTTCTAGTGTTAAGGTCGACAACCAACTTACCACAAGCCCTGGTGTCAATACAATACAAATATACTCCAAACGAATACAAAACCGAAAAACATAACAGAAACAGTGTCAGTGTTAAGCCGCCAAAAGCCAATGACATGGCTCGTGTAACCATAGTAGCCGGGACCAACGGCTACAACTCAAATACGTACCCTCCGAGAGGCTAGAATCTATCCTGAATAGGGGATGGGACTACTTTTTTTAATTTTATTTATCCAAACTTCTTACTTTCTGCTATCAAACACTAAAATAATTTTTGCTCAATCTTTAAAATTGACCGAGTTATAAAGGTTTGAAATTCAAGATTAGACAGAGAGGCACATACCCACTTGTGGCGTCATTTGTTAGTAACGCCATATAATCTCCATACAAAAAATTGTTTTTTGTAAGAAATAGACATATTGAAACTTTAAAAAATCACGTGAAATCTTCGTGAAACGTCTGCTACTAATCTATATTTTTAAAATAATTCATAAAATATGGTAGGAACAGTCCGATCCCCTATAGTGATCAGGCTGTAGTCGACCACGCTTGCGGGTTGGTCGACTTCACACACAAACCTTTGGATTTTTTTGCAAAAGTGTGCAGATTTCCTCAGAATTATTCGGTTATTAAAATTTATTTTAGGGAACACTTTTAAATAGGTTCTTATTGATGCAAAACCGTAGTTGTAATGAACGTGTTTTTTGTAAAATTGTATTAAGATTTGTTTATTGAATTGAATAAGTCCCTAAATCCAAAAACAAGTGGAAATTTTGTATACATTTGTAAATTTAAATAACATTATATTTAGTTGTTATCGTTAACAAAGGGAATTATTTCTATTAAAATTTTCATATACGAAGTTTTTGAACTTATGAAGTTTAATATGTTAATTCATACAAGTGGCGATATCGTTTTTCAATATTTTCTGTCATAATACGATGTTATCCCAAGGGAAGAAAGTAGTCAGTCTAAGATGTGTATTTTATTTAATAGTTAATTACTGCGTAAACAGGATTCAAACACCATTAAAATTCTGACAAGTGGGTTGTAAGAAAATATTATATAATATTATAAATATTAATAAGTTAATCGTGTCTAAACTTAAATTTTCTTTTCAAAAATACTAAATAAATTACGAAACTTTAAAAGTCGCAAATCTTATTAAGCTTCTAAGTTTTTAAATTATTCAGTATTTCAAAATTTATATTTGATCATAAAATTTGTAAGATTAAATAACATTATTTATTAGATTATGTACGTCTACCTTTTTCATAGAAATTTCTAATCTAAGCATTAATCCTTCAGATTCACGGATAAATACCAGATTGAACATTTTTTTACTGCAACGGTAGTTTTTTTTTTAATAAATAAGACTTAATTTTACATCGATTTTCTGTAACAATAAGGGGCGAACAACAGTGCTTTAAATTAAAAGGGCTATCTGATTCATTGCCAGGTGGACTGATGAACTGAGGAAGGTCGCTGGTGGTGGCTGGATGAGGAAAGCGGGTGATCGTGCGCTTTGGCGTGCCCTTGGGGAGGCCTACGTCCAGCAGAGGACTGCAATAGGCTGATTGATTGATTGATTGATTGATCTGATTTGATTCACTTATCACATAAAAAAAAATGTGAAAATATATTCTTATGTTTCTTCCGCTTTGACGCATTTACTACTGAACGGATTTGGATGAAGTAATGGAGATAGTGGCCTCGATTCGGAATGTCACGCTCTAATCCTTAATTTAAGTTAGTCCGTCCTTTTTACCTTTTAAAGATTGAAAAGGGACAGGAGATGGCCATCCTAATATTAGAGCTGTCAAACATCGAATTTGAACCTTATGCCCGTGTCGATTGCACAATATTAGAGAGCACACATGCAACTTAAAAATCTCTCAAACTGACAGTTAGGTTATCATTCGTTCATCACCTCTCTTTCATTGGTCATAAAAACGAAAAGGATAGCTGGATTATTCGAGGCCAATTTATACCCGCCGCGGGTGGAAAACTAGTATCTGAATAATGAAGCAATGAGACATGATGAAACTTGGACATAATTACCTATTAAACTTGGGTTAAAATAATCTTCATTTTTATCAGTAGACTCTACCGAATAAATAAGATATTATAAAGTAGGTTATAGCTTACAGATATCATAATCCAGCTAAGATAAGTTGTCTATGTCTAAAATCACTGTTCTACCTAAACCTCATTAATTTGGTATTAGAAATAATTAGTTATAAAATGATAAATTTTACTCTATGCCCTTTCTTAGAAGTTCTAATCTATACTCCCTAGGTATTCAAGTTTAGATTTTCTAGGTGATTAATCATAAAGTGAATTATCAGAATTAATATTTTACTAATAATCATAAATAACCATTATGAGGTAAGAACTTTATTAGTCTGGAGGAGGTCACAACCTACGTGGCTGAGCGGTGAAGCGTTGGGTTTTCGTTGCGAGAGGTTCTAGGTTCGACTCCCGGTGTAACACTGAGGTCAAACAAATGTGACGTCAGAATGTCTAGTTTGTTTAAAAATTAAATTAAAATTAAAATTCATATATATATATATATATATATATTTTGAGTAAAGTATATATATATATATATAATTAAATTTTTTGAATATATATATATATTAAAAAAAATCTATTAATTTCAAAATATAAAAACAAAAAAAAAATATTGACTAAATTTAAAACAAAATATCATATCAAATCAAAAGTCAATAAAATAAAATCAAATCAATCAAATTAAATAAAAAGTAAAATTAAATAAAATTAAATCAAAATGAAATTTAATCAAATTAAAAATGTCATACAATAAAAATCAAATCAATCAAATTAAATAAAAAGTAAAATTAAATCAAATTGAAATGTCATACAATAAAAAACAAAATATATAATTAATTATCAAAATATTATTGTACGAAGGGTGATGAGCTGGTATGCAGCTTCATCCACCCGTGCACCATAGGTGAGTCCCACCGCTCGGCCAATGCGCTCAGGATGCCGTTAGTGCTGTGCCGCGAGGCGCTCCGCTTTCTAATAATGGCAAAGAAATCGTCTGTGTGCGCCTGCGCGAACATCGTCGAGGCGCTGCAAAACCGCCGCAGCCCCATCAGCACCCTGAACGCATTATTGTAGGGCGCTGTATGCCCGCTGAATGTAGCTGGTCCATAGGCTGCACGCGTAAAACGACTGACAGTAAGCTTTAAATAAAGTTACTTTTACTGGTACAGTACAGCGAGCAAACCTACGAGCCAGCATGTTACACCGAATAGACAGCGACCTGCGTTCCCTCTCGATGTCCTCATTGTCAGATAAGTCCTCCGTGACCCAGTGACCCAGATACTTAAACTTGCGTACCCTTTTCAAGGTCGCACCACAAAGACTAATAGGTGATGCTGAAGAGTAGCTTTTGGCAGCAGCTTTAAAGATCATGTACTCACTCTTCTTAGGGTTGTATCTGAGCCCATGGGCCTCAGCATATGACTCACAAATGTGCAGGAGTTTCCGCAGCCCACCAATCGACGGGCTCAACAGCACCATGTCATCTGCGTAGCTAATGTTATTAATGGATACCCCGCCAATAGAGCATCCGAAATTAGCGCTGCTGAGCTCCCCGATCAGCTGGTTCATGTACAGGTTGAAAAGGCGCGGCGAGGTCAACCCCCCCTGCCTCACCCCGCATTCCAACCTATACACGTCCGCGTGTGCTCCCGCCCACCTCACACTGTTCTGTTGGTGGCTGTACCAATACCTAAACATTGACACTATTTCACTCGGTAGCTCTGTCTCTCCATGCAGATTGCTCCATAGCTTGTCGTAATTTACTAAATCAAAAGCTTTTGAGAGATCTAGGTAACAAGCATACACGGGAGTTTTTCTACTTTTTTCCGTGTTACTGCACAGTCTGCTTGAGATATAGGATAGCGCTCTCAGTTGATAAGCCAGGCATAAAGCCAAACTGAGCGTCATTTAATCGCAAGTGTTTCTCCAAATGTTGGTCAAGCAGTCTGTCCAGCAGCTATAATAGTAGCGAGCGAAATAGTCCTATAGTTACTAACATCAGACACATCGCCAGTTTTGTTTTTCAAAATTGGTACAACCACTGTGTACATAAGGTCATCAGGCAAGTAATTATGTCCTATACACAAGTTAAAAAACATAGCTAGAACTCTCGGTAGGTGCACACCGGCGTACTTCAAGTGCTCGATACTAAGGTCATCATGGCCTGGCGACTTACCCCTCACCATCCTTTTAATCACCGCGGCCACATCCTTGGCAGTAAACCTGATGCTGACGTCTCCAGGGAGACATTGCAGGCTGAATGTCAGAAAAGATAGATAATTCTGTGCTCCGGAAGGCATGTTAATTAATACTTTATTTTATTTAACATTTATTGCACACAAGACAATTACAAAAACAAGACATTAAAAAAACGACACAACAGGTACTGCTTATTTCTAAAGAAATATCTTCCAGCAGACCTAAGTTTTTCTTTCTTCTTCTTTTTCTTTCTTCTTTGTTTTTCTTTTAAAGTTTATTAGTTTCACGGATAACCAATTAAAAAGTTGTTTAATATCCATCTAACAGAAAAAAGGAGGTCTAGGTGCTTCATCAACGGCCCGTTACAGTCCACTGCTGGACTATGAGCCTCCTCCACTTAAGTGTTTGGTTTTGCCATAATCTCCACGCTTGGCAGGTGGGTTGGAGATCGCAGATTAAAAGGTTACCGTATCAGAGAGCGCTGCTGCCCGTTCCCTGTTCAATGTGTAGTCCCTAAGTCGCCTCTTACGACACCCACGGGAAGAGTAGGGGTTGGTGACAAATGTATTCTACTCTGCCGTCACCACACGGCTAGGTGCTTACACAAACAAAACAATATACAGCCTTGAAACTCTTGAAAGAAACAGAGCACGGAATTAATTCACGAACCGTGCCAAAAGAGGAGCTACAATCTCCAAATGAAGTAATAGCGAACAGAAGAGTCGATGGTCTTACTTCATTTAGTAAAGTGTGCTAGTAACGTCGACAACACAATGCTTCTTGGAGGAATATTTTACCGGTTCGTCTGCCCGGACAGTCGTGTTCAAAAGTCAGTAAGGTCGCGACGACTTGCGGCAGACTGAACATGATCGAAGACAGTTGAAACGAAATCTGACGTACCGCGTTCGTCCATCGTCGTTGACGGCTCAGTCCTCTAGCTGGTAGTACACCTGCCTACGAAGCACAGGGTTGCCGGTTCAGATCCCGCCCTAAGCCAACATTCTTTGTTTCTGGATGTTGTTTATCTATATGTGTTTAATTATTTTTTAAATGAATATTAGCTGTCTGATACAATTAAGCTCTGGTTAATATTGGATCAGATTATCCTTACATTTTTTTCTAACTAATTTAACTAATTGTTTGTTTTTCGCGTACGTTTTTATTTCTTCTTCTGTTGTTGTTATTATTAAAATTGTTTAATGCATGAGTGTTACCTTTACATACTTATTGTTTAGAATTTTATATAAATTTCAAGTTTGTTGTAGCCCTCGTTATATTATTTTATCATAGATCTAAGCGAGAAATGTGTATGAAGCTGGTGTTAAAAGATCTTTGTTACTACATAATTTCTTTATAATATCTACTAATGTAAGCGCTGCATCTATTTTTCTCCAATAAAAAAAAATGTTGTGACTTATTTTCTTTATGCTCTGGCTGGAAAATTTCCTATTTCTCACGGCAAAATGGAAAACAAGTGGATAGCTGCGTGAGACAGCTAGATGGTATAAACAAAAAGAGCATATTTGAAATAGAACGGACTGCATTTTTAATTCGTTCTGAAGTTGCACTTCCAACTCCACAAATACGCCAAAAAGTTTTAGCGAAATGCAACACGAATAGGTTAAAATTACGTACATATTTGAATTTAGGCTTTGGTTTCAATTAAGGTCTCCTATGTTTATTCATACGTTAGAAATAAATCATAATTATTGATTCAACATCATCAACGGCCCGTTACAGTCCACTGCTGGACTATGAGCCACCTCTAGTTAAGTGGAGGGTTTTGCCATAATCTCCACGCTTGGCAGGCGGGTTGGAGATCGCAGATTTAAAGGTTACTGTATCAGAGAGCGCTGCTGCCCGTTCCCTGTTCAATGTGTAGTCCCTAAGTCGCCTCTTACGACACCCAATGGAAGAGTAGGAGTTGGTGACAACGTCACCACACGGCATGATTGCATTCAATTCAATTATTATTTTTACGAACCCAGTTTACAAGTTTAACAATAAAACTTTTTCTGTCGACTGTACTACGCGCCCGAAGTTGGAAAATACTTTATTTTATTGATTCGTGGAGTTTTGGCACGTTTCCACTGTCTGGCGAGATCCGGTCAAATCCTTATTGGGAATGTGGGGAATTGGTTTTGTGACGTCATGTCGTTTTCGTGTTTTTTATTATATTTTATGTCCGACAACGGAGAAAACATCATCAACAGCTATATCCCCACCGAGGGGCGCAAGCCTACCCCGATTTAGAGCGATCACGCTGGCCTAGTGCGGGTTGGGCCACTTCACACACAACCTTTGAACTCTTCGCAGGAGTGTGCAGGTTTCCTCACGACGTTTTCCTTCAACGTAAGAGCGACGAATAAACGTATGATTGTAAATTCGGAAACACGTTCGTACGTGGCGGGGATCGAACTCGCGTCATCCGGACGGAAGACACCACAAACGCTCTAAAAAATTAAAGGCAACGTGACGTGTTAGTAAATAATGTAAAACATACCTATTCATGTACCTGTAATACAAGTACAATCAATAATAGGGTACTGGGCTACCTTTTTTTTTAAAACAAACTTCTTAGTTTCTGCTATCGAACACTCAAAGAATTTTTGCTCTACCTATCCTAAAAATTGACCGAGTTATAAAGGTTTGAAATTCAAGATTAGACAGAGAGGCACATACCCACTTGTGACGTCATTTGCTAGTAACGCCATATAATCTCCATACAAAAAATCGATTTTGAAAGAACAGACATATTGAAACTTTAAAAAATCACTGTACATTCGTTTCTCAACCGATTCTGTTTTTTTCTTCGCGAATCGTCTGCTACTAATCTATATTTTAAAAATAATTCATAAAATATGGTTAATTTAGGAACAGTCCGATACCCTATTCAATTTATATATTTGTACAAATTTCTGTATTTTCACCATCAAAATACAAAAGCTTTGAATAAGTGAATCTACAATTTTTTTTAGATAACCTATTCAATATTCATATGAGTGCTCTTCGTACATTTCGTTAAACATGCTAAGTAGAATAATTCAATAAAAAAAATATTCTTCTTTCGTGGTAAGGTCGACCAAAACGCACTTGGTCCGCGTAATTTCACCAAAAAATCTTAAGTGTATTTTTGCCCGCGTCATACTCGTATAAAACCACTTATTAACCGCAAATTAATTTAATTAGATCATTTTTTAAAATACTGAAATATTAAACTTGCTCCTTCATAATTTCAAAGGAAACTAAAAAAAAATGTTGGATTTACCCCAGTTTTCTTATTTACCCCGACTCGTTAATCAGGGCTTTAATTGAAACAGGAGCAAGGTAAAAAATATAAAACTCTTCAGTGCGGATGAATAGAGAATAAACTGAAAATGTTTTATGAAATTTTAAACTGAATTCATAGAAAAGGTGGAAATAAATCGCTCATTTTAACATCTCTGTATTAGTGCGTCGGTGGTATAGTGGCTAGAGTCGCTAGTTTCCGTTCACGTGACGCCAGTTCAAACCCCACCACACGTAAATTGTATTTTTTGGAACTTCGAATTTATACGAGTACTTGTGGTCTGCCCGCGTAAGATTTTCCCGTGGGAATTGAATTTTCTTCCGTAAAAGTATCCTAATGTGTTAATCCAGGTTACAAGCAATCTCCATTCCAAATTTCATACAATTTTTTTTTTTTTACTTTAAAATGCATTTCTAATGTTTAGTTATATGTTCTACCATCCACTTTTCTTCAACGCACTTACGGAGAAAGAAATTATCAAGAACAAACTTGCACATGTCTGGGAAAAAAATTAAAGGATATGTGTGAAGTCGACCAACCCGCTCTGGGCCACAGTGTAAGCCGTGTTCAGATTACTATCAGAAAGAAGAAAGAAAGAAAGAAATACATTCTATTTAGTACAAGAGATGACTACACATACAGTACATCATTTGAAACTTAACCTAAGAAAATAAAACATAGTTGTCCGAAAAGTACATAAATAGTGCCATCACACTCGATACTAAAAAGGGCTACTAGCTCAGCTAATGCTGTAGCCAAGAGACTACAACGCTGGTTTTCAGCTATTTACGCTGGCTATCATTCAGTAGGTTGGGATGGGATGCTTTTATAGATCTGTTTGTTTGTATACCCAGATCAATGTCTCACGCGTCAGTCCATACCAATGATACAAATACTATTCTCTCTATCAAGATACAAGAATAAAGGCATGAAATTTCATGTCCGT
Organism: Carpatolechia fugitivella; assembly: GCA_951230895.1. Classification (NCBI taxonomy): domain Eukaryota; kingdom Metazoa; phylum Arthropoda; class Insecta; order Lepidoptera; family Gelechiidae; genus Carpatolechia; species Carpatolechia fugitivella. Next base: position 8,200,524 of record OX579670.1, on the reverse strand, counting down.
TTGTATATCAATATCATCATCAACGGCCCGTTACAGTCCACTGCTGGACTATGAGCCTCCTCCACTTAAGTGGAGGGTTTTGCCGTAATCTCCACGCTTGGCAGGCGGGTTGGAGATCGCAGATTAAAAGGTTACTGTATCAGAGAGCGCTGCTGCCCGTTCCCTGTACAATGTGTAGTCCCTAAGTCGCCTCTTACGACACCCACGGGAAGAGTAGGGGTTGGTGCCAAATGTATTCTACTCTGCCGTCAACACACGGCGGTATATGTATAACAGGATTTCTAGGGTTCTTTATGCAGACAGCTAGCTCTTATAATCTCGTATCGTATAAAAAAACGCAAACGTTGCTCCAGTATAAATAACGTCCGAAAGTGAACAAAGACGGCCCATTCAGATCTGGCAATTCACGCCTCCGATATTTTGTTCCTCTACCTACACCGTGCCAGTAACCTGATTAGTACAGTAATTGCACGTTCTAGTCACTTTCCTCTTTATTGGCGTGCAGCCATAATACGAGTATCGACACTGATATAATGGGCTACGGCTATGCCACGTGAAGAGAACTTTAAATATTTTAGAAGATGCCATTTTGTTTTAAAATAATTGGAATGCTCAAAGCACGTTTCAGGCCAATGGAAGCTTCTGATATGGCTCATATAACAACCATTTTCCAGATTATAGTCTGAACCAACGGATAAACTTTCATTTCGAAGCACAGGGTCATCTTATTTTAGAGACAATCAAGTGATACAGCCAGCCTGAGATAGTCGCACCATGTGAGTTTTGTGTGACTAAAGTGTCTCCACCGGAATTTGAACACAGAACTACCCACTAGAACTAAAGCGAGCGGAACTTTCTTCTACTGAAGTGGTCAGAAGTGGCATTGCATGTAGTTTTAAAAAGTTACTAATTATGTTCAGCACTGCTTCATACAAACAATCTTCATCTAAAAACTCCTGAAAATATATTATTATCCTCAAAATGCTCATACTCATCTCATTTACTACGTCGTTTTCTTAAGTCCGCAACTTATGTCCTGTCAAATTAAATCTTTATCTTGTCTGCCGTTAACACGACCTACAAAGTCAAAGTCAAAATTATTTATTTCCATAGGATGTTATTACATCACTTAGATCCGTCATTACATTTTTTTGGGTGAGTTCACTAACACACTGCGCGAAGAGGCCACAATAATCATCATGACGTTAATTACTGTACTAGCATGATTAACTGGCACGGTGTAAACGTGTATTTTTAGTAAGGCGATTTATCTAACGAAACCGGGGCGCTACACTAGCCTTGTGGAAGCCATCGGCGAATTGAGGAAAAGTTCGGAAAGTACGCAAATTGATCTGGGGCAATTAGATAAATGGGGTAAAATGGTATGAATGTTTAAGACAATAATGTAATTGATTTTGTTGGGGCAGTAAAATTGTTTGATTTTCATTTAAAAAAAACTTAACTAACTTTACTTTACTTGATTAACTTTTTAGTGTTTTACCCCTGACCCCAAACAATAAGTTGGTATTGGAAAGTTCAGTAACATTTTTATTATTAAAATTGTTTCCAGTTGTTTGACTTTGAGAAAGCTTTTTTGGGTTCCGTAGCCAAATGGCAAAAAACGGAACCCTTATGGATTCGTCATGTCTGTCTGTCTGTCAGTCCGTATGTCACAGCCACTTTTTTCGGAAACAATACCATTTTTTTCTAAACTGAATAGTTTGCGCGAGGGACACTTCCAAAGTGGTAAAATGTGTGTCCCCCCCCTGTAACTTCTAAAATAAGAGAATGATAAAACTAAAAAAAATATATGATGTACATTACCATGGAAACTTCCAACGAAAATTGATTTGAACGAGATCCAGTAAGTAGTTTTTTTTTACTACGTCATAAATCGTAAATCGTAAACCGCGGCTACTATCTAGTCGTTACACGAGCCAAGTCAGTGGCCTTTGGCGGTTCTATAACACTGACACTAGGGTTTGTGAGTTAAAACATCGATCAAAGTTATAACGAACTACAAGAACTTTTATGTTACTTGCTGCTACGGAACCCTTCATGGGCGAGTCCGACTCGCACTTGGCCGCTTTTTTCATTTTTTTTTTCTTGAGAAGGTCAAACTGTCCAAACGTATGTGCTCGCTATTGTACGTATAAGATTGATGTGCATGCAGTCGACTGTACGGAAGCACTTTTTATTTTCAACGAAATACCTAATATTTTTTTAATTGAATAAAATATCAAAATTGCTATTAAATAAAAAGACATCCTTTCAAAAACGAACTCGACTCTTTGAGTCTAAAAAAACCCGCACTTTTGTATTCTGTTTCAGAAATGATAAGAAAAAAATAATTAAAATGTTTATAAAGAACATGAAAGCCAACCGGATGCCGATTTTTGAAAGGGTCACTCATTTCCTGTTCCTCCATGCGAGAAATTAGGAAGGAATTGGAAAGAGCCACTTCGAAATAACATTTATTTTTAATGAAAAGCCGAAAGATTATTTTTGGTAGTAGTAATATAAAATAAATTATTTTTGTTTTGTTTGTGTAAAGTCTGACGGCTTCGTAGCCTAGTTGGTTGTACGCCTGTCTACGAAGCACGGGGTCGCAGGTTCGGATCCCAGATGTTTCCCCTACATTCGTGAGATAAATCTATTCATGTATGTAATCAGCTGGACAGATGACTTGGTGAAAGTTGCTGGGCGCCCGTGGATGCAAGTAGCGCAGGACCGTTCACGGTGGAAACCTATGGGGAAGCCTATGTTCAGCAGAGGACGTCAGGCGGCCGTCAATACATTTAGCTAAAATTATAAAAATGGAATTCGAAAGAAAAATGTCGTGCAAACTTTTTTTCTTCTATCGAGCCGACCCCCCCAACACCATGTAGACGTCAGATGTAACTGGTAAAACGCAAACCCATCAACATCAATCAACGGCCCGTTACAGTCCACTGCTGGACTATGAGCCTCCTCCACTTAAGTGGAGGGTTTTGCCATAATCTCCACGCTTGGCAGGCGGGTTGGAGATCGCAGATTAAAAGGTTACTGTATCAGAGAGCGCTGCTGCCCGTTCCCTGTTCAATGTGTAGTCCCTAAGTCGCCTCTTACGACACCCACGGTAAGAGATAAAAAAAATCTATAGCGCTGACCCCGTATGACGTAACTACAACGAATCATTTAGCTCTTCGCAGAAACGATATCATTATAAGCATTTTCCTCCTCCAACTTCATTTTAACACCCTGCCTTATACCGGGTCTTTTAACACCTCCCTTATACCGGGTGTTACGTGTTGCGAGTTCGCGGATAAATCTCAAGTTGGCTGCAATGAATACGGCTTAAAACTTTGAGAGCAAGTTGCTATATACTTATTTGATATAGTTGTAAGTATAGTGCCTTGAGAAAGAGAAGGTCTCCGATTCTTGAAATAACGCTCTAGATCCAATTTTGTCTTTTTAGTTTTTTCAAGGATATGGAAGAGAAAACAAAAGTTGGAATAATGATACCCTAAATTAAAAGTACAGCAGGTGTGTGGTGTAGTGGTATGTAGATAGGTGGATAATTCGGAAGCAAGAGAAACGCACATCCGCGGTGATAGCTAATTTATTACTGACTCGAGACAGAGCGGCGCGCGCGCCACTACATAAGTAGGTACAAACGTATCATGTAGCCTGTGGCTGCTCTACTGACACCAGGGTTTGTAAGGTCGGTTGTCGACCTTGCAACACTCACGATGTAGGAAGGAAAATCTAGCTGGCTAATTTCGATCCAAATTTGATAAGTATTTGAATTCTAAAAATCTTATGCATATTTAGTTTTTTTTTTTTTCATCATCATCATCATATCAGCCTGTTAAAGTCCACTGCTGAACATAGGCCTCTCCAATCGCACTCCAGTGCGACCGGTCCATAGCCACCTGCATCCAACGAGACCCAGCGATCCTCACCAGGTCGTCGGTCCATCTCGTGGGTGGCCGTCCCACACTGCGCTTGCCAGTACGTGGTCTCCATTCAAGGACTTTCTTGCCCCATCGGCCATCCGATCTTTTTTTTTACAGCGATAAAAATAAAGCTTTTTACAAAAGTAGTCAAATACCCTATTATAATCATAGGATGCCAACTACTAGTTGTTTCTGTTGCAATACTAACTTACTATCCCAATTGCGACCAATATTTCGCTTTACTGAAGGCGCTGAAATGTATAAAATAAAACTTAAACTAAGTATCGTAGTAACTTTTTTTTACAAGCTTTTATTTAGTTTCACCTGTCCCGTTGTCTGTCTGTCTGTCTGTAATCAAATCTTGCAAGTTAAATTTGATCCACTTCCCAGTTTTCGATTGAGCTGAAATTTTGCATTCATGTATAAATCGGATGACAATGCAATATTATGGTACCTTGGAGCTGGTCTGATGATGGAGACGGAAGGTGGCCATAGGAACTCCTCTAATACAGAACACAACCTAGTCGTGTTTGGGCTCATTAGATTTGTCTTAACAAGATCTTTAGCCATACGTGATATCCAGGGTCTCATGATGGAGCCGGAAGGTGGCCACAGGAACTCCTTAAATACACAACACAACCTAGTCGTGTTTGGGCTTGTTGGTTTTGTCTTAACAAGATCTTTAGTCATACGTGATGTTCAGGGTCTCATGATGGAGCCGGAAGGTGGCCACAGGAACTCCACAAATACACAACATAACTTAGTCATGTTTGGGCTTGTTGGATTTGTCTTGACTAGATCTTCAGTCCTACGTGATGTCCAGGGTCTCATGATGGAGCCGGAAGGTGGTCACAGGAACTCCACAAATACACAACATAACATAGTCGTGTTTGGGCTTGTTGGATTGGTCTTGACGAATACTTTGATACTAAATGGTAACCAGAGTCTTATGATGGAGCTAGAAGGTGGCCATAAGAACTCCGTAATTAAAAGACGCAACCCCACCGAGTTTGGGCCCATTTGATTTGTCTTGACGAGTACTTTGATACTACATGGTAACCAGGGTCTGATGATGGAGCTGGAAGGTGGCCATAGGAACTCCGGAACGACGCAACTCCATCGAGTTTAGGCCCATTTGATTCGTCTTGTCGAGTACTTTGATACTATATGGTAACCAGGGTCTGATGATGGAGCTGGAAGGTGGTCATAGGAACTCCGTAATTAAACGACGCAACCCGATCGAGTTTGCGCTCATTTGATTCGTTTTGACGAGCATCTTAGTTGGCGTGAATATGCAACTCCAACAGATTTGGGAAAAAGTTCGTTCCGTTTGTTATGAATGTGGATTATTATATGTCTGATTGATTATATGGATGCCCCAATGCCAAGGTGAGCACGTGCCGAGGGCTGAATGGTATGAGAGTGTATAAACATTTCATATCGCTAACGTTGCGCCTCAGGGTACCAGGGCGAACCCTGTTGTACTGAAGCCCTTATCCCTCTACAATGGACCTCGGCAAGGATGGCATTCACATAATACAGCCTAAATCAATTCAATTTCCTGCTAAATTTAATTACGGCACAGCTGAAAGAAGAATGCTTCCGATTGTCTTGTCTTGGGCTTCAACTGTGCACAAAATGCAGGGAACTACTGTAGATCATGCTGTTATTTATCTAGGCTCTAAATTATTTGCTGCTGGTCAAGCTTATGTGGCTTTAAGCAGAGTTAAGTCTTTAGCAGGACTTCGAATCGAAGAACTTGACTGCTCCAAGTTGACTTCGAAGAAACCTTGTAATGTAAAGAAATGGATAGAATGAGAAATGTTACAAATAACTAACTTGTGATTACATAACTAATTTAAACATTAGTTTACCCTACTACAAACAAAAAAAGGAAATATTTAAATATAAATAAAATACATAAACTTTAAGTGCTCAAAGCAGCACATTATTATGTGAACGTACTACGGACTACATAACGGAAAAACGCTGCTACGCGCTACTAACTACGTCGTAGTAAATCTCGAATTAAACATACTAAAAAGTTAAAAATAAAATTAAAGAAAAAAAACCTTTTTTAAAAACAAGCTTTTATTATTTGGAAAATGAACTAAAAAGTTAAAAATAAATTAACTCTAATTAGAAGTATAACACTTTATAAGTTCATTGTAACCTTTAAATATAATTAAGCTTCTTTGTCTACGACAAAATAATTCCATATCGTAATCATATATTTTTAACACCAAAACTTTACACCTTAATTATTAAATCTTCCCGTTTTTATTACAGTCCCAGTTTTATAAATAATAAAAGCGTGTTACATTTTGATGGTATAATTAAGCTATCACAACGTAACACGCTTTTTTATTTATAAAATTGGGACTGTAATAAAAACGGGAAGATTTAATAATTAAGGTGTAAAGTTTTGGTGTTAAAAATATATGATTACGATATGGAATTATTTTGTCATAGACAAAGAAGCTTAATTATATTTAAAGGTTACAATGAACTTATAAAGTGTTATACTTCTAATTAGAGTTAATTTATTTTTAACTTTTTAGTTCATTTTCCAAATAATAAAAGCTTGTTTTTAAAAAAGGTTTTTTTTCTTTAATTTTATTTAAATTGCTTAATAAATGTATAGCACCATCTATGTAGCTATAGGTTATCGTTGTAATTACTTAAAAAAAAGGTATTTTTGAAAATCCTTAATTTTAGGCTTAGAACAAACAGGCACAATTCCGTTTTCTGTTTTTTAATGAACAATCAAAACATAGTTATATAGACAAAAAACATAAACATAGTATGTATATTTCATTCATTTGACGGCTCCGTAGCCCAGGTGGTAGTGTATCTGCCTCCCACGCACAGGGTTGCGGGTTCAAATCCCGCCCAGGGCAAACATTCGTGTGATGAGCACTTGTGTTTGCCTTGTGTCTGGTTGTTGTTTATCTATATAATGTATATCAGCTGTGTGGTACCCATAGTACAAGCTCTGCTTAGTTTGGGATCAGATGGCCGTGTGTGAGATGTCCCCACATATTTATATTAATTTATTCATTCATTCATTGTTGGTTCATTTTCGAACTCTTTCTTTTCAGGGAAAGAGCGTGCAGCCAGAATCGAGACCTTAGAATATTATTGCTTTTCTTAGTATTACGTTAGAAGAACCTTGTGTAAAACTGCGTCGGGCAGCTTAGATTTAAAAATAATGAAAAATCTAGTATTTTTAAAAGACTTTTAGTCCAGCCTTTATGAAATGCTAGACTTCCTCCTTCCATCTTGAATTAGGTATCAAATTTATTACTTTTTTTTGTTCAACTCACTTTAGTTCACTCAAAATTCTTCTATGTAGGTCATAAGGTCGACAACCGACCTCACAAACCCTGTCGTCAGTGTTAGAGCCGCCAAAGGCTTGTGTAACGCTACTTTCGTAAATAGCAGCCGGGACCCACGGCTTAACATGCCTTCCGAAGCACGGAATGATCTTTTTTTCGGATATTCAGGTCATTCAATCGGAGAATGTCTCACAGACATATTTTGACAGTGTCTCTATCGGCATTCGAACCCCGAACATCCGTAATGAGAATCCACGTGAGAATTGAACGTTTCACCACTACATTACATACATTACACATTAAATAAGAGCGTCGGTGGTGTAGTGGCAAGGGCCGCTGCCTCCCGTCCGGGAGACGCGGGTTCGATCCCCACCATGTACAAATGTGTTTTTGAATTTCGAATTCATAATAATATGTTCGTTTATTCGACGCTCTTACAGTGAAGAAAAACATCTGCACAGTCCTGCGATGAAATTCAATGGTGGCGTGTGAAGTCGACCAATCCGCACTGGTCCAGCGTGGTCGACTAAGGCCTGATCGCTCTAATTTAAGGTAGGCTCGAGCCCCTCAACGTCCCCAACGTTATATGAGATGTTGATGACGATGACAAATTAATCGACCTTGTAATAAAACTATTTTAACTTACAATTTAATTGAACAATGTAAGTAAATTAATTTCAAGTTACTAGTTTTAGGAGTTCTGAAGTTACGATAGCAATATGTTTCAACTCGTACATACACAAGCGTTAACCACATTCAGTTAACGAGTTTTAGTTAAACTTTGAACCTAGGTTCAACTTGTAACCGTTATTCTAGTTATGATTTACTACATACATTGTTTCCATGAAGTCGTGTTAGTTTGTTGTTCGTTTTTGATGTAATTTCTCATTTAATTATTGACGCTAAATACATTTTTATGGCTCTCAGTCCGTAGGTTCTAGGTTCGAACCCTGCTGGGGACACTGTCAAAACAAAAATTAGTTTGTGAGTCTGTTCCCGGTTTGGATATTATCACTTGAAAATATTTTTATTAACAAAATGACAGTTTGTAGATAAATAACACTGTATTACATATTATAAGATAAGACTATAACCAACACGCCTTAACGTGCCTTCCGAAGCACGTAATCATTTTACTTTTCGGTGATTAAGCCTGCATTGTCCTAATCAAACAGAGGGCTGTTTTACCACAGTGCCACTGGGACTCGAACCCGGAACCTCCGTATCATTACCTCCGTTTCGGTCCTCATGACCGAATGATACTGCTCGGCTACGAAGGCTGTGACAATATTAACCGATTGTAAATAAATAAGTAATATATTTTATTCAAAGATAGAAACAAACTCTTGCTTCTATTTACAGTTAAGGGCCCCGGAGACGGTCAAACGGTTTGATTCAAACACGTAAAGTTTGGTTTGACTCAAACCATTATGATCGTTTACAAAGGTGGTTTGAACGGTTTGTCAAACATTTACGTGTTTGAAGCATGTTTGATGCAATTTCATATTTTTGTTGTGTTTGACGAGTCGGAAGTGTAATTACGACAGCGTACCGAATCAGACTGCGCAGAGCCGTTTGACAAACCGTTCAAACCGACCTCAAACGGTTTGATCAAACACGTAAGGTTTGAGTCAAACCGTTTGACCGTCTCCGGGGCCCTTTACATACTTAAAATAACTGTAATAAGTAGACAAGAGCTGAGGTCTTAAAATTCCATACAAATACAATAAACCTGTTCCCATACAGGCGATGTAGAACTCTGATTGCAAATTAAAACAAATAGAATTCTAGTACTTCAAGTATAACAACTAGTATCGAAGTATTTGTAACTGTTATCGTAATATCTGTGGAACTTTCAAGGTTTGTACAGACTAGTAGAGAGCTAACGAATGTTTTTATTATACCTAGACCGTAATATTTATTTAGTTTTAAAACCATTGCGCGCGAGAGTGATCAGTTCATGAAATTGATCAACTTTCGATCCTCGACTTTACTTCGATAGATTATAAACTAACGAGAAATAATACGTTAATTTGTAAATGGTTGGCTGCATTTCACAAAATTTTACGTCAGATAATAATATCGCGTCAGTGGTCTAATGGCTAAGGCCGCTTCCGGGAGACGCGGCGGGTTCGATCCCCACCACGTCCTAATGTGTTTTCGAATTCATATGTACGTTTATTCGACGCTCTTACGGTGAAGGAAAACATCGCTTCGAAACCTGCACACTCCTGCGAAGAAATTCAAAGGTTGTGTGTGAAGTCGAGCAACCCGCACTGGGCCAGCGTGGTCGACTAAGACCTAATCGCCCTAATTCAGGGTAGGCTCGAGCCCCTCTGTGAGGACGTATATGAGCTGATGATGATTATAAACTAACGATGTTCACAATCTGCCGGTGGCATATACCTATACATACATAAAACATTAATTGAAAGTCAACAGTTTTATTATGCAATATCAATATTTAACTTAAACAATATTAAACAGTTTTATTATGCAATATCTTTATTTAATTTAAATAACTTGCGAATATCAATATTTTTCGCTTTTTATGTATACTTCACCAAGATCACTTTTTATTTCCGTATTTCATCATCATCAACATCAACATCAACGTTACAGTCCACTGCTGGACTATGAGCCTCCTCCACTTAAGTGGAGGGTTTTGCCATAATCTCCACGCTTGGCAGGCGGGTTGGAGATCGCAGATTAAAAGGTTACTGTATCAGAGAGCGCTGCTGCCCGTTCCCTGTTCAATGTGTAGTCCCTAAGTCGCCTCTTACGACACCCACGGGAAGAGTAGGGGTTGGTGACAAATGTATTCTACTCTGCCGTCACCACACGGCTAATCACGGCATTTCCGTATTTAATTATTTAAAAAAAGTACTATCATTCAGTGTACATACATACATGGTATGACCTATTTCTTCTCGCTAAGTCCAATATGTAAGAATTTTCTTTATCGATCTACTTTCTTTCTTTATTGATCTATGTGTAAAAGATGATATGTTCAGAAAGGATGTGAGTGTTGAAATGACGGCTGATAGGGATGAATGGAGGAAGAAAACATACTGCGCCGACCCCAAATGATGGGATAAGGGCAAGCGAATGATGATCGGATTTTGGTTTTTTACACACAAAAACAATAGCTGGGTAAATTTTATTCTTGTCTTCAGCGAACAGCGAAAACCACAAATCATTCGTTCGATATACCCTGTTCTATAAAAACTGCCAGATGTAATCTCCTTTAAAGGAACTACTAAAGTTATGGCCAATAAAAGTTAATATTTAACACCAACTTAGATGTTGTCGGCACACTTAAAAGGGCTATTTTACTACAAGTATGTGCTAAAAGTAACTATTTATTTTCATTATTACGAGTTTAATGTTTTGAAATAGTTTAAAGTTTAAGACTGACCTCACAAACCCTGTTTTTTTTTAATTTGTTTATTGACATAAAGTAAACAGTGTTTTGTAATTTATCCTAGCACGCAAACCTCTAGGGTTTATCTGTGCTGGTAGGTTATTGAACTGCCAAATGCCTCTATCCCTAATGAAATGCCTAAAATAGACTTATTGACGTCAATTTTCTGTAGAGTCTCAAGAGTTGCATGAACTCATTCCGCCTTCCCCCTTCTACCATCAGACGTCCAAACGCACGGCAGGTTACCATCCTTTCTTGGTGACCATTCCTCGCTTGCGCACCAAACGCTTCTCAACATCTTTTATAATGCGTACCGCAAAGGAGTGGAATCTCCTGCCGGCGGCGTCCATATTTCCGAGCACGTATAATCCGACTCTCTTTAAAGCCAGAGTGAAGCTCTTTCTGGGTAAGCTCGCTACATCGTAGATCCCATCCCTGCTCTCGGGCTGGATCGGGGTCAAGAGCAAACCCTTACAATATAAAAAAAAAAGATTAAAGGCAAGAATCCATTGAGTATTAACTTTTATTCTAAAATAGGCACAGGCTTTGATAAGTCTTCTTCATCGTGCGGACTGTAAGGTCGACGACCGACCTCACAAACTCCATGTCATGATTTATTATGGAGGCTCTTCATATGCGGATTCTTCCGTAGAGAACGGGCCTTCTGAACCGGAATCATTTTTCTTTTCGGACAAACGGGTGATGCAGTCTGCAATATCCTAACCAAACTGAGGAAGTCACAATTTTACTTTTATTTGACAGTACTCCAACCACCGGCATTCGAACCCGGCACCTCTGTTATGAAAGTTAAACGTCTACTCAGCCATGGAGGTTGTGATAGAGTTAATTGATATGCTATACAATACGGTTTTTACTGATTTAGTAACATCATACTATATAATATACTCACCGGCACATCTAACACCCTTGTATTTCGGGTTAATTTTAAACTACGCTTATTGTTGTCATTACAATTGATTTATTGATAATTTTACGATAAATTAAACACACTTAGATAAACGTAACGGGCCGTTGATGATGATGAAGATAAACGTTAAATTAACTACTTTTTAACTAACATCAGCTGTAACTAATAGAATTATAAAGAATCACGAGTATTCCCTGAAATGAAGGGTGGGCGGTTAGTAAATGTGAAAATATATTTTGATGTTAAGATGTTTGGATGTTTGTTCCGCTTTCACGCCTTAACTACTGGCCGGATTGAGATGAAATTTGGAATGGAGATAGTTTGTATCCTGGATTAACACATAGAATACCGGAAAAATCTTACATAACGCGAGCGTAGCCGCAGGCGGACCGCTAGTCCTTTATATAAACTAGTTAAACAGGGTCTTACCCACAGGTTACCTCTTCCATTACTTTAACTTAATTAAATGTGAGGTAGAAGTAGAACCATTTGCAAAGATGACTTATTTAGTTATTAGAGTTGTCAAGATAACAGTGTACTAGGTTAGCCTGTCAAATTAACACCAGATAAGTAAAGAGAAAGAGCGTCGGTGGTCTAGTGGCTAGGGCCGCTGCCTCCCGTCCGGGAGTAGCGGGTTCCATCCCCACCACGTACCAATGTGTTTTCGAATTCCGAATTCATATGTGCGTTTATTCGACGCTCTTACGGTGAAGGAAAACATCGTGATCAAACCTGCACACTCCTGCGAAGAAATTCAAAGGTTGCATGTGAAGTCGACCAACCCGCACTGGGCCAGCGTGGGCGACTAATCGCCCTAAATCAGGGTAGGCTCGAGCCCCTCGGTGGGGACGTATATGAGCTGTTGTTGAAGTAAAGATAACCAAAATACAATCTAAAATTTTTCTTTATATTCTTCTATGATTATAAAATTAAGAAACCCCAGAAATTCGAATGTATTTTTTTCTGAAACTTTCTAGACAGAGGCCTTAGGACCATCTTCAGTTTCGCAACTTATCAAAACTTTCAAAATAATAATTTGAATTTTCATACAAATTGATTCGGTTAGCTGATCACTGAACTTTATTCAGAAATCGTGCTTTATTATTTGAGATGTTTAAAAAGTTCTAGATAGGTTTCGCGTTATGCAGAATATTTCACAGCTACAATTATAACTGTTATTTTACCTGTTCCAAACTTTAACCTGTTATTTTAACTGTTATTTTAGCTGATCACTTTATTGAGAAATCGTGATTTATTTTTGAGATTTTTAAAAAGTTCTAGAAATATTGTTCCGTTACTTGAGAGGTTAGCGTAATTAAGTAAATATGTAGAATATTTCACAGCTACCATTATAACGTCGTATATAGAAGTGTAGCAATCTGAAGTGGCAGTGAGCTGGCCACGTCCGTCACAGAACCGATGAGCGTTGGAGCAGACGGGTTCTCGAATGGAGACCGCGTCTCTGGGAACGTAGTGTGGGACGCCCCCCTGCCAGGTGGACTGATGACCTGAGGAACGTCGCTGGTGGTGGCTGGATGAGGAAAGCAGGTGATCGTGCGCTTTAGCGTGCCCTTAGGGAGGCCTACGTCCAGCAGTGGACTGCAATAGGCTGATTGATTGATTGAAGTAAACATGTAGAAAATTTTACAGTTAAAATTATAACTGTTATTTTACCTGTTCCAAATACTCCCACTAGTCAAACGTAAAACCGCGGCTCGTCCGTTCAGAGTTGCAAATGTACAAAATTAAATCAAAACTTCGGTTTCAGGTTAGTTTCTCAGTACAGTCGCCAGCACGTGATGTACAACTCTTTGATACTTTTACCCACGACCGACGGACGGAACGGAGGCGGTATTATGCGTTTGGGGTTAGAGGTTGTTTGTGTGTATGTCTGTTACCATTTATCTCGAAAACCACTAGACCGATTTAGTTGCGGTTTTTTGCATTCAAAAGGTATCATTTCGGAGCATTCCTTAGACATGTTTTATAGAGGTAGACCACCAGGGAGCGCTGCAGCAGCCAGATGAGTTGGTACTACAGGAATTCTCAAAAACTACTTAAACCGATTTCGATGCGGTTTTTTGCATTCATAAGGCTTCATTTTGGAGCTGGTTCTTAGATATGTTTTATGGCGGTAGACCACCAGGGAGCGCTGCAGCAGCCAGATAAGTTAGCACTACAGGAGTTCTCAAAAACTACTAAACCGATTTCGATGCGGTTTTTTGCATTCAAAAGGCTTCATTTTGGAGCTGGTTCTTAGATATGTTTTATGGCGGTAGACCACCAGGGAGCGCTGCAGCAGCCAGATAAGTTAGCACTACAGGAGTTCTCAAAAACTACTAAACCGATTTCGATGCGTTTTTTTGCATTCAAAAGGCTTCATTTTGGAGCTGGTTCTTAGATATGTTTTATGGCGGTAGACCACCAGGGAGCGCTGCAGCAGCCAGATAAGTTAGCACTACAGGAGTTCTCAAAAACTACTAAACCGATTTCGATGCGGTTTTTTGCATTCAAAAGGCTTCATTTTGGAGCTGATTCTTGGATATGTTTTATGGCGGTAGACCACCAGGGAGCGCTGCAGTAGCCAGATGAGTTGGTACTACAGGAATTCTCAAAAACTACTTAAACCAATTTCGATGCGGTTTTTTGCATTCATAAGGCTTCATTTTGGAGCTGGTTCTTAGATATGTTTTATGGCGGTAGACCACCAGGGAGCGCTGCAGCAGCCAGATAAGTTAGCACTACAGGAGTTCTCAAAAACTAGTAAACCGATTTCGATGCGGTTTTTTGCATTCAAAAGGCTTCATTTTGGAGCTGGTTCTTAGATTTGTTTTATGGCGGTAGACCACCAGGGAGCGCTGCAGCAGCCAGATAAGTTAGCACTACAGGAGTTCTCAAAAACTACTAAACCGATTTCGATGCGGTTTTTTGCATTCAAAAGGCTTCATTCTGGAGCTGATTCTTGGATATGTTTTATGGCGGTAGACCACCAGGGAGCGCTGCAGCAGCCAGATAAGTTGGCATTACAAGAGTTCTCAAAAACTATTGAACCGATTTCGATGCGGTATTTTGCATTCATTATTCTAATATGTTATAACATCCGGCGTGGGATTTTTAAAAAATTTTAATTTTGTTTTCATAACATGCCCTTATTTTTGCAGTAGCATTTCGATATTCGTAGTTAGCATTACATTTGCCGTGTAGTCGACTGTACAATGTTTTATATTTCTTGTTAATGGATTAGTTCCGGTTTTGAATGAATATACTTTATTGCACACAGTTAAAAAGCAAATAACCGACCGAAAAGCCGGAGAGCCGGTTTGTTAAAATTTTAGACAACATCGGTCTTTTTTCCTCTTTTTTTGTGTTTTGTCTCTCCTGTTTGTACTATTGAAAATAAGCTAAGGAAAAAAAAATAATCAATACAGAAACACTAATACAAATTGCACTCTTCCCTTTTAATACACCGTTCACAAGATAATCTTCTTGGTGTATTTGCAAATTACATACCTACTTATATTTAATCAACCAAATTATCCCGTTACGAAAATAAGTAATCAACAGTTTAATACAGGGTCTTATAGTCGTACAGTTCTTGTAGCGATACATGCGCTTTGCGCTTGTGTGAGTGAACAGCCTGTACGGTCGGCGACGGACGACGACGCACGTCTTGGCTGTCTCAGATAATTTCATAACCGAAAAACGTAACGTCGAATGTCAAAATCAGCTGTCATGCATGTCGCCTTGCGAATTAATTTCATTCATGGATTTTGTTTTAGCTTTCATTTCATAACCCATAGTACATAAGTTTTGGAACGTCCAATCTATGCTTAATTCGTTCACTAGCTCTAGCCATGTGAGTGTGAGTGAGGTATTATGAAAATTGCTTTTCTCTTTATACCTGCATATCTTTTCTTTTACGGTGAAGTAAACATAACAAAGGAACCTGCACTTGCAATCAAAAATAAAACAACTAATCCATACGTTCGAGTGTTCGTTTTAAGTCTAATTGCCCTTATTAAGGATAGAATTGAGCTCTTCCATTGTGGCGTGTGTGAGCTGATAACAAAAACTTAGTGTTAAAAATAATTAGCATATCGTTAATATATAGAATCACGTCACGTAAACAAAAACTCGCTGGACGAAGGGCATGTGTTTGCTTGTAAATGAACACAGACGATGTTTTGCTAGTGTTTCCTATTTCTAATATAATAAGAGGTATAATCTAAAATTCAAAAGGTAAAGTACTTTCGTATTCAACTGTTTTAAGCCACTACGCTTTTTATCACATCCCCTCCACATCGTTCAGCGTTCTTTTTTACTTGACGGGACCTATACTCACACAAACGCAAATTGCATGCCTCGACGCGTGTCGTACTCTTCGTGAAAGAACCTTGTCTGTTTGATTGCGGTTATTAGGGTTCTCGCTAGAGGCTAATTTCGGCGCGTAGAGGGTCAAAATTATCACTATACGTTTTAGGATTCCGTATTCGAAATGGTTCAAATGTGAGTAAGTTTTTTTTTATTGATAATAAAAAATGCGACCTTATCATTTTGTTACCCCCGATGATATCCGAACAGAGATAATAAAAAAAAACAAATTGTTCTACAAATTATGCACCCACCTAATCTTCTTATTGAGTGGATTCATTTTAATAATACGATTCTAGGAACAATGTCGAGTCGTGTTTCTGAGCAAGAAAATTAACGAGCAAAATGACTTTAAACTTAGTTTGGAGTAATTTAAAGTTTGGTTATTTTAATTAGGCTCAAAAATATATTGCATAATTTGATGTTTAAGTACCAGGTGTATTTATATATTGATTACAACATGTATAATTATTTGTACACATTCTTGTCCAACTCAAAATTATCCCCCTTTCTTTATATACTGCATGAGTTGACTAAAGAAATATCTTTGTAGAGGTAAGTTTTAGTAGATTTTAATCGAGCTTGCTCAAAAATCTTACGGAACCTCTATTAGAACGCAGTAATTCTAACTTGACCGTTTTTGGACAGACAGACAAGTCGAAATTATACATTAGGTATTTCAACGCTTCTTGGTAAATAAAAGTTAACAAGGCCTCGTTATTTTTTTTTTCTTAAATTGGTAAGTTACAAAGTAGGTTACAAGTGAGCGATTTTGATTTTTCAATTTAAAATACAATTCTTTATTAAGTAATGTGTCATTTTGCTTGTAATACAGCTTTCGATACAAGCCTTAGAATGTGTTAGTAATGTATGAAAAAAAAATTCAAACATATTTAAAAAAAAAACCTAATTTCGTGAGGTCGACCAAGACTTTCTTCAACAAGAATTTCTTCTGGCCGTTCTTCTCCATAGAGGGCGTACACTTGAAGTGAACGTGCCATCCATGATAGCTTTGACATCGAAAAATTATTTGTAAAAATCTTAATTCGAATAAAAAAAAATTACTTTTGACCGACATAGTACGGTACGCTATTACCCAAAATCATAAAATCAGCTGTTCACCACAAAGTAACTGAAATAAGGCGAGGCCCTATCCTAAATTAGCAACTCAACGCGCTTTAGTTGAAAGTTCAACCGACGCACTACTGAAATAACGTTCATTAGCGTGCGATGCTTTACGGAGGACAGTGCGCAGGAATCGTGCGAAAAACTCGTTTTTCTTGAACTCTTTTCTCTTTTTTATGAAAAATATAGAGCGAATTAAAAAACTAGCTAATTTCGCAGTTTAGGTATTAATATAGCCACCCAAAAAATACAAAAAAAATATGTTGTTGTTGCTGAAAATATTGAGAAAACAGATTTGCAAATTTTGAATGTGGGGTGATTTTCGGTGATTTTAATTATTTATTTTTGCTTTATTCCTTGATTATAAACTCTTCTGTTGGTTGTAATTTTCTTGATTTGGTACATATTCCGGGACGTGAGATCCGCGAGCTCAAAAACCAAGAACGATTTTTAAAATAGGGCCTCGCCTGGGCCGCTTGTAGACGAGACTTATAGGCTAGAAAAAAAAAGACTACAAAATATTTTTAACCGATCAATTATCAAAATCTCACCTTACACGTTAAACCTTTTAGGTAGTTAGGTATTTTTACCAACGACTTGGATCAATCAACTAATCAGCCTATTGCAGTCCACTGCTGGACGTAGGCCTCCCCAAGGCCACGCCAAAGCGCACGATCACCCGCTTTCCTCATCCAGCCACCACCAGCGACCTTCCTCAGGTCATCAGTCCACCTGATTTGACCTGTTTTTTTAACGACTTGGATGGGTGGATAATATTCAGACAAAAACGTGGGCTAAAATGAAAACGACGCACCTAGCTATTAGAATGACACGAGTAGGTGACCCAAATCTAGCAACTACATTTTTAAACCAATTCTTTCCTCTTCTCAATCGATTGAGCTGAACTTTTGCAAACTTCCGAAAGCAAAGCTTCAAGAAACTACTGAAGTCTAGCGGTAAGAACACTCTGACGCTGGCTGGTGAAATTGGTTGTGGATGAAGATGATTAAGACGAGGATTCTTGATTATTTCTAGGTTTAATGATAAAAATATAGCAGAGATAAAACAGTGAAACGAGTGTTCAATACGAGTAGATGGTTAGAATGGTAATTGGAAGGGGGCGACTCCGCGAGCCGCGCGGTGGTACTGTCGTCGTAGTGTGTGTGCGGATGCACACATGCAAGGCGTCAACACACTCGGTTTTAAATCCCGAAGCTTTGGGTTCGAATCCTGGTGATACACATCAACAGCTCATATACGTCCCCACCGAGGGGCTCGAGCATACCTTGGAGTAGGGCGATTAGGCCTTAGTCGACCACTCTGGCCCAGTGCGGGTTGGTCGACTTCACACACAACCTTAAAATATCTTCGCATGAGTGTGCAGGTTTCATCACGATGTTTTCCTTCACCGTAAGAGCGTCGAATAAACGTACATTATGAATTCGAAATTCGAAAACACATTGGTGCGTGGTGGGAATCGAACCCGCGTCTCCCGCTCTACTCTACAACCTATAAAAAGGGATTGTAAAGTGGGTCATCAACTACAATTCACACAATAATAATAATGATGCTGCCAAGATCGTCTCTTCACGAATGAACTCTCTAAATGTATAGTCATATATACAACGTGTTACAAAAAATACCAAAACAAATAATATCACAGGCATTTAATTAAAATTTTCCCATCTCTAGTGTCAATTAACTATCGATTTTACTACAAAACAAACAGCATTTCATATCGCTTTATAAATACATTAAAATACTTTTATGAAAATATAAACAAACAGCCGTTGGGCTCAATTTGACAGTGAGAACCAAACCAATATAACAGAACTAAAAAAAAAAGTGAAGTGTTCCGTTTTTTTTGTGAAAAATAAGACTTGGCTTAAAGGTCGTGTAACCAGGCCATAAAATATAAAAAAAAAAAAGATTCTCATACCGGAAAAGTATTTGTACACCATTTGTCTACATTTTTAAAAGAGATGAACTTAAATAAATTTATGTTAGAAAACATTTTATTTTTTGCCTTAGTTATCTTGTTTACGTATTTACAAACATAAATATTATTTTGAAATATTTAGTTCATTATTTATTATTTCATAACAATTATTTAACAAAGCTACAAATAAATAAAATATTTGTAGTTTTTTCATTTTGAAATAAATTTTTCTAATATGAATCATAGTGTTAAAAATAAAAAAGCCAAAAAGAACTACAGAATGTTATGGTATAAGTAGTACGTAAACATTTTTAACCATAGCGGTAAAAATAGGCACATTGACCTAAAATTACATATCTGGTCCGAATATTCTTTGACACAGCTGATCACTAGAGATGGGAAAATTTTAATTAAATACCTTTCATAAAAATATTCGTTTTTTTGTATTTTTTGTAAGACGTTGTATAGGCGAACTTGAATTCTTAAGAATAAAATAAATATCGCAATAGGCATGAGAAATGCTGATAATAATAGCTACACGTTTATTTAACCGGCTTCAAAAATTATTTGCTGCCCGAAGGCCTATTTAAAGCCCACAAGTTCAGAGAAAAGGGCTACTTACGAGCGCCAAGTCACTTCCTTATAAACCATGTAATCAGCGGGAACGCCCAAAGTCCTTTAAAAAACACCAATTTAATCACACCTCACTTGTCAATGTCAGACGCAACACTGACTATACCGTTGTCCCTTTCGCACCCGCGAAGCCTGTAATTAGACTGAGACGTTTATAATTAAGATAAATGCGTCCATGTAATTTATAAGAGGTAATTAATAAGAATGGAACGACATTCTTATTCCTGACTTGTTTCGCTAAAACGGTAATGGCGATTGATTATGTTTTTCAGAAAGTCAAGTACGTGTAGAGTTTGTGGGGTCTGTTGCTAAGGGACTTTTCCGTGGTTCTGTATCAATCAATCAGCCTATTGTAATCCACTGCTGGACGTAGGCCTCCCCAAGGGCACGCCAAAGCGCACGATCACCCGCTTTCCTCATCCAGCCACCACCAGCGACCTTCCTCAGATCATCAGTCCACCTGGCAGGGGGGCGTCCCACACTACGTTTCCCGAGACGTGGTCTCCATTCGAGTACCCGTCTGCTTCAACGCTCATCGGTTCTGCGACAGACGTGGCCAGCTCACTGCCACTTCAGATTGCTACACTTCTGGACGACTTCTCCGATTCTGTATAACTGTGGTATAAACACAGAATCTAACTATTTATTACCATTTCACACGAAATGAGACATATTGGTTAAAAGTCCAACCGGTTTCTGCTGACGCTTTCTTCACTAACATTGCGTATTTTATTCCGGAACTTTGTCGCCACTAGAGAACTTTTTATTTTTACCTATTGTATAAAATAGTTAAAAACTAAAATCAGCATTTGTTCAAGATTCTTCAAGAAAGGGATCTGGATTTGGAAATAGTTTTACATTTTTAATTAATAAAAGTTAAATATTTTTCAATGTACTTTACATTTCTTTTTAGTAAAATAATTAGAAAATTGTGTTTTTCATCAGATGTCCGGAATCATTAGCCGGAATTTATATTTGTTGTTACTATCAGTGTTAATAATCACAATTTGACAAACAACGTTTCTTATGGCTTTTGCCTTGCTATATTTAAAAGAAACATCATGTCTAGTTAATTTACAGCAACTTATTTTGTACCTACCTAATAACATCATATTTAATTGTAAATCCAGCTGTCTGTTTCCATAGTTAATTAATACGCATAGGTTCTACGTCGTTATTAAAGGTAAATAACCGGCCAAGCACGTGTCGGGCCACGCAAAGTTGGACAACTACGGAACCCTACACTTTGCGTGGCACTGTCTTAAACAGGTAGGTACATAAGTAATATTGGTATTACTTATGTACCTACCTCTTTAAGACAGTTAACATTAACATAACACGTCGTGATTAATGGACGGCCCCTTACGAGTAGCTAGAATTATTGTAGTACAGGCACAATTTCAGTATTACGTCATTTCAGAAATCGCAATCTTAAAACGCTCAGCGAAACCGAATGCTGATTCACGTAAGCAAAATTGATGCCAAATGTTACTTATCCCTCTTGTGTGTCACTGACCCACTTCGTGGCTCTTTTTTAAAGAAACAAATCCACGTTCAACCCAAAATTACCCTGAAAAATAACAGAACGAAGAACTTTTATTTTTTGTTTATATTTGCAACGATTCTCAAGCAATTTTAGTCTTAATAAAAATTCCTTTCGGCGGCACCGGGAAGAAGCCGAAGTTCCAACGAGCTTCCTGAAGATTGGCAAGTAATATAAGTTGCATCTCAGGCTGGCACAATAAAAATACTGTTGGAAAATGTCAACTTTTTTATGTCAAGATTATAATTGTGGCGGTTCAAAGATTTTCGTCATTGTTATACGCTATGAGAACGTCGGTAGTGTAGTGGCTAAGGCCGTTGTCTTCCGTTCAGGAGACCCGGGTTCGATCCCCACATCGTACCAATGTGTTTTCGAATTTCAAATTCATACATAATGTTAGTTTATTAGACGCTCTTACAGAAACCAGCACACTCCTGCAAATAAATTCAGAGGTTGTGTGTGAAGTCGACCAACCCGCACTGAAACAGCGTGGTAGGCTCGAGCCCCTCGACGGGGACGTATACGAACTGTTGAAGATTAATACGCTATGAAATTTTATGCATCTGTATAATTTATTTATATTTATGTTTATCATTCTCATCATCGTGTGGGTTGTAAGGTCGACAACCGACCTCACAAACCCTGGTGTCAGTGTTAAAGAGCTGCCAAAGGCCACTGACTTGGCTCATGTAACGACTAGATAGTAGCCGGGACTAACGGCTTACGTGCCTTCGGAAGCACGGAATCATCTTTATTTTCGGACATTTAGGTGATTCAGCCTGCAATGTCGTAACCAAACTGGGGAAAGTCTCACAAAGAGATTTTTATTTGACAGTGTACCCCACCGGGAATCGAACCCGGAACCTGCGTAATGGGCGTCGAAAGCTCAATGTTTATGTTGTTGTAATGTTTATCATTTATATGACAGAAATATTAACCATTAGCTTTCCGCCTGCGGTTTCACCCGCGTCAAATGAGTTTTCCCGTGGAGATGAAGTGTTTTACCGTGGTAAAATGTAGCCTATGTCCTATTCCAGAACCTGACCTATATGTGTGCCAAATTTCATCCCGATCTGTCTAGTGGTTGGAGCGTGATTGAGTAGCAAACATCTAAACTTTCGTATTTATAATATTAGTAGGATTTGTATGATCTAACTACTTTTCTGTGTATCGAAATTATTATTAGATTTTTTTCATTTTCAGGTAATCTTCAACAATATTGTACATGGAAGATATTTCATAACGAAGGTGACTAAACATTGGTTGTGATTTAAAACAATTTGTAGTGAACAATTAGAGTGATATAAAATAACACCTAAAAACTACCTTTCCTTTCACTTTTAACAGTATCCAAAGGTAACTGAGTAATATCTACCAGCCCTTTTCCTTAACCCTTATAAGCGCTTTAGAATAGCTGTAGGAGTTCTTTGCAAAGCCAAGGAGTTCGTTCGTGCCTTTGAGGAGTCCATGAGTACATTAAAGGGTGAAGGTGGTTTAATAAAATAAAAAAACCGGCCAAGTACGTGTAAGGCCACGCAAAGTGTAGGGTTCTGTACGTAATAGGGGATCGGACTGTTCCTAAATTTACCATATTGAATGAATTATTTAAAAAAAATAGATTAGTATCAGACGATTCGCGAAGAAAAAAACAGAATCGGTTGAAAAACGAATTTATAGTGATTTTTTAAAGTTTCAATATGACGTCTGTCTCTTTCAAAAACGATTTTTTGTATGGAGATTATATGGCGTTACTAACAAATGACGTCACAAGTGGGTATGTGCCTCTCTGTCTAATCTTGAATTTCAAACCTTTATAACTCGGTCAATTTTAAAGATAGAGCAAAAATTCTTTTAACGTTCGATAGCAGAAACTAAGAAGTTTGGATTTATAAAATTTTAAAAAAGTAGTCCGATCCCCTATTGCCCCATACTGCTTAGGTAGGTCCCTGTTTTAGACAGTTAACGTTCATCAAAGTCATTTTCAACGATATATTGGTATTTTGTACTGAATTTCTTAGAGAAACCCTTTTTTTATCTGATTCTATTATGTAACTTTGTTGGCATGATTAATATATGTATATCCATCCATGCCAAATTACAGCCTTCTAGTACTGAGAATATCCGACCTAAACCACGGACTGACAGACAGACAGACGGACGAACATGGCAATACTATAAAAAAAGCGGCCAAGTGCGAGTCGGATTCGCCCATAAAGGGTTCCGTAGCAGCAAGTAACATAAAAGTTCTTGTACCGACCTCACAAACCCTAGTGTCAGTGTTATAGAACCGCCAAAGGCCACTGACTTGGCTCGTGTAGCGACTAGATAGTAGCCGCGGTTTACGATTTACGATTTATGACGTATTAAAAAAAAACTACTTACTGGATCTCGTTCAAACCAATTTTCGTTGGAAGTTTCCATGGTAATGTACATCATATATTTTTTTTAGTTTTATCATTCTCTTATTTTAGAAGTTACAGGGGGGGGACACACATTTTACCACTTTGGAAGTGTCTCTCGCGCAAACTATTCAGTTTAGAAAAAAATGGTATTAGAAACCTCAATATCATTTTTGAAGACCTCTATCCATAGACACCCCACACGTATGGGTTTGATGAAAAAAAAAATTTTGAGTTTCAGTTCTATGTATGGGGAACCCCCAAAATTTATTGTTTTTTTTTCTATTTTTGTATGAAAATCTTAATGCGGTTCACAGAATACATCTACTTGCCAAGTTTCAACAGTATAGTTCTTATAGTTTCCGAAAAAAGTGGCTGTGACATACGGACGGACAGACAGACATGACGAATCCATAAGGGTTCCGTTTTTTGCCATTTGGCTACGGAACCCTAAAAACGCTACATAAGACTTATTATTGTTTATGTTTAAGTATGAATAACTAGAAACTTATTTTTTTAATAATGTCCCAAAAAGCTTAGAATAGATCATGATAGTATAATTTAATTGCGATTTTTTACCATGCGTTCTTCGTCGAAATCCAAACGGCAACGAGAGTGCGCTAGGGATGGGACATATTACGAAAATTAGGGCTGTTTTTAGTCGATTGTTTCATTATTTCCAGCTATAAACAGTACCTTACTATAATATGTATGTTTGTAAGCATATGAACCACTTCCGAATTCAAGTCAAGTCAAGCAATTTTTTTTTATTCGAATTAAGATTTTTACAAATCATTTTTCGACGTCAAAGCTATCATGGATGGCACGTTCACTACCAGTGTACGCCCTCTGTGGAGAAGAACGGCCAGAAGAAACTCCACAGGAATTGTATCTTTTGTACTTTTCTTTTAAATATATAAAGAATCATACATGAGTCATCATAATTACAATCTACTCCGCTGATTTGAAACAACAGTTGACCAGACGTTTTTATCATCTAAGTAATCATTTATCGTATAATAGGCCTTAGAACATAAAATAGTTTTAATTTTAACTTTAAATTGGCTATCGGACAGATTTACAATATCATCTGGTATTTTATTATAGAAGCGAATACAGTTCCCCAGGAATTATTAACTGTACACAGTAAACTTTGGGAGCGCTATTTTATTTTTATTTCTAGTATTTATATTATGTATATCAGAATTCTTAGGAAATAGCATTGTGTTCTTCCGGACATACAAGATGTTTTCAAATATGTACTGTGAGGATACCGTGAGGATATCAATTTCTTTAAACAATTCCCTTGGGGAATCGCGACCACGCAGTATTATCACTTACAACATTCAAGGGATCTTTCGCTCTCTTCATTTATCGTAGACTTTAAGCCATTTTTGAGAGTTCAAAACTCATGGTTTGTTAAAAAAATATCAACTTCATAATTCCTGACCTAATTTTAATCTATTTATAAAAAAAAAAAAAACTGCATAGTACGCTCGCTTTCAAAAAATACTCTTTTACCTACATCACAGGAACTGCTGTTTTTAAATGTGTGCTAATATGTATTATTAGGTTTAGGTTTATGTTAAATATGTTGAAAACGAAAATGTTGAAATGTTCTTTTCATTAAGTGCTCACTTAAAATAAAATAATAATTCGTGGTTAATGGTGTTGGTGCCACAATTATTATTCTTTTTTGTACCTTGGTATATTATATGTATTGTGCACTGTTTATTAACCCAAATAAAAGAAAAAAAAAAAAAACGTCACGTTCAGTTTGAATATGAACTCTATAGACACTTACCATTATCCAAGCACCCAATACGCGGTAGAAGTGTTGCCAGCTGTAGCAGATGTTCAGCTATTTAATATTCTTTTTACCCCAACTAACGCAAGTGAAGACATAGACAACTTTAAGAAAAACATCGTAATGAAATCAAAGGTTGTGTGTTAGCTTAGTCGACCAACCCACTCTGGGCAAGCGTGATCGACTAGGGCCCGATAACACTAATTCAGGGTAGGCTCGGGCCTTTCGGTGGAGATGTATATTTTATTTTATATGAGCTGTTTGTTACTTGTTGAACGCAAGTTTAGCGACTTAAAAAACTTTTTATATAGGTTAGAATAAGCCTTCTTATCATATTTAATACCAACTTCGTCGACAGCCGGCCTCACAAACCCTACTTATGTAGCCGCTAAAGGCGTCTATCTGTCATGAGCCAGTCTGTCACGTAAGGGTCAAGCCACACGTATCGACGGCGATCGATGGTTTGCCGTTACAAAACGCGCGCGATAAGTGTGGTCCGACCCTAACAGTTTGAAGTGCCTTTCAAACTGGGAACTGTCTCACTAAGTTATATTTTTGTGTTACGTCCGAAATGAGATTTAGTCGTTTTATAATACAGTATTTTATTTAATAAAAAAGAATAGTACAAAAGATACGAGTCCTGTGGAGTTTCTTCTGGCCGTTCTTCTCCACAGAAGGCGTACACTTGTAGTGAACGGGCCATCTTGCTTTGACGTCGAAAAATTATTTTGTTAAATCTTACTTCGAATAAAGACACTTTTATCTTATCTTATCTTTAAGAAAAAAATAGACAGGTAGTATTTGATTTTGTTACTTTTAATATAAGTCACTTTTTAACCGACATCTAAAATGAGAAGGTTCTCTTTTCGACTGTATGTTTTGTATGGTTCTTACGCGATTACTCCGCCAGTCATGAATTGATGTTGATGTTTTTAATTTTTGTTTGCTAGGTCATATTTCAGAATAACTTTAACCGAAATTGATTCAACGCTTATTGAAAAAATCAACAATAAAACGGGAAAAACTAGATATTTACTACTTTAAGTTTAATTTTTTACGAGCTTATTTTAGTGCGCGTCTGGCAGCCCAGCGAGGAAAAAAAGGCCCATATTTAACTTGAGGAAAATAGTCTGATTCGCTCCATTCAATTGGAAACTCCTTAGCTCTCCTTATTTTGAATGAAAAGAAACTTTCCGAATATATATCACAGCTAAGTGGAGTTCCAGTAGGATATTTACTTTTATAGAAAAAGCTTGAGCCTTATTTAGCCAATGCATGAGGGGTTTTCGTAAATAGGTTTTGATTGGCTAGTTTATGAAACAGAAAAGAGTATTTACGCAAAATGACGCAAATACAGTAAAAAACTAATTAAATACAAATATAGTTAGCGTTTAATTAAGTACGAATACGGGCCATTAAATTATTGTAGGGCTGCTGAACTGCGTATTTAGGACGAACTGCGTATGGGCGACTGGACGAGTTGCGTATGGACGAACTACACAATGGATGAACTGCGTACCGGACGAACTGCGTATGAACAACTGGACAAATTGCGCATGGACGAACTGCTTATTGGACAAACGGCTAACAAATCTCTAAAATCTTATCTAAACACTCGAAGTTTTTCTTTTTAATCTAAGATATTTTAAAAAAACCTTTCATTATAGTTATTTCGAAAGAATTATACTTATACTAGCGGTCCGCCCGTGGCTGCGCTCACGTTGTGTAAGATTTTCCCGTGGGAATAAGACCTTTTCCCGTAAAAAGTAGTAAGTAAGTAAGTAAAATTAACACAAAAATTAACTCCAGAGTTCAAACTATCTCTATTCCAAATTTCATCTAAATCTGTCCAGTAGTTTAGGCGTGAATACGGAACAAACATCCAAATATGTATTTTCACATTTATAATATTAGTGTGATTTTAAAAACATCTTGCATGCATCTGGCATATTGTAAAAAACCACGATTCCTAATTTAAAACTTTATTGAAACTGGTACCACTACCTTGCACTATCGCTAAATCTTTTTATCACTTTAGTGATTTCGTCCCTCTTTCTCTATCCTTCGTAATAATCTTGCATCTCTTTCCAACGTTCCCATGAAGCGACTGCGACATCTAATAGAAAATTTATAGTCTTCCGACTATAAAACTTAGTCAGATTCAAATCGTGCTAGTGTTGTGTTGAGTGAAAAGCGGTTGATTTTGAAACCGATTCCTTTTTCAATTTATATTGGTTCCTATTTCGCTCAAGCCTCTTGATGGGGACGAATATAAGCTGACAACCACAAAAAAACTACTCTATGAAAGCTAAAAACAGAATTAAAAATAACATAGAAAATGTAAATTAAAATATAACTTACTTGCGCGTGCTGTGTATGAATATCATAATTATTAAATCAATTTATTTCATAACAATACAAATTGTATTAGAAAATCACGCGCGCACTGAATGTTTGAGTATATTTTGAATTTATTTGAAAATTAACTATTTAGACAATTATAATTCAAATGTTTAATTGCCACCAACTTGAAATGAAATAAAAAGAAAAAAAAACACTAATGAAATGTCTTGTCGTCTCGACTCCTCACTTTAAGCCCGTTTTGGCGAGGTAGGTCATTTTCTTAGAAAGTCAATTTAAAGAAACGTCATATCCTTTGTACGTCATTTTCTGGGTTAGTCATAGCCCACGCTTTCTATATTACCACTTTGGTATTAGTACATACTCGTACCAAGCAGTCAGTTAGGAAAGCTCCAATTTGATTTTCATTCAGCGGGTGTCAAATTCTAAAAAAGATATTTTTGAAAACGATATTTTACTTTTATCGATTTTGAACCGGTTCGAATCGCACAAAAACCGGTATAATAACACATCTCAACTCTACTTGTAATTTACTTCTAGGTCGAATCTACTATGAAAAATAGCTGCCACGACGGACGTGGTAGCAATGAACAGTGCTACCGTATTATTGTAGTTAGCTCCTCTATATTAATACAAAAAACTATCATTATCAACAGCTCATATAATTGTCCCCACCGAGGGGCTCAAGCCTACCCTGAATAAGGGCAAAGAGGCCTTATTCGACCACGCTGGCCCAGTGCTTCGACTCAGTCGACTTCACAACAGCCTTTGAATTCCTTCGCAGGAGTGTGCGTGCAGGTTTCGTCACGATCATGTTTTCCTTCACCGTTAGAGCGTCGAATAAACGTACTACATATGAATTAGAAATTCGAAAACGGACCGAAGACAGCAGTCCAAAATACTAGACCACCGACGCTCTTAAAAAAGAACTATACAGAAATGTAGAAAACACCTACTCGTATATACAGGCAATTAACTTCTGAAATTTCACGA
This sequence comes from Carpatolechia fugitivella, assembly GCA_951230895.1. Lineage (NCBI taxonomy): Eukaryota > Metazoa > Arthropoda > Insecta > Lepidoptera > Gelechiidae > Carpatolechia > Carpatolechia fugitivella. Next base: position 8,171,725 of record OX579670.1, on the reverse strand, counting down.
AAATCGGTTGAGAAACGCGCGACCTATAGAGTGGAACAAACAGACAGATGGACATACAAAAGCAAACATTTGTAAGAACATTCAGCTTTCGATCTGGAGGTTTTGAATTTGAATCTCGATTAGGACAGCTTAACGAGTTTTCTGAGGCACGGAAAACACTTTAGTTCATTTACTCGTAGCGATCACCCATCTACGAACTGGCCTTACTTTCTGCTTAACATTCATAATCGATAAATTCACTACTAAAATTATAGTAAAACATTGGGTATTGTTACATCTATTACCTATAACTTTTTGAGTAAGCTCTTCTGTGTTCACCCAAGAAACTCCACAATTGCGATTTTTATGTTTTTACAAGGTTTCTAGATCCGATATTTCTTAGTACCGACTACCCACATCTTACTAAAAATGTACTGTTGGCTTCCAACACCTGCTTTATTATGAATTGGTTTTACTCCTCGTAATGTACGTGGGCGTGAAATTGTGTGTTAATATTTCAAGATATTTGAGTGTTAGGAATGCACCTGCAGTTATTTGAACTGCAATAGGAAAGCTTAGTAATGTGAAGAAGCACAGATTTAATAAAATGTACAGACAGAGCATACATTATCTTAGAACATTCCTTGGACATACAATATGGCAAAATTTGCAACTCAACGCGCTTTAGTTGAAATTTCAACCGACGCACTACAGAAATAACGTTTATATTAGCGTGCGATGCTTCACGGTACTTACTTCCGACACTGCGCAGGAATCGTGCGAAAAACTCATTGTTTTATACTTTTTTCTTGAACTACCATGAATTATTTTTTTTGCACGGATCCCGTAGGAAGGTGTCAGCGTCTGTTGTAGTTTAGAAGCAGTAGCGAATTTAACAATAGGAACAGCTGGACTTCAATGGCGTCTTTGGTATAGTATTTAATGTTTTTAATAAAAATCAGTCTGCGCGGAATAAAGGTTATATATCCAAGTTTAATATATATGTTTTCTGGAATTTTCTGCTTGCTTGTTCACGAGCCTTAGGCCTTCAAAAACTGCGAGTTGGCATGGGTAAAACCCATAAGAGCGTGCTCCATACCACATTATCAGTTTCGATTAGAAGCCTATATTATGCTTTGAACACAAGATCAAAACATTCCATCCATCTACAAACAGTTGAGGAGTGCCCTCGCGAGGAGCTAATACTGGCTGCAGCATTAGTTTCTAGGTTACTTCTATAAACAAGCATGCAAATTTTTTAAGTCGTATTTTGAGACACAGTGATTCAAAGGCACGCAAGATTTGACACAAGTACACGCACACACCACTGTGTGTTTTTTTTATTTCATATTATTTAGCGTCGTTAAATACTCGTAAATTCTTGTAAAAAAAAAAATGCGAACACTTTGTTTAGATAGAAGCATTTTACTAGCTTACTGAATACAAATTAAATATAAGCTTTCGCGGTTTCTGAGTCACGACCAGAAAAAAAAACTGGAAATCGGAACAGAATTTCAGTATTTTTTTAACAATACCTACACGATAGCTTCTTGAAATTCTGCTACCGTCAAATATTCATTTAACTGAAAGCGATGAATGATGGATGTTCTGCCGATCATCGCCACATTTACATGAAAAATCGTTTATCGCTTGCGACTCAAACTAACAAAACACATAGACGTAACACGAAGAAGACAAAAGTGATGCCATTAAAGTGTGGGGCTATTGTTATGCTTGGGCTATTTGATTTCAGCAACTGGGTTTAAAATTATGTTTACAATACAGATTTTTTTTGTTCACTTTATCCAAGTTTTGTAGTAAAAATTGAGATGAGACACCAGTTTTTCCATTTTTTTCAGCGTCGCATAGAGGTATTACTGCATGCATTTCACTTTTTTTTTCTAACTGATCCACATCGTGCTAAACGGGAAATGGAAGGTTCCCTTAGCTTAGAGAATTATATGAGTTGAAGTATATCCTCAAATGGGCAGCACGCATCTTAGGCCTAACGTAGCCAGGGGATTAACGCAGGCTTAAACGGTATTAACAAGCGTTATAGGTAATTTTCGCTTTACAATAGAAACTGCTTGGCACTGGCTTGAGACCTCTAAGACTTAGCTTTATAAGATCACGAGAGCGTGTTTTTTCCCACAAACTCGAAGAAAGGCACCAGAAATTTTGATGCTCTCAGTATAAGCTGACAGATAGTCTAAGGGCGACATTCAGAGGCGAAAACTAAGCTATGATTTTTCTTATTAATGTTTTTTTTTTAATTGTATATTTAAATTGTTCTTAGCCGCGTCCAAGTCGTTTTTTGAGCTTTATTTCGATAGTTTTTCGAGCTGAGATTTGGCTAAGCTTTGACTCTGAATGTCGCCCTAAGAGGAGCTACCTCTGCTCTTTGTTGTTGATCTGAAGCTTACAATAACAAGCCATACACGAAACACCGATGTCAGAAAGGTAATGCTTTCCATTAATGTGTTTTTCTTCCGCCATATTGTTTTGTATTTAAGCTGAAAACAGCTTTAATAAACAGCGCGAAGTAGAAAATGTGATATCTTAAAAGGGTTTTCGTCATATTTGGTAAATGACAATGACATTTTAACAATTTATGTATCTGTCGCAGTCATCTGGTTGAATCTCCTATTCAATTGAATGACTAGCGCGTTCATTTAATGACAACATTCAATTAAATGACTAGGCCAAACGTTGATTGAACAAGCGTCACTCAACGTCCAACTAGTTAGCGGATTACAATCCGCTAAATATATACGTACATTACGTTACATTCAACGACTTGACGAGTTGTCCTTTAGTCATTTAATTGAATGTTGTCATTTAATGAACGCGCTAGGCATTCAATTGAATAGGAGATTCAACCAGATGACTGCGACATATCTATTGCCATTTTTTATTTTTTTTATTTTTTTAAGGTAGTATGAGCACCTTCCCGCGACTAATATGTCAATAGATACACTGTCCATGTCTTATTTAATAATAGTTTTTGTGACATCGTATCTGTCTATGTCTGTCCATGTCTTATTTAATTAAATAAAATAAAAATAAAATATAAAAATTCCCATATTGTTGGATTTCCTGGAAGACATTTCTCAAAGCAAAAAGGCCGCCTATTGCCTAGCGCCTTTTTCAATGTACAGGGTGTCCAAAAAGGGCGTTGGCAGTTTATACCCAAAAATTATATATGAAAAATATATAATTTCATAATTTTATTACTATTTGCAAAAGGTACATACAATGGAAATTTTACGACAAAAAGATTATGTGGTCCAAATGACGTCCATTACGTCTTAATCCATTTTCTAATGATATTCGCACTGGGAGATAAAGAAATGTCCCGTAAATTGAACTGCGCGCGATGTAAGCGGCGAGCTGTTATTATCGAATTATTGTTTTGATAATAAGCTCGTACACATAATGCGCGCTGAGCTCCGGTATACGAATCCATTTCAACTAAATTTCCAATAAATTCCACGTATGACATTATATTTGTTTTTGCTATCTACCCTCATTAAGACGATTTATTGATATTTAAAAGTGCAAATACCCTTTTTAGACACCCGGTATTATGACGTTGTAATTTATTGTTGTGTGCAATAAAGAGTTTATATTATATTTTCCGTAGAGGGTAGCCAGGACCAACGGTTTGACTTCGGAAGTACGGAAAGGACAGAAAGTTCTTATTACTTTCGTCAGAATGTATTTGACAACACTAGTTTTGGCGTTATCGATCGATTGAAAGTCTTACTTTCTTTTTACATTTATTTTGATATAGGCGGCTAAATTCATTATTAAATATTTCGTGTTTTTTTTTTTTTTATGTGGCTGTTCAAGGCTAAGCCCATTTTGGTTGCTCCCCTTTCTTACTTTTCGGATTATCAGGTGATTCAGGCTACAATATCGTATTCAAAAGGGACAGTCTTAGTGGAAGGTATTATTGTTTAAATTATTTAAGGCACAGCCTGTAGATACCTACGGGGTGGGGTTATTTTTTATTCAGTGCACAAACTTTAATATGTTGTTCAAACCATGAAACTGAACAACTTTCCCCAAGAAACATGGGTCCGGAAATGAAAGAAAATTTTGTACCTCCCATACTAATTGCCGAGTTGGCTGCGGCAGTTTGTATGTAGTTGTTTAGTTTCTAGCCGTGTGGTGACGGCTGAGTAGAATACATTTGTCACCAACCCCTACTCTTCTCGTGGGTATCGTAAGAGGCGACTTAGGGACTACACATTGAACAGGGAACGGGCAGCAGCGCTCTCTGATACAGTAACCTTTTAATTTGCGATCTCCAACCCGCCTGCCAAGCGTGGAGATTATGGCAAAACCCTCCACTTAAGTGGAGGAGGCCCATAGTCCAGCAGTGGACTGTAACGGGCTGTAGATGTTAATGTTTAGTTTCATGGTCTGAACGACATATTAAAGTTTGTGCACTGAATAAAAAATAACCCTTTATAGTACGACACATACATATTTAACTAGATAAACAACACCCAAACACAAGTGCTCATCATACGAAAGTTTACTTTGGTATTCAAACCCGCGACCCTGATCTTCGTAGGCAGGTGTACTACCAACAAGACTGAGCCGACATTACCTGAAACACTCAACAACCTCACCGACATAATTTAGGTGCTTACAACCTAGCACACAGGCGCAGATGTCCTAGTATTCTCTTGACCTGTAAAATCTGTAGAGCCAGTGCTGGAAGTCGTGACAACTTATGTGGCCGGGTGAATCTGAACTTTGCAGCGTTCGTGCCAACAAAATCTAGCCAGATTTAGATCTAGGTTTTAGAAGTAAGAGCTAAGTGAGGAATTTCATAAAAGTTTTAGGGAGCGACATCACAAATAAAATCGGGTGTTGAACAGGCCACCACCGAGCATCATGTTTAGGGTATTCAGGCCCTAGTCGAGCACGCTGGCCCAGTGCGGGTTGGCCGACATCACACAAAACCTTTAAAGTTCTTCGCAGGTATGTGCAGGTTTCCTCATGTTGTTTTCCTTCACCGTAAAACGTACATAATATAAATTCAAAATTCAAAAACACATTGTACGTGATGGGATTCAAACCCGCGTCTCCCGGGCTGAACGTAAACTAATTCGAATGAGTGAATGAATGAATGAATACGTAAAATAAAAATAAAAACGAAAACGAAAAATACAATGCAATACAAATATTCTTTATTAACACCAATCAAAATTACAAGAAAACATTTTACAGTAAGTTGAGTCAAAGTGGTAACATATTAAAGATATATATAATATAGATAACATATGAATATACTAATATATACTTATCACTATTTATATAGATATGAGTGAAAGGAAAGAAATAAATATAATAATTGAATAATTGGGATGAGGAGACAGAGTTTAGGAAATGCGCTTTGACACGCATTTTGAAAGACTCGGCCGACGGGGCGCGTCGGATATATTCAGGAAATACAAAATATTTGACCGACACCGACCAACAAAAAAGAGTTATACCTCTATAGTGTAAAGGTCCTATGCGGCAATTATTCACCACGCCACTCCTTTCGTCCCGCGTTTTTTAGTCAACAAAGGCAAAACATTTCAGCACAAAAAGGATTGTTTTTATAAAAGTGAGAATTGAATAAAAATACTACACCTAAATGTAAAGGCGCACATAGTACAACTTTTATCTCGTTTCTCTATTATGTGAAATTCAAAATTTTAGCGGTGGATTTTGTAAGCTTTTTTATATCCGGGATACTATTATGACTAGCTTAGCGCCCGGAACTTTGGCCGAGTAGTTCTAAAGTTTGATAAGAATCATACTAATTAGTGCTTTATGTCATACGACCTACCGTTTGAATTTAAAATTTCCAGACCCGATTCTGCGTTGATTTTTTAGTCAGTTAGTTTCTCCTTTATACGATGGATTCTATCTTTAACATGAAAATGCATAGCTTTAAAAAAACATTCATCTACCTTGTGACGTCATCGGTCTGGCGTTGTCCGATACGTGGTCCGAATTCGAAAACCTTTTAGTTAGAAACACACATACAATATCAAACTCCTTTGTTTACTGTTAAAACAAACATCTTTCCGCACGTAATATGAGTGTGCCCTGCCTCAAGGGCTCCCACCAGTCTTTAACTCACAAGGGGCATAAAACGACATAAATTTGTAATTTCAAACTAATAATTTGAACTTTCCAAATTCATTCCCACAAAATACTTTCATTTTACATACAAAGTTATTGATTACACACACAAAAGGCAAGTACCTAAAAGCTAATACATTACATAGGAGACATCAAATATTTACTTGCTATGTTGGAGCAAATACTGTGAGACTCAAAGGGTAAAATTTATGCCTGAAATGTATGCCTGAAACAGAATATGTCTAGGCATTGATTACCTTTGTAATGGCATCTATCTTAGGTTCAATAAGTGTTTAACATTATTATATTAGTTTATGGTAATGGCATCGGTGGTCTAGTGGCTAAAGCCGCTGCCTCCCGTCCGGGAGATGCGGGTCCGATCCCCACAACGTACCAATGTGTTAGTTATGTGTACATACCTATACCTCTTTGCCTCTTTGGCTGTTGCTGGCCGTAAACATTTGGATTTATTTGAATTTGGAATATAAGTTTTGACGTAGAAAAAAGAGAGTGGATTCTAGGTTAGACTGCGCGTGCGTAAAGATCTTAGCAAAAGAAAATAAATACATCTCTTGTGATATATCTATCTTTCAGTTAAAAAACCACCCCCACCTTCGTTCCACAATGTGTTTTCGAACTTCGAATTCATATTACGTTTATTCGACGCTCTTACGGTGAAGGAAAACATCGTGATCAAACCTGCATACTCCTGCGAAGAAATTCAAAGGTTGTGTGTGAAGCTGACCAACCCGCACTGGGCCCGCGTGGTCGACTAAGGCCTGATCGCCCTAATTCATGGTAGGCTCGAGCCCCTCGGTGGGGACGTACACGAGCACGTAACTCGACGCAGCACAGTCGTCGTGGCGTACTCAGGCTGGCCGCTGCAGAGAAAACTTGGCTAGATGGGGTTTCATAGACCAGACGCACAACCACTGTGATTGTGGAGCCCCGTCTCAAAGCATGGAATACTTGCTCTCTTGCCCATTGTGTCCCTCCACCAGTACTAAGGAAGATCTAATTTTGGCATCGCCCAGCGCCGTGGCTTTGACAAAGTCAGTACTTTCTCACTCTCACTATGAGTTTTGTCATTGATATGAAGAAGAAGAGGTCATCGCGGCGAGCAAAAGCCTACAGCGCCACCGCCGACGTGTCAGCTTGTCTCTACAACTACCACTGCTAGCGGCTCCAGCCAGGATGCGCCGCGCGACGTTGGCATACGCCTCGCGACGTCGCGCGGTGCAGCTCGAAATGACAGGCCGCGTCGCGTCTCGGTGTGAACTGATCCTTACTTATCCGATACCAAGAGTTAGGTCACTGACCTCACAAACACCCCTTCGGCCGTGTACGAAACCGCAGACGATATGGTGACGAGGATCAAACAATTTGAGATGGAGTTAATTTGGTAAAAATATTAGAAAACTATTTCAAAAGATGTAATTTTGTATTGCGACACGTACAATCCAAAACCAATTGCTTTCCAAGGCGGATAATCTTCCTATATTTCTTCCTTAGCGATTGAGCCTATTTACTTTGTTGCATTATATACAGGGTGTAAGGAACAGATAAATATAGATAAAAAACCTTTATTCAAACCAAGATTCTATAGAATAATATTTTGAAGCACTGTTATAGGAATAAATCTGAAAGTCGGGAATTCGTGCTTATTACAAATAAATATAAATAATATTTTAAAAAATTCAACCCTATAGGTAGTACAAAACATTGCTAAATATGGCGCCACGTGTAAAATAAAAATAAAATACCTTTGTACAATCAAACTGCGTAAAGTACGTAATCCTTAGAGTGCGAGGCGGACTCGCACTTGGACACTTTTTTTAAATACCATGTTTGAAAAGTAAGCATTTTAATGTCAGAAAAAAAAAACAAAACCTGATTTCTTGAATATAAATTTCATTTCTTTAACACATTTTAAGATAGTGTTCAGTAGATGAAACTGAACAATTTCTTATAATGTCACAAACGAATTAATATACAAATATCAATATTTTTTACTCATCAGTATATTATAATATATATATATTTTTGTTTTTAGTATATTCGTTCAGTTTACGAAGACACCCTGTATACCTCGCATCCCAAAACAGCACTTGACGGTAACTCTTTAATATATATTATTCTGTGCGCGTTTTCGTAAGAATTCGCGGATTTATGAAGCTACGTGCTAAGCTTGTGGTGTGGTGCAAATGTGAGGAGAGATAGGACGAAAGAAAGGGGCCGAATGGGTATGGGCCTTATAATAGCGATACAGCCTCCGAAGCGAGGGGGCGTTTGGCTCTCGAGGTTCCACGTTCAAAAGACCTTGTACTTGAGTTCTACTTTTAAAATTTTAAAAGATACGACGACTGCTGAGTTTCATCGGTAATCTCTTGCTCCGATCTCCGCTAAATCTCCCAAAAATAAATTATTATGAACTGAGAAATGTAGATGAAAGAGAGAATCACTAAACTTTACAAGACAAGAACGAATGGAAATGTTGGAATGGAATGGAAATGTTCGTTTTGGCCTTCCCCAAGGCCAAAACGAACGGTCCATGCTCAGATCGGGTAAGTTCCTGTTTCTAGGTCAGGAGTAACCTTAACCGATGAGCATCATCATCAACAGCTCATATATGTCCCCCCGAGGGGCTCGAGCCTTCCCTGAATTAGGGCGATTAGGCCTAAGTCGACCACGCTGGCCCAGTGCGGGTTGGTCAACTTCACACACAACCTTTGAATTTCTTCGCAGAAGTGTGCAGGTTTCATCACGATGTTTTCCTTCACCGTAAGAGCGTCGAACAAACATACATATGAATTCGAAATTCGAAAACACATTGGTAAGTAGTGGGGATCGAACCCGCGTCTCCCGAACGGGAGGCAGCGGCCCTAGCCACTAGACCACCGACGCTCGATGAACATGCATGAGGCAATTCATCTTTGGCGGTACAATAACTCTATCAGCAGAATTTGTGTCGCTCATTGACCTTCCAACCGCGATCGGTTTCCTAACACTTGCCCCAGACTCTTGGTCCAGGATTACCCGAGGTTGGATTGGGGCGAAAATTGAGAGGATTGCACGAGAGGCCCTGTCTTGGGTCCTCTAGATATATGAGAAAAAATCTGTCCATTCATCCACCTTGTATTAGGTATGATATTATTGCCAGCCAATACCATATATACATACTATTACGTATAGTACTTGGCTACTTCATACAACCGCCGTGTTATAAATACCTTACTGTATTTACTAGTAAAATGCGTGCGATGCTACGAGTACTAGGATTATCGATGCGCGCCTACGACGCTAGGTTACGTTGTGCGGCCATCTTGATTCATTAGTCCCAACCTGCCCCCCAACTACGGTCACTACGGGGCGGGGTGAGGAAGCTAGGATTGGCGGAAGGGGGTGAGTGGCCGTAGATAGTAGGTACTATATTGGCCCGCTTCACAGAGTTATGCTCTAATCATAATTTTAATTTTCCAGCTATCCTTTTCGTTTTTATGACCAAATAGCTGACCCGGCAGACGTTGTCCTGCCATTTTTCCCTACACCTACACCTACCCTGCACCTACCCTACACCTACCCTACACCTACCCTACACCTAACCTACACCTACCCTACACCTACCCTACACTTACCCTGCACCTACCCTACACCTACCCTACACCTACCCTACACCTACCCTACACCTACCCTACACCTACCCTACACCTACTCTACACCTACCCTTCAGCCGTTCTCGAGTTTTAGCGAGACTAACGAACCGCAAATCATTAGATGAAAGAGAGGAAATGAATTCAGATGAACGAATGATATTATTTTGAATGATAAAAGGCGTAGCTGTCAGATTAAGATATTTTAAGTCGCACGTTTTAAGTGCTTTCTAAAATTGTGCAATCGACGCGGCCATAAGGTTCAAATTGTGACAATGACAGCTCTAATATTAGAATGGCTATCTTGACCGTTTTTAATCTTGAAAAGGTGAAAAGGACGGACGAACTTAAATTAAGAATTAGCCTCATTGTAGATAGGTAGTTTAGGCGCAAACTCAATGCGGTTCTGATGTGTGTGATTAGTAATCACTGATTACGTTGGCCACGAAAATAAGTAAGTGTTAGTTTATCCTACTTTTACACAGCAACGGAGCGACAAGAAGGAGGAATTAATTTAGCATCAAGACAGTTTTTGGTCGTAGTATAGGTAAAGACCACTTTTTACTCCAGGAAAAAATCTTATTCCCATGGGATCAAATAAAACTAATGCCGGTGGACAAGCGTTTGTTTTTGCAATATAGGCTTAATTTAATAAAAACACGTGATTTGAAACGTATAACTAAAAACAAGGCTTATTTTCACAGAAAATTTTAATTACACGTATTGTAAATTAAAAGAAAATATCAGGTACGTAAAACGAGACGGTACGTTAGAACAAAAATAAAAACGTTATTCCAGTACGAGTACTTTTGTATACTTTTAGACTTGCTTACCTCATAATTAAAATTCAAAGACCTCATAAGTTCTTTATTGTTTTATGAATATATATCTGCTTATTCACAGGGCCCCCCTGCTAGGTCCTTGGCGTGCCCTTGGAGAGGCCTACGTCCAGCGGTGGACTGCAATAGGCTGATTGATTGATTGATTGATTGAATTCACAGGTTATCTCTCTAGATTTACTTTTCCCGCGGCAATCATAAACCTGTGGTAAAAATTATGACATTATCGTAGCTACGTCTGTGGATCCCTTGCTACGTCGTAGACCTTAGCGCTACGACGACGTAGCTTAGTGCTACATCGCGTAGGCATTTTCTAACTTGTAGTCAGCCCAACTAAATGATTAATATAGCTACTACTGCAAGAATGGCTGAGATTTAGATGGGTGACCAGTATGAACAATATGACCATGCTCATTTTTTATTTGCCTTATTCGTCCTTCGGAAGGCACGTTGATCATGGATAGTGGAGACTTTGGCGGTTTAAGAACTCTGACAAGAGTTGGTCTAGCTTTTACCTTATATTATTAAAAGTTTAATTTTAGTCAAATTAATCTCTACATCAATTTCAATGCTTTTAGTACAAATGAAAAAGGCATCCATTACGTCCGTTTCGATGATAATAATCTCGATATTGCTATATTACTTAATTACCAGCGAAAGACTCAATTAAATCGCATTTACTAATTATTCGAGCGTCGGTTGTGTAGGGGTTAGAGCCGCTGTCTCCCAACCGGGAGACACGGGTTCGATCGTCAACACGTACTGTAAGGAGCGGCCTCCTTAGTGCTTACTGGCTGCTGGTCAATTTTCATGTTGCATTTTGAACGATTCGAATATTTTGAATATCGAAGGGTTTTGTTTTTGTTTGAGACTCTGGATATATAAAAAGGTTCTCTGTGATGCCGACGGGCTTCAGAGTGGACACGTTGTTTTCATAAAATACTAAAATGAAGAATTAATAAATTCAGTTCGTTGAAATATTTTATTGTTCATTTTTGTACCAATGTGTATTCGAATTTGGAATTCATTGTCATTCGACGCTCTTACGGTGAAGAAAAACATCGTAAAGAAACCTGTACACTCCTGCGAAGAAATTCAAAGATTGTGTGTTAAGTAGACTAACCTGTATCGGGCCAGAGTTGTCGACATGATGACCTTGATCCAAGTTAGGCTTGAGCCTCTCGGTGCTGGGACCATCTGTTGATTCAGCGAACAGATGGGAGGCGGGTTCATCAAAATAAGATTTTATTTTGAAGCGAATATTGTTTTAATTATAAAAATAAAAAATAAAGTAAGTAGAAGTACATGACCATGTATTTAAAATCGAGAGACCGAGTGAGTGAATGAAATAGAATGACCGGAGCGGAGAGAGCGGACGACCGGAGAGTGGTGTTGCTAGGTGTAAATCTTCGATATTCATCTAAGAAGCGTTCTTCTAGTGGAACATAGATGACGTTAACACCATCAAGGAGCTGATGACGTCACAAACCCTTCAAAAACAACTGTCATGGCTCGTGTAAGCACTATTCCCATAGATAGCGGGACTAACCGGATTAACGTGCCATCTGAAGCTCGAAATCATTTTCCTTTTCGGACAATAATTAGGTGGTTCAGCCTGCATTATTCCAAATAAGGGACACCTTCCCAAAGTGATTTTCTTTGAAAATGCACCCACCGAGATTCGAACTTAGACCCTACGAAGCCGATCCCTCTGACCACTACACCAGAGCACCAAAAACAATTTAAAATGCTAAACTCTCAAAGTGAAGTTAATTAATTACTCTGTAGCTTCAGATGACGTCACTTCCGGTCGACAGTTAATATCCGCCCCCGGCTTCGCTTGCATTAGTCAGTTCCGGCAAATTCTATTCACTCGCTTTCTTTCCTCGTTAAGGCGAGGGCACACCGAGGGACGTGTCCTCTTTGTCCCTTATTTCTATGGCACATGATTTATTATAAATGTACGAGAGAGTACAGATAATTATGGTTATGTAAATGAGAAGGGTGGGTAATTTTTACGCTTTAAGATGTATATTTTCTGTCGACAAAGAATGTCTTAAAAGCCTGATCATTAGATGTTTATTTTAAAGAGCGACTTCCGTGTTTTGAAATGCATGTTAAGTTGTTAGTAACGTAAGTAGCCGTTATTGCAGATTGTTGTTAAGCCAAGTCGAAAGATATTTCTGACAACTACGGTAAGTTTTCATTAATAATATTGTTAAGCTTTTTTCAAACAGTAATTTACTTACTTAACAAAAATTTGAGCCCGTGTGTTGAGGAGTTGCCTCGTATGAAGAGGATCCTGGCTACAGCATCAGGTTATTTCTATCATTTTAGTGTTTTGACATCAAAGCTAAACTGGCACGATTCTAAAGTCATAAATTCATAGTTTTTTTTTTTTGTTTAAAAGAAGATGTTTTAGCGGTGGTTTCATACAAAGATCTGACAATGGTCACGATTCACATAGTCACGCTCTAATCCTTAATTTAACTTCGTCAGTCCTTATCATCTTTAAAAGATTAAAAAGGGACAGGAGATGGCCATCCTAATATTAGAGCTGCCAAATATCGAATTTGAACCTTATAGACGCGTTGATTGCACAATTTTAGAGAGCACGTGAAACAACCGACTTGAAAATATCTTAATCTGACAGCTATGCCCTTATTTTAGGTTATCATTCATTCAAAATAATATCATTCGTTCGTCTGAATTCATCACCTCTCTTTCATTGGTCATAAAAACGAAAAGGATAGCTGGATTTTAAAATTAGAATTAGAAGATGACTTCCCGAATCGAGGCCAATCTTATTTGACTCTAACACACACGTAAAGAAGACCTTGTAAAAAGTCTGACTTTCCAATTTTTTTGTTAGTGTCCTATTAAAGGAAAGTCGTGGTGCATGTGAAAGCAGCTTTACACCTCCTCCAGCTCATCTGGATTCAAGAGGTGTTACCTCATTCCCTCCGTCTTCTTGTTTTATGAGAGAGGGAGCCATTTTTTTATTTTCCCTTTTTTATCTGGTAGAATTATAATAGTCGTTATTTGATGTGACAAAATAAAGTGCACTTAAAGCCTTAGCTACAGCCTCCGTGGCCGAGTGGTCGTTCCAGGTTCGATTCCCGGTGGGAAAAGAAAGATAATTCCGAGCTTCCGAAGGCACGTCAAGCCGTTGGTACCGGCTACTATCTAGTTACACGAGCCATGTCAGTGGCCTTTAGCGGCTCTATAACATTGACACCAGGGTTTGTGAGGTCGGTTGTCGACGATCAGATGATGATGACAGCCTTAGCTGGGTTTAAAAGAAAATGTGTTGGTGGCTTACTTAACCGACTGCGAGAAAACTAGTAGAGTTTTGTTTTTGGTTTTTTCAATGGGAAGAGGATTTTTCCCTCGATAAACGTCGATCCGTTTCGCCGTGCTTGAAACAAAGAAAATTCTATACGAGTATTAATAACCGTAAAGGAGGTTAAGTGGAGAGGAGGCTCATAGTCCAGCAGTGGACTGTAACGGGCCGTTGATATTAATGAATAACCGTGAAAACCTGCTCATAGTCCAGCAGTGGACTGTAACGGGCCGTTGATATTAATGAATAACCGTGAAAACCTGCTCATAGTCCAGCAGTGGACTGTAACGGGCCGTTGATATTAATGAATAACCGTGAAAACCTGCTCATAGTCCAGCAGTGGACTGTAACGGGCCGTTGATATTAATTAATAACCGTGAAAACCTGCTCATAGTCCAGCAGTGGACTGTAATGGGCCGTTGATATTAATGAATAACCGTGAAAACCTGCTCATAGTCCAGCAGTGGACTGTAACGGGCCGTTGATATTAATTAATAACCGTGATAACCTGCTCATAGTCCAGCAGTGGACTGTAACGGGCCGTTGATATTAATTAATAACCGTGAAAACCTGCTCATAGTCCAGCAGTGGACTGTAACGGGCCGTTGATATTAATTAATAACCGTGAAAACCTGCTCATAGTCCAGCAGTGGACTGTAACGGGCCGTTGATATTAATGAATAACCGTGAAAACCTGCTCATAGTTCAGCAGTGGACTGTAACGGGCCGTTGATATTAATGAATAACCGTGAAAACCTGCTCATAGTCCAGCAGTGGACTGTAACGGGCCGTTGATATTAATGAATAACCATGAAAACCTGCTCATAGTACAGCAGTGGACTGTAACGGGCCGTTGATATTAATGAATAACCGTGATAACCTGCTCATAGTCCAGCAGTGGACTGTAACGGGCCGTTGATATTAATTAATAACCGTGAAAACCTGCTCATAGTCCAGCAGTGGACTGTAACGGGCCGTTGATATTAATGAATAACCGTGATAACCTGCTCATAGTCCAGCAGTGGACTGTAACGGGCCGTTGATATTAATGAATAACCGTGATAACCTGCTCATAGTCCAGCAGTGGACTGTAACGGGCCGTTGATATTAATGAATAACCGTGATAACCTGCTCATAGTCCAGCAGTGGACTGTAACGGGCCGTTGATATTAATGAATAACCGTGATAACCTGCTCATAGTCCAGCAGTGGACTGTAACGGGCCGTTGATATTAATGAATAACCGTGAAAACCTGCTCATAGTCCAGCAGTGGACTGTAACGGGCCGTTGATATTAATGAATAACCGTGAAAACCTGCTCATAGTCCAGCAGTGGACTGTAACGGGCCGTTGATATTAATGAATAACCATGAAAACCTGCTCATAGTACAGCAGTGGACTGTAACGGGCCGTTGATATTAATGAATAACCGTGAAAACCTGCTCATAGTCCAGCAGTGGACTGTAACGGGCCGTTGATATTAATGAATAACCGTGAAAACCTGCTCATAGTCCAGCAGTGGACTGTAACGGGCCGTTGATATTAATTAATAACCGTGAAAACCTGCTCATAGTCCAGCAGTGGACTGTAACGGGCCGTTGATATTAATGAATAACCGTGAAAACCTGCTCATAGTCCAGCAGTGGACTGTAACGGGCCGTTGATATAAATTTTTTAATAAACGTGAAAACCTTCTAGTGTTTAGAAGAAAGATTCTTCCAAAATCTGAATTTTAGTATTAAAAATATCAATATGTAAATGGGTAGATTTGATATATTAAATTAAGAAAGAAGAATAGAATAGAATATACTTTATTGCACACATTGGTAGGCGGCCTTATTGCTAAGGTAGCAATTTCTTCCAGGCAACCTTAGGGTACAAGAAAACTTCATTGGAACTGTGGGACGGTGCACACAAGAAAAATAGAATAGGATAAGCTATTTAATACTATTAATCAAAGTTACATAAACAAACTACTTATACTTAGGGCATACAAACTTACATATATCCTACCTACATACACGAATGAGATGAAACAATATTTGTATGGTCGCGGACAGAAAATGTTTACCACCTTAAGTATCACAATTGCCTGCACACATTTGAGTCACAAGGTCGAAATGTCTATTTCATATCAATTTGATTGACCATAGATTATTATTTTTCTAATAATATGAGAATCGGTCGCTCTAGGAGGTGGACTGACTACTATCAAGGTTTGATATATAGAGCAATTATTTTGAAAAAAAAACTAAGATTTAAGTTTCGTAGTGACATCTGTGCTACCAATATAGATGCTCGCAGTGGAAAACTAAGGAAGGCAACTGACCAATCACGATGCGCGGCCTGAAACGCGCTAATGAAGTAAGGACAACACCAGTTGGACCTCGGTCTCCTGGCTATACCACCCGGCCAAGCGGGTGGTAACCCTTTTCCGACAACATCTTGTTCCGCCTACCTATAGGCGTCAAACTATCCTTCGCCAAAGTTTTTAACTAAGAATATAAAGGAATAATAAAATAGATACTCAAAAAATCTTTATTTAATATCTAGTATAACCTCACCCAGCAGCTATGACGGCACGTAGTCTATCTCCACTATCTCGCATTGATGCGACAAGGCGTGCGCATAGATCATTCCCTCTAGTCTGATATCATCCCATACCCGAGCACAGTCTGATCTAAGAGCATGATTGTTTCTTTCCATTCCATGAGGGTTTCTTTCATTTTGACAGTCCCAGCGTTGAACCATTAACCTCCATAAATTTTCAATTGGGTTTAAATCAGCAGACCGAGCGGGCCATTGAATGAGTCGAATGTCACGGTGCAGGTTGAACCACGCCATAGTAGCACGGGCCGTGTGTATCCATGCATTATTTTGAACGTAGGCAATGTGTAGGAGTTCTGTTGCAGGATACACTACGCGCACAGTAGGCAGCATCACTTCGTCCAAAAGCGACACATAATTAATCGCAGTAGCCCTATTGTCCACCTTCGAAGAGAAATATTATTTCAGCTTTTTGCTCCTGGGTTAAACTTGCCATTTTATTTCGTTATAAAAATAGGCATCTTTCTTACAATTTCACTCTTGTCCAAACGACATTCAAACAATCATATTTTTTAATAAATGTCATTTCAAAAGTAAAGAAATGAGTTTCGTCATCAAAAAGTGATCAATAAATCTCTGTTGTTAATCAGTGCGTCATATTGAATAATAACTTTTAAAAGGTAATAAGTAACTTGATATGGCATTTTAGACTAGTCAAAACAGTGTAATATGGAATCTAATTTGAAAACTGGTAAACATTTTCTGACCCCGACCGTATATATAATTTTAAACTTTCGCTGTCATTATCATAACATTTATAAGACATTTTACGGGCTTACCGCGATATTATTTATGTTGAAGAGACCCGATATTTCGGCGCTGTTGCAAGCACCATGGTCGCGGGTAGACTCTACAGCGCCGAAATATCGGGTCTCCTGAACATAAATATTATCGCGGTGAGCCCGTAAAATGTCTCATAACATCAAGATTTGTATGTCTGGTGTAAGAAACAGAAACAATAATTGAGAAACTTTGAAAGTTGTCTGTTGAAATATTAATATTATAATATTCTTTCCCAGAAAAATGTTCGTGGTCGGGTTACATTTTATTTCAGTTATTTCTCTCGCAAAAACGGAACACCGTCTCGCAAAACAATATTTGAAATGAGCGAAAGGTACACTTCTCATTTAATCAGAATGATTTCAATTCACCTTTTGATTTCCTGCTATTTCCTTTGAAGATCTTTGATTTCTTCCATAATATTGGTAAAGGTAAGACGTAAGCGATAGTTTTTGAAACCTATTCCATTTTCAATTTGTGTCATTTCAAGATGGCGACTTTTTGTCGCTCGGTTGCAGTATTTTCTGCGAATTCGTACTCTTGATCGGTCGTTCAGAAATAATGTTAAAGGAAATTGTATTTCTGCGTTTGATTTAACTTTCTTTTTAAAGTACCTAATAAAAGCGATACCTTTCAATGTAGG
Source organism: Carpatolechia fugitivella (assembly GCA_951230895.1). Lineage (NCBI taxonomy): Eukaryota > Metazoa > Arthropoda > Insecta > Lepidoptera > Gelechiidae > Carpatolechia > Carpatolechia fugitivella. The sequence continues at coordinate 8,153,735 of OX579670.1, read as the reverse complement.
TATGTAGTATTTTATTGGTTTTGGTTATTGGTTGCTGTTTCGATGTAACACATCACCAACCAGCGCTTAGGACACAACGGCCCCGATTCACACAGTCATGCTCTAATCCTAATTTTAAAATCCAGCTATCCTTTTCCTTTTTATGACCAATGAAAGAGAGGAGATAAATTCAGATGAACGAATGATATTATCTTGAATGAATGACAACCTAAAATAAAGACGTAGCTGTCTGTAAGATATTTTTAAGTCACATGTTTTAAGTGTTCTCTAAAATTGTGCAATCGACGCGGCCATAAGGTTCAAATTCGATGTTTGACAGCTCAAATATTAGAATGACCTTCTGTCCCTTTTTAATGTTTAAAAGGTGAAAAGGACGGACGAACATAAATTAAGAATTTGAGTGTGACAGTGAGATTTAGCCTCAATATCTGTAGATTTTGAAATCTTCATGAATAAAATGAAAGCATACATATTAATGTAATAAAAGTATAGCACTCTTCCTCCCATTTCCCATAATACAAAATATAACGTCTTAAACGACTTAAGGGTCCAAAAAACGTCGAAAATGACCAAATAAAGGACCTCACATAACCGTACACTCAGCTTACTTTCCGATACTCTAAGGGCATTTAAAGGGCGTGAAGACCCGTCAAATACTCCGTCTAGGTGATGGGACGATGTATCGATAGATACATGAATTAACATACTTTATAAAATTCTAGATTTTTCAACTTAACCAAAACAAAAATTTAACCTGAACATTTAAATTCTCGTGAGTAAATAAATTAAAACAAAAACAATTTTTTTTTATTTATTTATTTGGGAAAGTAAACAGCTGCATACATAGTATAACAATACAAATAGATGAAGCAAAAGGGTTGGGTACATATACAGCCAACAACACTATCCACAGATTATGTAAAGTAACATTGTTTTGCAGAGAAACAGTAACTAACTATAACTAATACTTGCGCTTCTATAAAGAACGATTATCAAGTATAATGCAGTAACAAAATTATCAGATTCATAGATAAATTTAACCAAATAATAGTTAAAGTAAGTACCTACAAATTAGTAGTATTTACCTATAATAATGTAAACAAAGAGAAAAAAAAAAAATACTAAGTAGTTTTTCATCTTGCAGCTCCTTAATAAGCAAACTCCTAAATCTATATCTTGTCAGTGTGAATATATCTAAATGAATAAATTATTTATTATAAATTAATAATTTTTTTTTTTTTTTATATAAGTGGCAGTGATACGTCTCAGCGGAGAGCGTACACCGGCGTTTGTCCTACAGGTGCTGGTGACGAAGAGTTTCAAGGGGTTAACAGAACGTTGAGGGCGCAGGGGAATACGATCACACCAGAGGAGCGGTTAATTTTTAAAATTATTTATTAATAATTTATCATATTATTAATTTCGAATTGAAGCTACAGAAGGTCATTCATTATGGATAGAAATAACAATAATCATCTAAGGCCCGGTTTTTCAATCGTTAGATAAACTAACAAATAGTGTTTATTCGACAGATAGCAAGATATTGAATTTTTCAACAGTCTGATAAGACTTATTTAACGAATAACTCCAATATCTGAAGAATAAATCTATCTGCCGCTTCATTTGCCAGATAACTGTTCTATTCGACTGATAGTTTGAGGCATGACGTTTATGACAAACAATTTTCAAAAAAATCTTGAAACTGGCACAAAGTTCAACTAGTGCCATAACAAAAAAAAGAAGAAGTAAATAATAGAATTGACATGACACTGTTGACAGAAAATAGACAGAAAAGTCTGTCTTGCTCCAACGTTAGTCTAAGCAATATATTTGTTTCACCTCTCTGAAGATTGTGTCAGATAGTTATCAATGGAATAAATAACAATTGAAAAATTGGAGAACAATTATTCGTCCGATAAACAGTCATATAACTTTGTTCGTTAGATAGTTATTAGATCATTTATCTGAGGATTGAAAAACCGGCCCTAAATAAAAATAAAAAACAAAATAAGACTGTCTTGTCAAAAAAATTATAGCCAATGTCAGTAAGGGCCTATTTATTAAAACTTACAATTACAATTTTCAAATACAATTTGAAGTACATTGCGTAGCTGATTGATTATACCAAGAAGATAATGGTTTATCATCAGGTTCATTGGCTACGCAATGTACTTCGAATTGTAATTGTAAGTTTTATTGAATAGGCCCCTGATGTAATAATTTTATCTAACCATACCCCATACATCAAATTCTTTTAGGCATTTAGAAGTTATGGTGGAATAAAGAAACTCACATACATACATGAACCCTAAACACATTACATCCTTTTTTTGGTCATTCGTGTAACAAATTATGGGCTGGTTTATTTAATCTGTGTAGAAGATGACCACCCAAAGCTTATCTTTTATATTTTTTTTTTGCCTTTTTAATTTCATTTCCACGCTTTGGTCATTCACGTTATCATACATCGATAACCAAAGCGTTATATCGATTGACTTTGACAACACTATTTCAGGGGTGTTCAAGCCCGTCAAATTCTTGGATGGTAGGTAAGTATGCCATCTGAATACAGTCACGGATTCGCGAATCTTTAAACCCCTTAATGCCTCTGAAAGGCACATAGGAACTGGTTTTTGTATTTCAATATATCTAGTGGAAAATAGTCGAAAAAAGGAAAATTGTGTCCTTCAACCTACACAAGAATTTAGATATGGCGTCTGACAATTTATTGCTAGCTGGCCAAAAAAAAAAACTAATATAAACGTGAAAGTTTGTAAGTATGGATGTATGGATGGATGTTTGTTACTCTTTCACCCAAAAAAAATTTGGGATAGAGACAGTTGTGTAAGATTTTCCCGTGGGAATAAGCCCTCGACCCGTAAAAAGTATTCTTTGTGTTAATGCAAGGTACAGACTATCCCCATTCCAAATATCGTCGAAATTCTTTGAGTAGTTTAGGCGTGAAGCATACTTTCACATTTGTATGATAAGTTTGTATGAAAAAAAAAAACAAACACTATTATATTAGGTTTTCGCGGTTATTAATATTAATAATAACACACATACATACACAGTTACACACTCACTCACACACCACGCTTACTAAACCAAAATTGCAACACCGTCGTCGCGTCGTTCACTTATTTTAAACCAAAATCGTGGTAATAAATAACCCTAATGTGTGTTATTAAAAAAAAAAACAAGCTTTTGTAATAGTTCTATAGCTAAAATTGTTCCGTTTTTCGACCCGAGGGGTTGTGTCCTTTTTCAGGTACCTCCCTCAAGGTGACAAAGGTTAATTCTAAAGGTCCTGTCTTATCAGGTTATCACACGATATAAGGCCCGGGGACGTCTATTCCCAACGCTAGGGTTGTCGATTCAACCCCAATATTGTTAAGTTAAAAAAGAAATGTTTGTAACACCGTAAAGGTATTCTGCTCACCCTATGTAAAATTCATGAAAATAAGTCATATTAATACCCTCCTTTTCCAAAGATTAATAGCTCATTAAAACAAAACTAAAGAAGATATAGTAGGTGGGTTGGGGTGGTGTGGGGTGGGGGTGGGTTTTGGTTTAGGTTCAGATATATACATATATCTAAAACCACAACCACAGTTATCCGTGACCTAGCCAGACCTTAAGCTTTATAAAACATACGCAATACGAAGTCACAACTTAATTTATTCACGAAACATACAAATAAAGAAAACACAATCCATTCAAAATCTTCAGAACATTCTCGACAATGCGCAATCTTATAAATACGTTACACTTAACGCATATACAGGGTGTTATAAAAATATTCAAAAAGCGAAAAAGGAAGAGTTCAGTCCATGAAACTGAACATTTTCCCGAGGAAAAAAAAACGCATGTCCCTTAACCTACGTTCCGGGAAACGCTGCAATCGATTACAGCGCACTCAAACTGCTTACAGAATTACTGTCAGCGGGCGTACACCGCGCGGTTTTGTATGAAAGGGCCTACTTTTTTTGTCTTCTGTCATCTTAGTTCCTTCTTCCCGCTTGTTAGGGGAAAAGTTCCTTGGGAAAGTCGTTCATATTTATGGACCGAACAGCCTCCGTGGCCGGGAGGTCAAGATGTCGACGCCATTACGGAGGTTCCGGGTTCGATTTCCGGTGGGGACACTGTCAAGCAAAAATCTCTTTGTGTGACTTTCCCCAGTTGTAGGCTGAATCACCTGATTGTCCGAAAGGAAAGATGATTCCGTTCTTCAGAAGGCACCTTCAGTCCGTGGCCTTTGGCGGATCTATAAAACTGACACAAGGGTTTGTGAAATCGGTTGTCAACCTTACAACAAACCACACGATGATGAAAATGATGGACCGTACTCGCCCCTTTCCGCTTTACGGGTATTTTTTGACACCCTGTATAGAGACGCAGGACATAACCATACGTTTCTTTAAGCATGTGTTTAAGACCCTCGTTCTGGAGTATCGGCCTCTCTAAAATTCGAGTATACACTTCGCTTCGGCGTGAATATCGTAAAACGTTACGCGTTTTGGGTTAAGGGAGTAGAGAAAGCGGATGTGGATTTAATCGAGGCCATTCATCAACAGTTCATATACGTCCCCACCAAGAGGCTCGAACTTACTCTGAATTAGAGCGATTAGGCCTTAGTCGACCACGCTGGCCCAGTGCGGGTTGGTCGACTTCACAGATGAATTTCTTCGCAGGAATATGCAGGTTTCATCACGATGTTTTCCTTCACCGTAAGAGCGTTGAATAAACGTACATATGAATTCGAAATTCGAAAACACATTGGTACGTGGTGGGGATCGAACCCGCGTCTCCCGGACGGGAGGCAGAGGCCCTAGTGACTACCGAAGCTCTCCATTTAAATGCACAAAAAAAAAAATTATAGGTAACTATATTTCTCGGAAGCGACACGTTCAAAATATAGGCGAAAATTCAACAACAACAAGTTTTTGTTTAATTTTAAGCATCGTTTATATTCTTAAATCTAGAAATACGTTTTATTTGACTTTTGTACTCCGTATCCAAATGAGATCCCTACCAAGAAGAAGATGAAGATGTTTACCTTTTGTTTAATAAAAATCAGAATTTGAATCAAATCATCAATTTTTTTCATTGAAATTATTATTCGACGTTGAAGTTGACACAAATGTATGTGCGGCGCCTTCGACACCTTCACTACCTAAGCCAGCATCTTTTTGTGAGAAAGAGCAATCGAGACAATCTCAAAGGTTTAAAACATAATATATTAGATTTAGAAGATATAGAAGATTTAGATAGATTTATCCTACGTTGGAGTAAGGTTCTCGAATGGAGACCACGTCGAGGAAAACGTAGTATGGGACGCGCCACTGCCAGGTGGACTGATGACCTGAGGAAGGTCGCTGGTGGTGGCTGGATGAGGAAAGCGGGTGATCGTGCGCTTTGGCGTGCCCTTGGGGAGGCCTACGTCCAGCAGTGGACTGCAATAGACTGATTGATTGATGAGATTTAGAAGATAATCGTCCCCTGTAACCTGCCGTCCCCTGTAACTTGCCGTCTTCTATAACTTGCCGTACCCTGCAACCTGCCGTCCCCTGTAATCTGCCGTCCCCTGTAACTTGCCCCACAGTTTCTTTCGTACTGCCCTATTCATCCGAAACATCGTCAAGGTCGTATGCAGAGTCTCTCTCGAGTGTCTTAGTAAACGTTATTATAGTTCAATGAGACGCAAACACTTAAAACGATGTCGGACGAGGCCCGACACTGAGAAATCTTGGAATAAAACGTTGGAGGGTCCCCTTCTCTTCTACTTCGCTAGAGCTAGTACTTATTTTATCTGTGACCCACATGTCAGAGGTCCTGAGTTCGAATCCCGATCGATCTGTCAATTTTTTTTATATTATTTTTCGATTTATCTTACTGTAGTAATAAGATTTTCCGCCATATTAAAAAAAAAATTGGTCCACAGAAAAATCATGTTGATTTGTTACTCATAGTTGCTGTGTGAAAGATGCATGAACCAAAAAACACACCTTCGCCTTTTGGCGTGGTAGGTTAATTTCTTAGCAAGTCAAACTGTCTTTAGTAGTTAATAGAACAGCATTGCTTTCATAGTTTTAACTTTTGAGCCGCGTGACATACATACATAGAATCTTCTCTCCAAAATTTTTTGACATATAAATAAATAAATAAATTATGTGGGGTTATCTCACACACGGCCGTCTGATCCCAAACTAAGCAGAGCTTGTACTATGGGTACCAGACAGCTGATAAATACATACTTATTAGATAAACAACAACCAGACACAAGGCAAACACAAGTGCTCATCACACGAATGTTTGCCCTGGATGGGATTCGAACCCGCCACCCTGTGCATCGGAGGTAGATACTCTACGACCTGGACTACGGAGCCGTCAATTATAAAACGTCTACACATTATTATTCATCCAAAATACCCAAAGTAAAATGGAAAAAAACATCGCGTGATGTGACCTTAACAACATTAGAATTGCGTGCAGCCTTACAAACCCAAGCAAAGGAAAATCAAGACAAGTTTCTTGATAAGGGAAAAGCTATTTATTATTCAGTTATACAAGTAATTACCACAATGGAGAGCGTCGATAAGGCTAGTGGCTAGGACCGCTGTCTTCCATCCGGGAGACGCGGGTTCGATCCGCACCACCTAGTGGTGACGCGCATTCGCATTGTACGATATACGAACTGGTATTTAAATTATAATGTTTGTGTACGTGGATAAATTGTGGATGTAATATGTATATAATATAATAATTATTATTATGTTATGTAATACATATGAAAATAGATATCATGTATACATGTAAATACTTATTAAGTAAACATTAATATTAGGTACATAAACTAAATACATAATACATACTCTGTAAATAATGTAAAATATATTAATGTATATTTCATTATATATTTGTATATTTGATGTAGACGTAGGGTAGCCTACAACCTTTATAGTCTATAGCTCTCGACCCTAAGGTTCTAAACAAATAATAATGTCAATATGCCAGATGTTATTAAAACGCACCCGGAAACAAAGTGAGTTAAATACGGTCAGATCAAAGCAAAAGACAAAATGAAGAGATCGTCATAAAGTTGCATATAGACATAATTTGTTTCTAATCAACTCAAGCCGAATCTGTGTGGTAAAAAGGTAAGGTAGGTAGGTCAAGGGTAAGGGTTTTTTTATTCGACTACGGCGAAGCAAAAAGGAGGGTTATGATTTTAGTATGTTTGTATGTATGTATGTTTTTCTGTTCCCAAATATCTATCTATCAATATGGCGCCCTCTAGAGGACATTAAGTACAACAATAAAAAAAAATATTATTAATGTTGGGTATCAAATGAAAGGGCTTAATCTGCACGGCTTAATATCCTCTGAACATCACTAATATCTATGCGTTATGTTGAAACATATATAAGTTATTTACTTATTAGATATTAAAATAAATAACTGAATAATTAAAAAATAGATAGGTAACAATTTGAAGATATTTTCTTGTTTCATTTAGAGCTCGTTTTTCCGTAGTTGGGTTTTAGTTTTTAAACTTATTTTTTTCTACTAGAGTGGAAATATAGCGGGCGCGGACTTGCCGGGGAGCGGAAGGCTCGTACTCCTTAGGAATTTATGACAACGTATCTGGATGCGCCCTCCGATGGGCTCGGACCGCGGCCCAGAACATTGCCAGGGCGGAAAACGCGTCGGAGAAGATCCCTAAGGCTACTTTTCCACCAGAGATGTGCGAGGATGCGTTGCGAGGGATGTGTTTTTCAAGAACCAAAAGAATCGCTTCGCCAGAGCTGTGCTGAGTGAGGCAAGGTAAATGAAGCGATTCTATTGGTTCTTGAAAAACACATATCTCGCAACGCATCCTCGCACATCTCTGGTTGAAAGCAGCCTAAGCGTACGGAAGCCTAGTTTTACGACTTTCCTTTCAACTACGTTTTTTTATTATTTTCTAACTGCGAACGTAAAATCTTATCTGCCCCTGTCTGGGTCCATTATTTTAGAGTCGAGCAGTCGTAAACAGCTTTTAAAGTCAGGTCCTAATCTTTTTTTCATATCCACCATGAATTCGACTTCATTGAGCTCGAATGGTAATACTACAGGGGCAAGAACCTGCACATACTACCGGCTCAAAAGGGCTCCGAACCCAGAGCCGTAAAACAATATTAAAAAAAAAACTAAGTGAAGGTTACTTCAGTTGGTCTATACTTAGTAATAATTAGACACTGAAACTTGTAATACTATATTTCTTCACACAATCAGCTGAATTAACAAATGTATTTGTTCATTTAATTTGTTAATAAAAACACAGAAGCTTATGTTAGCATAGCCTTAAAAGCGTCTTTAGAATAATTTTTTATCATTTATTTCTTTATACACATCACTTACAGCTAAACCAAACATGATACTCGTACTTGGCTAAATGCAGAGACTAATTTGGTATTTGGGTTCCAATCAATCAGCCTATTGCAGTCTGTCATCAGTCCACCTGGCAGGGGGGCGTACGTTTCCCGATGAAAATATTTTACTTACTTTAAACGACAATTATATAACGCTTATTTTTTGTAAGAGATCTTATTAAACTTGAAAGATTAAATAGCTTAAGCTTCGAAGGCGCAAAACAGAAAGTTACTATGTCAAACAAACGTTTTTTTGTTGAATAAGTAAATAAGTAAAAAACTCGTCTTTTCATCAATTTTTCATCCTAGACCAACCGCTGTTATCAACAATATCCTTGGTTCATATTCGGTCCTCCTAGGTTGCCATCTTTGTTATTTTCCATTGAAATCGACGAATTTTTACCACTTAGTAAAATTACTACCCTTATTTGTCCACGAATCGGAAAGATAGAGTAAAACTTTCTGATTTCGCGTTTTTAAACGAAAGGTGAAAATAGAATTGTCTTTGAAAAGGTGAATTGTGGATTTAGCTGAATGGTTTCTTTTTTCTTATAGATATCTGGAAAAGGTTTTCTATTTTTTTCTTGTGATTTGTTCAAAGGGCAAAAGCCACTAAAGATTTTTTTTTTTATGTGTATGTTGTTCATACTATTCTTCCCGTGAGTGTCGTAAGGGGCGACTTAGGGACTATACATTGAATAGGGAACGGGCATCAGCACTGTCTGATACAGTAACCTTTTAATCTGCGATCTCCAACCCGCCTGCCAAGCGTGGAGATTATGGCAAAACCAAACACTTAAGTGGAGGAGGCTCATAGTCCAGCAGTGGACCGTAACGGGCCGTTAATGATGTTGATGTTGTTCATAGCTTTTGACGAATCTGACTAGCTCTGTATCATTATCTTAATTTCAGCCGAGTGGACAAAGACTTGTCTCTCTCAGTGATCTCCAAAACAATCAATCTGCTATATAGTAGCTTAAACGAAAGTCTTAACTGGTCTCATCAACAGCTCATATACGTCTCCACCGAGGGGCTCGAGCCTACCCTGAATTAGGGCGATCAGGCCTAAGTCGACCACGCTGGCCCAGTGCGGGTTGGTCGACTTCACACACAACCTTTGAATTTCTTCGTAGGAGTGAGCAGGTTTCACCGGTTTTCGTTCACCGTAAGAGCATCGAATAAACGTACATATGAATTCGAAATTCGAAAACACATTGGTACGTGGTGGGGGTCGAACTCGCGTTTCCCGGGCGTGAGGCGGCGGCCCTAGCCACTAGACCACCGACGCTCTACCCTAACCTAACCTGTCTAGAAAAACAATAAACGCTTGTTAACGACTACTAAAGGTCACCCACAACGAATTTATCATTATAGTTCGTTCACCCATCTATCATTTGGCAACATCTGTGGCCATAGCAAAATTCCACGATCCTTCTTCCATACATATAATATAACAACGCAATATAAATGTTTATAATTAAAGTTTACTACTATAAGATAAGATAAGATAAATTTTATTTCAATACAAATTTAACCTAGAATCAGTAAAGACGTAAATCTAAAACATGACATGGTCAACTATAAACAGTGAAATCAGCAATTCTTATTACTATGCAGAATGTAAAAAAGTATAGGTATATTAATTATGCTAAGTATAATTTGAGAGATATCTGAACTAAGTAAAACTTGTATCTTAGATATCGTGACTTGTATCTATGTCGTGCCGCTGCCGTCTCGTTTGTTATTTTGTAAATATTTAACATTCGTAGCACTTTGTACGTTTGTCTCCGATATTTGCTACGCCGTAGCAAAACGTAACCGCTGCTACGCGAAATGGTTAAAGATTTGATATTTTTATTTTTTACTACCTGAGTATTAGATATTTTTCTGTAGTATCCTAAGTGTTTCCAGGGTACAAACTATGTCCGTCCATTCCAAATTTTATCCAAACTCGTTCAGTTGTTTAAAAGTGAAAGCGGAACAATCATCCAAACATAGTTTCATATTTATAATATTAGTGATGAAGTGATGTGATTATAAATCGAAGCTCACATTTTGAGCTAATATTATACATTTTATAATAATTATAATTTGGTGATTGTTTAACATTTTCCAATATCAAAAAGAAGAAATAAACCATTTAAGCGCAATTTTCCTTTAACCGAATTAAACCATTGCTATTCCTTATTGCCCCAAAGGTCTCCTAAACACCTGGCTCTATCAATAAGACAAACAAAATCCATTTGACACTGTAACCGGGGCAATTCGAGCTATTGGGGTAATTTGGCGCCCTGGGACGGCCTGCCAACTTGACATCAGCTGGGATTTAAGACTATTTACAATTATGTACATACGTAACTGGTATTGCTTTAAGAGATTTTCATGTAGATTGCTTTCTTAGGGGTGGCAGGGAAAGCGTTCGATATTATCCCGTTTGTTGGGGATTGAATACCTTAATTTTGTCTTTATAATATAGATATATTCTTTATTGCACACAATTTCCACATAGGCAAAGGCGAAGGCTTTGTTTGCAATGCTGACAAGTTTGCATCGTACATTGTTGTCCATCCGCAGATTAAGGTCCATTGTTTTGATTTTTCCCGTGTGAAAAAGATAATTTTATCCTGTGGTAAAACAATCTTTATGCAAAAATTCCATCGATATGTTGTTGCTCTCATTACAACATACAAACTGAACTAATATATATATCTATATATATATAATTCGAGGGGTGAAAGGCTAATGGCGTTAAGCGACACCAAGGGCGATATTGAGTTATATATATATTTGGAATCAGCGAATTTTTTTGCATCTTTTGAGCCGGGTTTCATGCCGATCTGAGCATTTTTTTGTCGCTTAATGCAAATAGATTTGTACTCTGTTTCCTATTGCGCTACTGACTCAAGCGACACAAAAAACTGCCTTTTTTATGGCGTGGTTGACTTAAGCTATATTAAAATACTAAGCCTAGTTACTTGAATCGTTTAGCCTTTTTCACTTTTAAACTCAAAGCTTTTTTCCTGTTTCTATTTGTAGGTTAAATCATTTGGCTTGCCCCAAAATTCACAAACCGCTGTCACTTAAAGCAATTAGCCTGCCACAAAAAAAAATAATAGCTTGTCGCTTGACGCATTTAGCTTTCCACAAAAATATTAGGCATATGTCGCTTGAATTAAATAGCCTGCAGCAAAAACAAACAAATTATGTCATTTGAATTATTTGGCTTTACTCTATTTATGTTTAGAGCAGTGACTTAAAGTAATTAGCCTTTTCGAAAATTTAAGAGAGTAGGTTATTTGAGATAATTTGACGTGTACTTTTTACAAAAAGCGGTCGCTTCTTTCAAAAATTATTAAAAGTTTTTGTACTTAAATCAGTTTTCCTTTTCTACTCTCAGTAAGAAATGTATGTTCAGCAAATACATTTTTCTATGATACCAGTAGATCAATGTCATTTAAGACCTACTTACAATCTTTGCGTTACTCAAAATCTTTTCGTGAATAGTAGGCGTGCGCTTGCGCGGGGCGCTTGAGTCAACGCCGCACCGTCGTCAGGGAGGCCTAGTAAATTGCTGTGATTTCTTATTAAGAACGTAACTGATTGACTGATTGTTACAGTATTAGTAGATTCTATTAAAACTTAGTAAAAGTATGGATAATTAAAAGACAAGTTTTTCTTTTTAAGTGTTTTTGTTGCTTACGTTTAAAAGTTGTATCTTATAAAAATAAGATTCTAATAAACACTCTTTTTCAATATACTTTTTATTTTATTTTCTCCTAACATCAACGAAAACTCTTGTTCAGTGTTCTGCAATTTTGATATAGATAAAGATTTTATTATAGTCTTAACGACCAATGTCAAATTAAATTTAAATAAATGAGGATTTAGGTCCATGAGATTAGAATATTGATCGTTGCTTGAGTTACTTTTCCTGCACTTAAATAAGAATGGAATTGGTCTTTCAGCATATTAGACGTAATCTATTTCGCCCATAGCTGGGTAGTACAATCTATTGACTTTACACAAAAAACACTATAACGACCTCTTTGAGTCATTTAGCTTTCCACAAATTTTGATAGCCATTGTATCTTAAATCATTTGGTTTTACTCCAAAAACAAGTGGAACCGTCGCTTAAGTGTTTTTTCCTTACTCTGAAAAAATAAATAAACAAGTATTTTTGACTCAAGCGACATTTATTACTGTAACCGTTTATTCTATTTGTTTAAAAACTACAACATTTGATGAGGATTATTATTTCAAAAAGAACTGTATACTTAGAATTTAAATTAAATGAAAAACTGAACTTCTACGATTTTTTTTCTAATTTTCAAAACTTTAAAACGCTCTAGTGTAAAGTTCCAAAAATGTCGCTTAACGCCATTAGCCTTTCACCCCTCGTATGTATATATATATTTAATTTGGTAAGTATGTACTAGATTTCATGTTATTTAGTTAATACTAGCGCTCCGCCCGCGGCTACGCTCGCGTTGTGTAAGATTTTCCCGTGGGAATAAGTCTTTTTCCCGTAAAAATCCTATGTTTTAATCCAGGTTACAAACTATCTCCATTCCAAATTTTATCCAAATCCGTTGAGTACCTAGTTAGTGTGTAGGGGGAACAAATTCAAACAAACATCCAAACATCTAAAAATCCAAATATATTTTCGCATTTATAATATTAGTGTGATAAGTCAATAAGTGTTCAAAGAAACCAAAGAAACACAATGGCCTCGATTCGGGATGTCATGCTCTAATTCTAATTTTAAAATCCAGCTATCCTTTTCGTTTTTATGACCAATGAATAATCTAACCTAATATGAACGAATGATAACCTAAAATAAGGACATATAAGGACAGCTGTCAGTTTAAGAGATTTTTAAGTCGCATGTTTTAAGTGCTCTCTAAAATTGTGCAATTGACACAGCCATAACGTTCAAATTCGATGTTTGACAGCTCTAATATTAGGATGGCCATCTCCTGTCCCTTTTTAATATTTAAAAGGTAAAAAGGACGGACTAACTTAAATTAAGGATTAAAGCGTGACATCCCGAATCGAGGCCATTAACTTGTACTTTGTACAAATACTAGGATAAAAAAAAGCATTTTTAGAAACCAAATTCAACTATTGAATATTTGCTGACTGAAATAATTTTCGTTCAGAAATGTTACACTTTTAAACCCTAAAGACTACTCGTAAATGTAAACGTAACTTGAATTACAAATATTAAATTCAAAGGGTTCTTTGGGCGCTTGAAAGGTTGGTTCGAGAGTGAAACTAGAGGCAAAGGAATGCCAACTGGATTTTTCCAAAGCTCAGATATTTGGCTAGATTCCAGCCTTAGACAGAATCTACGGTGACCTTGCCAGTTCAGACTAGATAGTTCAAAAAGGGCACATTTTTAGAATTTTTCAATACTTTAGAAAAAAGGGGAGTGGTATTGAGGCTATTTCTCCCTGTTACGCTCCAATCCTTAATTTAAGTTCGTCCGTCCTTTTAAAGATTGAAAAGGGACAGGAGATGGCCATCCTAACATTAGAGCAGCTGTCAAACATCGAATTTGAACCTTACGGTCGTGCCGATTGCACAATTTTAGAGAGCACTTAAAACATGCGACTTAACTTGATAGTTATGTCCTTATTTTAGATTATCATTCGTTCAAATTAACATCATTCGTTCATTGGAATTCATCACCTCTCTTTCATTGGTCATAAAAATGAAAAGGATAGCTGGATTTTAAAATAAGAATTAGAGTATAACTTCCGGAATCTTGGCCATATATACAGGGGTCTCCACAGTATTATAGGAAACATTCAGCTCGTAATTCTGTATTATTTTTATTATTATCGATGCTCATTACAGAGATTGCAGGTTCGAATCCCAGTCACAGAATAAATAATTATTAGTTATACTGGAGGGGAAACTGTCAAGCAAAAATCTCTTTGTAAGAGTTTCTTCAGTTTAGTTAGGTTAGGACATTGCAGACTAAATTACCTGATTGTCCGAAAAAAATAAAAATATTCAGTGCTTTGGAAGGCACGTTAAGTCGTCGTTTTGGTCCTGGCTGATTATCTTGTCGTTACTCAATACGATACAATATTCTCATCTCCTCGACCTGTTCCTCTCGCCTCTAAAACCTGGTTAGTTTTAGCTATTCCATTAAAATAGAACGTGTACCTCAAGGAGTAAGTTTCTTAAGGATATTTTCAACATAATTCTACCTTCATAGTCGTGATAATATTTCACGGAGACCATTAGTCGCGCTCGAAGAGGTACGTTACACTCCTGTCAATTAGGACGTTTTTTGCTTGGCTACATTCGTCTGTCAGTGAAAATGAAACTTCTTGCTGCGATCAAAGAATACTAATAGAAAATTCATAGAAGTTCTAAAAGAACTCTAAAATATTTTGCGATGAGCAGAATTTTGAACATTATTGCATTTTTTTTTTTGATATGGAACTGTGGCCCATGAAAATTAACAACTATTGATATAAGTTGAGATAAAATAAAAGGTTTAAGATTTAACACACATGATTTAAGATTATGTAAAAGCTCTAGAACAAAAGTCGCTGATTTCATAGACATAAGAAGAAATAGCGTTTTTTGTACACGCTGTATAAAAATTGAATTAAAAAAAAAACCAACACATTTACCAAAACACAAAAATATTAATGCGAACGTTCCAGAACCAATTCTTAGTAAATTAAACAAGTTTATTAAAGTAAGTAGTAAATTACGTTTATTCTCAATGTTTTCAAATATTCTTTACCTATTTTACCCAACAGTTCGGAGATTAATGAATACAAACATTTATTTGACACGTAACATATAACATAAGTTACAAGATCAGAAATCTAGGTATTCTGAAAAACTAAGACTTCTAAAATGAAGAATAAAGCGCTACTTATGTGGGATATTTATGAGTGAGTGAGACGGAATGCGTGTGAGCGTGAAGAATGATACGAGTGATGTCGTATGAATGGAAAGAAAGAAAGAGATAGCGTGCGAGAGAGGAAAGAACGATTTGAGGAGTGTAAGGAAATCGTGTGCGTCGCATGTTCTATAAAAGTTTAATTAAAGATTGTCTTTCAAAGAGTGAAATAAATTTGTTAACAGTTATTTTCGGGTTTATTTTTCGCACCCTCCCACACTGTAAGAATGCGTGTACTTACATTAAATCGTAATCTTATCGTCAAAGGGTTGAATAGATAGATATAAAATAATTAATAATAAAATAATTAATAATTAATATATATATTTTTTTATATCTTTTTATTTCGCAAATACGCATCTACACACAATTAATAAATAAAAAACAGTCATGACATAATTCGGGGGGGTGTACAAAGAAAAAAAAGCAGAGCAGAACTTATAATTAGTAGACGGCTCCGTAGCCCAGGTGGTAGTGTATCTGCCTCCGACGCACAGGGTTGCGGGTTCGAATCCCGCCTAGGGCAAACATTTGTGTGATGAACACTTGTGTTTGCCTTGTGTCTGGTTGTTGTTTATCTATATAAGTATGTATTTATCTATTTGTGTAATGTATATCAGCTGTCTGGTACGCATAGTACAAGCTCTGCTTAGTTTGGGATCAGATGGCCGTGTGTGAAGATGTCCCCGCATATTTATTTATTTATTTATTTATAATTAGTTTACACTCATACAGAAAGAACGCAACGTTCAACGGTTTGTTGCATGAAAAACAGTTACAATATGTCGGTAAAGTTCTTCAACAAATTACCGGGAGATATGAAAGCTTTAACCTCAAATCAGTTAAAGTGTTCATTATATAAATATTTATAAAATTATTATTATTATTATTATTATTTATGTGGCAAAATAGTGTAGCAGACTTTATAAAATAATGTTAATGTCATTTTGGCATCGGCCCATGGTGTAGCGGACCTTGTCACTACTATTCTTCCTACTAATGGTGTCAAGGCGAGCATTCCATTCACAGCCGATGCCTTGGCAGTTTGGTCGACTTTTTTTCCGGACGATCCAATCCAAACCGAGGTCGCGCATGTGCAGCGTTCCTGGGACGACGTCGCATCAAAGGCTGCTTTCGGTGGACTCTTGACTGACGCTGTCGGGACGGAGCTGGCGAGGCTGCGGGCGGCGGCTTGCCCGGGGTCAGGGGCATGGCTGCACGCTTTACCATCTCCCCACCTGGGCACTTCACTGGACAGTGACTCATTGCGTGTTGCCGTTGCCCTGCGCCTAGGTTGCAAAGTTTGCGAGCCGCACCCTTGCATTTGCGGTCAACTAGTGGAGGCAGATGGCGGTCACGCTTTAAGCTGTTGTCGCTGTTCATAGAGGTTCCCGCGGCACCATGCTCTCAACGACTTAATACGTAGGGCTCTTGTTGCTGCAAACATCCCCTGCATGCTTGAGCCCCCCGGGCTGAGTCGTTCTGACGGCAAGAGACCTGACGGTTTGACGTTGGTTCCCTGGCAGGGGCAGAAGCCTGATTTAGGACGCGACTTGCGTCAACACGATTGCCGCATGTCATCTCAACCACACTTCTCGTGTGGCTGGAGCAGCGGCCGAATTAGCAGCCCAAAAAAAAAAAAAAATACAGAGAGCTCAGCTCATACATTTTTATACCGGTGGCGGTTGAGACATTGGGTCCCTGGGGCGCGGAGGCAACAAAATTCATCAGGGAGATTGGCTGCCGTCTTAGGGAAAGAGGTGGCGACCCCCGCTTCGGGTCGTTTCTGGCGCAAAGCTTGTCCCTGGCAGTCCAGCGTGGTAACGCGGCGAGCATTCTAGGAAGCTTTGCTCCGGGAACGGTTCGGGTAGGTATGGTAGATATTTAAGGTTTGTTTTTTTTTGTTTTTTGTTTATGTTTGTGTTTTTATTCGTTTTCTTGTTTTTAATAAAATATTTTTATATTAGTTAAATGTGTGATACCTTATAGTCATTAAGATCTTACCTGTACCACATTTACTGCAAATGAAGATTTATTATTATTATTAGTACTATAAAAAATGTTAAAAATTACAGAAAATCTAGGGCTTCATTTCATGAAATCTTACCACGTTTGATTAGAATGGAGTGTGATAAAAAATCGGTATTTTTTTATACACCGTGAAATTTACATCGTTTTGTTCCCGCCGTGTAGTGATAGTACCCGTCAAACTGAACAACTTTTCGCGTAAAAAAAAATTCCTGCGACAAAAAAATTTTTGGTCTCTCCATACAAAGTAATACTTCCGACCGACCCATTTTGTATGGAGAGACCAAAAATTTTTTGTCACAGAAATTTTTTTTTCGTGAAAAGTTGTTCAGTTTGACGGGTACTATCACTACACGGCGGGAACAAAACGATGTAAATTTCATGCTGTATTAACACTCTTCTAAGAAATAATTTGACTGTTGTATCGTTTAGAATTTAGATCATATTTTTATAATTTTTATTATAATGGCTTTAAATTTTTGACCGTGTGACGTCATACGACCGACGACGGACAACCGTACTCGTTTTGATTGACGATGCAAATACGAAATATCACCCTTTCTAATATCGAATCGAAATCGAATAATAATCGTCAAACGTGAACAAAGCTTACTTTGACAAGGTTTTTGTAAAAACTTAGATTTGTGAAGATTTGTTTGAAAGTTTGACGTCACAAAGGTCAAATGGGTCATTAGGTTTTTTGAATTTTTTAACGTAATCTTTAACTTTTTTCCGTTAAAAGTACAAACATATAGTGTAAAACCTTACTTATCCTTCATCAGACTTTTATTAGAAAGTAGTTCGTAATTTAGGTTATTTTGCTAGCGTTTAAAAATAATAATTGCTCTAAAGTAATGACCTTATTTGGTTCAGCTACAACATCTATTCTAAATTTAAAAAACTAGAAATAGGTTTTCATATAGGTATATATATTTAGGCCATGAAATTTCATCGCATTACGATTTGAAGACGATGTCTCTTAAATGGTGACCTCCAGAGTTGATGCACATTTGAGCCCTATTTATTACATTTACCATAACTTGCCGTAACACTTCCTGCGATATGTTCCTTATTTCTTGCTGAAAGTTTTCTTTTAAGGCTGCGAGAGTCAGTGGCTTATTCACATAAACCACAGATTTCAAATAATCCCTAAAGAAAGAAGTGTGGACAGGTGAGATCGGGTGATCTTGCAGGCCAGGGTAAATCGCCAAAACGAGAGATAACACGGCCTGGAAAAGCATCCATAGTCTCACTAAGTCTCTGGAGGTCACTATTTAAGAGACATAGTCTTCAAATCGTAATGCGATGAAATTGCATGGCCTAAATATACATATATGAAAAACTATTTCTAATTTTCTAATTTAGAATAGATGTTGTAGCTGAACCAAATAGGGTCATTAATTTTGCGCCACCGCTTGGTTGCGAATTTTACGAAAAACCAATTTAAGTAAAACATCTTTCTGTTTATTTTCAGGTAATTCACAATTCAGTTTGGCAACCCTAACGAACCCAGTTCTAAAAACATACTGGAGTGTAGAATGGTATGTTTTCACATTTAAATATAAAATTTAATTTTGTTTCATATTCCCAACAGAATGTTACTTAATTTTAATTAGTATTACCACAGTGTTATTTCGTCATTATGTTGGAATACTTAATTAAATGTAGAATATTTAAGAGAGTAAAATGAATAATTTATGACCTAGATTGTTGTATAAACTACAAATAGCTGTATTTATAAATTAATAAGGTACTCGTTACATTACACGTTATTTGGATAGACAGACAGACAGCGACAGTGCGCTTTTCGTCGCATCTTTAAATGTGCTTTAAGTTCGCATTTGAGATATTTAAATTGATTGAAAAAAAAAAACCAAAACAATCATTAATGTTTTATTTTTATTTTTCAATCAAATTAAATATCTCAAATTCGAAATTATGTCTTGTTTGTTTAGTTTTCACACTAAAACGAAACAACTTTTTATGAAATTTGGCGCATAGGTTAATGTCCAACTAAAAATGGACGTGTTTTTTTTTCTACCGAGGGATTTTTTCCATTCTAGCCGCGTTGTACAAAATCTTCTTCGAAATTCCACAAGTATCACTTATTTTCTAAAAACAGGAATAACAACATTGTCTCTTCCTCTTCGTCCTAGCGTTTTCCCGGCCTAGTGCTGGGGTCCGCTTTCCTACTCAATCTTCTCCACTTTGCCCGGTCCTCGGCATCCTTAGGTGTGAGATTGTTCTCTTCCATATCCGCTTTCACGACGTCCAGCCAGCGCTTTTCAGGCCTACCACGTGATCTTGGGCCCTGGACAGTGAGGTCGAGGCATCTTTTTCCTACGTAGTCTGACGGTCTGCGGCTTATATGGCCATACCATCGGAGGCGACTTTCCTGAAGCTTATCCGCTACGTCACGGACTCCGAGACTGCCACGGATGTGTTCGTTACGAATTCGATCTAATCGCGTAACGCCACACATCCTCCAATAGCAATCCATCCTCGTAGAGCACGCGGGCCATACATCCGCCATAGAAAATTTTGTTTTCGGGTCAGATATATATAAAAAAAAAAAAACAAATATTCTTGATATATTTGTTTAATAATGTTGTATCTAGTTTGTTTTTCGATCAATTTTGATTCTGTTTTGACTGTCGGTATTCTATTTTTGTTTACTTTCAGATGAACTAAGAAAACAACTAATATTTTTTCATGAATTTTACCTATTGCACCGACACTAAAGCTTATCCCGAGTATAGTCTCCCTAAACCGATTGAATCTCACTGCGATAGGAAACGTGACGAACGGGCTCTGTTAACAAACAAACAACGACGCGTACACAGGTTCTATTGATTTTTCATGTTAGGTTTGATTTTCTACGCGTTAAAGCTTGGCGTATCAGCCTATATGTCCCCACCGAGGGGCTCAAACCTACCCTTAGTTAGGGTGATCAATCAATCAACGGCCCGTTACAGTCCACTGCTGGACTATGAGCCTCCTCCACTTAAGTGTTTGGTTTTGCTATAATCTCCACGCTTGGCAGGCGGGTTGGAGATCGCAGATTAAAAGGTTACTGTATCAGATAGCGCTGTTGCCCGTTCCCTGTTCAATGTGTACTCTGCCGTCACCAGACTGGGTGATCAGGTTATATTTAATCGCTCTCGCCTAGTGCGGATTGGTCGACTTCACAATTATAATACTTCACACACAAAATTTGACCGTAAAAGTGTATTATGATTTCGAAATTTGAAAACACATTTGTGGGTGTTTTGAATAGGCGCGTCCTGGAATGGAATTAGCGGTCCTATCCTTACACCACCGAAGCTCAGTCATCAACAACTCATATACGTCCCCACCGAGGGGTTCGAGCCTACCCTGAATTAGGGCGATCAGGCCTTATTCGACCACGCTGGCCCAGTGCGGGTTGGTCGACGTCACACACAACTTTCTTCGCAGGAGTGTGCGGGTTTCATCAAGATCTTTTCCTTCACCGTAAGAGCGTCGAATAAACGTACATATGAATTTGAAATTCGAAAACACATTGGTGCGTGGTGGGGATCGAACCCGCGTCTCCCGGACGGTCTCCCTACTTTATAAAATTCTTCTGTCATGTCGATAACTGCTTAAATTTTCATCATTAATTTTTTGTCTGCTGTCTCTATTTTCAAGCCAGATGATCTCAAACTTAGCATTACTACAATTGATATAATAAATACTCAGTACCAATGGCTTAACGTGCTTATCAAAGCACGGAAATCGCTCCACTTAATTCACCACTAGCGGTCACCTATCCAAGATTTCATAATCGAAAATATCTATCTACACAGCTAATATGTTACTTCTTACATAATCCAAACAAACACATCCTGACATGCCCCAAAAACTTAGTTTTCACAACTTAAGAATAAACTTCCGTTGCAAACAATAGAACTGCTGCTAACTTACTGTGATATAGTCGCTATTATACGAGCCGGAAGGGCTATTTCTCTACTTTACAAGTGCATTTTGATTTCGATTAAGTTTGCAAGCTTAACTGGTGATTTTCGAGTTAGTTTAAGTGATTTAACTAGATAACGAAATGGTTTAGTGATGATGAGTTCATTCTTGATTTTGGATTAACTATAATAATAATTAGCATGAACTGAAAAAATAAAGTTTTCAGCGGTGTCATTATAAATAAAAAAAGTAACCGATAATTTTCGAGGCTTGTAAAACAAGTGCTTTCTAAGATGTTTGTGTTTTTGAAGAAAGGAGAAGACATGATAAAGATTAGGTTTTGTAATATATAAATAGAAAAATGTGAAGCCGCCGCCGAAGTGACCTTATTTTTTTAGGAAATCGATTTCAATACTGGACTAAAAAAAAGTAAGTTTAATGATATGCCTGCTATTATGTTAAAATACAAAAAAACTATCTGAGTCGCAAAACTATCGAGAACGCAGACGCATCCCCAGATCTATTTCTTTTCAAACCGCAGCAGATCCGGCATTCTACTGCTTTGTAGAGCGCCTCATATATCTACGGGCTTTGCACAAAGGCCTGTTTAGGAGCAACCACAAGGTAGCTTAGGGTAACCACACCGCACTGAGCCAGCGTGTTCAAAGGGCAATCAGTTGCCCTTATTCTGAGTAAGCTCTAGCCCCTTAGTGGGGACGTGAATGGATCTAGAATTCATTTTGTATGGGGGAGGGGGCGGGATCCATTTTGTGGTAATATTTTAGTGGATCAAGAATATTTTGATTATGTCACAAGTCTAAAAATAAGGTTGCAAATTACGTATCTAGTGCTTACAAATTAGACTGAACTAAAAGATTTTTTATGATTTATGCTCTGAAGACTGATCCATTTTTTGAGCTTCTTTTTTTACCATAATTCTTCTCTATAGCATGTTTATTCGACGGTGAAGGAAAACATCGTGAGGAAACCTGCACACTCCTGCGATGAAATTCAAAGGTTGTGTGTGAAGTCAACGAACCCGCACTGCGCCAGTGTGGTCAACTAAATCCTGTTCACCCTAATTCAAGGTAGGCTCGAGCCCCTCGGTGGGGACGTGTGAACCTGCACAAAATCCTCCTCGAACATGAATTACAGGATTTCGAGAATTTTATTTTACGTTCTGTAACCACGGACTACCCGTTGAAAAACCCCTTCAGTCGTAAGGGTTTTAAGTATTTACAGAATGATAATACAGAATGTTTATCAGATTCCTTGATAGGGTTACCCTGTTGGATTTGCAAACGTTATAATTATATATAATTTTAAACTTTCGCGGTCATTATCATAACATTTATGAGACATTTTACGGACTTACCGCGATAATATTTTTGTTGAGGAGACCCGCAGAAACGAAGAAGAATGAGAGTATTTAGACAGATATGTCTGTCCCTAGTTCTACTCGCAACGTCTCTCCAGTCTACCCGCGACCATGGTGCTTGCAACAGCGCCGAAATATCGGGTCTCAACAAAAATAATATCGCGGTAAGCCCGTAAAATGTCTCGTAAATGTTGTTATAATTATAGCATAATAAGAGAACGAGATATCTTTGATCAAAATCGTAAGGGTTCCAGTCCCTGTCTGTAACCTCGACACTCGAATAGTTTGGTATCTCCCGAAGCTTTTAATACTGATCATTCTACTGTGAATGGTTGGAATACCAAAACTGTCGTAGTTGTTATGGTGTTGGAGGGTGAATTTCCAATCCTCGTCGAATGTCAGTGTCCCATTTGAGCTATCCCTCCCTAAATAAGTACGAGAAGTAGGTCAGTCACCGTTTGCTTCAGTCAAGTGGTTGTAGACGAGGTGATTTGGTTCTTCTTCGCAAACCCGAGAATTGGGTGCGAAAATAATGATAAAGTGAAAAATCTGTATTCAAAGTTTGTTTTGTGTACAGAAACAATTTCTGAAGTCAAGGCCAGTTTATACTTTGACATGTACAAGTGCGAGTTGCAAGTGTGAGTTGTCAAAACAATAATTTCATATCTTCCTGTTGTCAAAAGTTATATTATTTCCTGTTGCCAAGGAAACACTTGCACTTGCAAAAAATAGACCGGACTTCTATTTTTTTGCAAGTGCGAGTGTTTCGTTGGCAACAGGAAAAACTTGCAACTTGTCGAAGTGTAAATCGGCCTTTAAAGGTAACTAATAATACCAAAGACAAAAGAAGTTTGTCTTTAGTTTGGCACGTTCACTACAAGCGTGTGCTCGTTATAGAAAAGAACAGCCAAATTGTTTTACCAGTAGCGTTCATTAGATCTCTTTGCATTCAGTTGCTCAGGATCGCAGGGCACGCACGATATATATTTTCAAAGACGGGTACTTTTACCCGATTGCGGCGGAAACCAAAAGGAGGGTAATGAAGGTAATTTGTTCAATACACAAAGCATCGTCGTCGTCTCGACGACGCGTTCATCAAGCAAACGTATGAATGTTCGTTATTCAATTTTGCACACAGATAGTTTAGAAGGATAAAATGTTATTTCCACACTAGTATAAAATAAAAATAAAAAGTCAAAATCTGATTAGTAATTATCTTTTGTCTCATTAGACCTAATCACCGGGATAAAAAAAAAAGAAATAATGAAACCGAATCGTCTCGTCTACCTAACTCAAGCTTCAAGTGAACGACGAGCGGTCGGGAATGCTCTTAGCTAATAGTGCAGATTAAATTAACTGTGGCAGCGGTGTGGGAAGACCTTAAGAGTTAGTTAGACGTGGAAGATGAGAATCAACGTGGTTTTTAATTTCCCGTGGGTTCAAAGTATGTTTTGTTCTAAGGTCTTTAAGAGCTCGAGCCCCTTGGTGGGGACGAACTGATGATTTATTTATTTATTTATTTTAGGGAAACAAACAGCCTTAATTTAGTACATTAAAGATATACAGTAAAAAACGCATAAGTCAACAAAGTTTCCACTTTATCGAACCTGCTCATAAAATTTCACGATCGAATCGGTTGAGAAACGCGACCTGTAGAGTGGAATAAGCAGACAGAGACATACAATATGGATGTATGTATTCGTATAATATCCGAAACAAAACTATTTGATTTGTTTTAACTTTTTTTTAATGATGATTGACACATTTATACAAACTTTTTTTTTAATGTAAATTAGGTTCGTCGTTGACCACAGTCTCACCTGATGGAAAGTGATGACGAGGTCGAAGATGATACACGCTCACCCAAAATATGCCTATTCACTCTTGCCTTGAATACACCAAGATTATAAGACTCCGGAAACACAGACGCCGGAAGAGCATTCCACTCTCGTGCTGTACGCACCAAAAAAGACGACGCAAAACGTTTAGTGCGGACTACGGGAAATTCAACCACGTGAGGGTGGAAACGCCCCCGGCGCCGCGTACTCCGGTGGCAGAAGGTGGATGGCGGGATAAGATCGTGAAGTGCCTGGGCACACTCTCCCTGATACACCTTGTAGAATACCGAGAGGCTGGCAACTTTGCGCCGTAATGAAACGAACCCATATATGCGTAATGAAAGCGGATCGCTTTACCAATCGAAAACTACCATTTAAAACAGCATTTCAAATGCCATTTAAAAAAACAAATTTAGCAAGTCTACGAAGGACCAAAGCATTCCATCTTATCGTGCCTATTTAGCATTCGTCCCGGTTCAGCGAATCCTTCTTCAGGTATAATAGAATTCAATTTTTTTGTGCTCAAGAAGACAAACCATTTGTATTATTTGTCCACGAGCATTGCTATGCTATAATGAAAAACCAGGTTTATGAATTATGACGTCATACTATTAATGGCTTCGTAGATGTGCACCTCTGTATCATTCAATTGTATTTTAACTGTTGGTATTCTGAATAGAATAAAAAAAAAAACCTTTTGAAAATGACTCCGTATCATCATCAAATAGTTCATATACGTTCCCACCGAGGGGCTCGAGCCTACCCTGAATTAGGGCGATTAGGCCTTAGTCAACCACGCTGGCCCAGCGCGGGTTGGTCGACTTCACACACAACTTTTGAATTTCTTCGCGCATCAGTGTGCAGGTTTCATCACGATGTTTTCCTTCACCGTAAGAGCGTCGAATAAACGTACGTATGAATTCGAAATTCGAAAACACATTGGTACGTGGTAGCCACAAGACCACCGATCTACTCCTGCGTATACAACAACGTGTCTAAACTACGAAAAACTTCCCGCGTTGTCGTTCAGTCTTTTGTTTTAGAACTTCTCGTAAAAACTAAAAAAAATACAGGGCTCGCAACGATTTAAGAGCGTTGACCTTTAACGTGACAGTATCTTTTTTATTCTCATTCAAACAGAATATCCCCCACCACTTCTGTTAAGCGAGCGGTCAAAAACCTTTGTACCTTCAAATTCAAATTCAAAACATTTATTGCAAGTCACAGTTCACCTTTCACAGTTTCTTCGGTGAGCCCTTCTCCACAGATTCCGCCATTGTGTTAGTGAACTCACCCAAAAAAATGTAATGACGGATCTAAGTGATGTAATAACATCCTATGGAAATAAATAATTTTTTATTTTGATCTAAGTGCACTAATTGGAGACATGTTTTCCCGGAAATCCTTCCTCTCAAACAAGTCTTGTCAAACATCAACAGAATTAATAATTTCCGCTTCGAAATAATTGTTTTCAACCTGCCTGAACTGCGATTAGTTACTCGTAGTTCTAAAATACCAGGAAAATTAAGTATTTCAAACACAAAACTAATTCAAATTCCCCTCAAAACTCCTTCAGAAACAATTCAGAATCATAATAACTTAATAATTTATTAACGACTTTTGACAGGCTTCAGTCAAACTCTCCTCACGATCGGCGAACATGTCCGAACAACTCTTGAAGTAAATTTAAGTTTCTGCTAAGTAGATACTGTGTTCTCGCGCTCAGCACTAGTGCTTTTCCACCTTTAGCAGACAAATGTGATTTTGCGTTTTGAGTAGAATTTTGTACTCATTGTTGGGTAGTTTGGAACGCAGATAGCATTTTTATTAGTTTGCTTGGTTTGGCTTTACTGGTTTCTGTTAGCCATTGGCAAATTTGACACCAGGGTTTGTGAGGCTGGTTATTCTACTTGATGACGCTGATGATGGTGACTCGTCTTGAAGCAGGAGGGTTGATGAGGCCGCCCGGTCGCGATAGATAGAAAGAGGATCCATTTATTGTGTTTTTTTTTTCTGTAAAAACATTGAATACAAATCGATAGCCTAATAATCTATGTGATTTACTTTGAACCAACTTTTCTGCCTAAAACGATTGCTTTGTTCTTCAGGAAAACATCTAGTAGATGTTAGAGCTTATCTAGGCTGGAATGACGCGCCCCACCACCGCATTTACACTTTTCTATTTGACCATGATGTAGGCATATAGATCGTAGTTCACGTAACAGTCGACGCTCGCACACAGATGAAAGTGTCGTTGTTAATATTGCACTCGTCATCCAAAACAACTAAATAAGTGGTAAGTCATTTCAAATTGGAAAAGCTCTACTTAGGTATATTGAAAAATATGCATTCTGATCATTAAAGTAAAAGCAATGACTTTCGTAGACCTTTCACAGAGCTTGGTAGCATAATTGGAAAAATGCGCTTGTGGGAGCCCTGTCCAAGATGGAACAATTTTTATTAATTTACTAGCTTTCCGCCCGCGGCTAAGGCTTCTTATAGGAATAAGAATTTTCCCGTAAAAATAATCCTATGTGTTAATCCAAGATACAAACTACCTCTATTTCAAATTTCATCCATATCCGTTTCATTCAAGCGTGAAGGCGGAACAAACATCTTAACATCCAAATATATTTTCACATTTAAAATATTAGTGTGATCGTCATCTTCATCAGCTCTTCGTATCATGGCAACCTTTGTGGTCCTGTACAAACCTCAGTCAGGTCTTTCCAGCGATTTTCCCAGTGTTATATATTTATTAGATCTGGTTGGTGTCTGGTTGTTGTTAATCTATATAAGTATGTATTTATCTATATATGTAATGTATATCAGCTGTCTGATACCCATAGTACAAGCTCTGCTTAGTTTAGGATCAGATGGCCGTGTGTGAAGATGTCCCCACATATTTATCTAATACTTTAAATGAGCAATTCTTGTATATATATATATGTATATACAAGAATTGCTCATTAATGAGAATCTCGGAAACGGCTGCTACGATTTCGATGAAATTTGGTATATAGGGTAATTTGGTGTATAGGGGGTCTCGAGGGCGATAAATCGATCTAGCTAGCTTTTGTTTTTGGTAAAACAGGATTTCGCCATGTTTTCGGGCTTAAAAGAATTTGTACGCCATATCATTAAAAGAGAAGGTTAATTTCGCCGCTGGCTCGCCGTGGCTCTGTTGGGGAACCGGGAGGCAATGAAACCGAAGGTCAGACGATCGAATCCAGATGAATGAACTTTTTTATTTTTTTGTTCCTGTTTCTTTTTTTGTTTGTTTTTAACTTTTTAATTCTTTCATTTAGTTATTTAAATACAAAAATGACAGAAATAAATTATAGGTATGTTTTTTTATTTATTACTTACCGTCGTCGTCGTTGTTATTACTTATTTTTTCATTTAAATTAAAATACCTTTACAAAAAATCACTTCGTTTTTCTTACACCGAAAGTTCTGCAACAGATGGCACTACAACTCACATAGTGACGAAATGTTCTTCTAAAAAAGCATTTAAAAGTATTTTCAGTTATTTTTTCAGATATGTAACACAGAAATGGAAAATGCAATTTTATCCACGGAGACGTTATTTAATCCACGCAACCTCAACAAATTCAATTTTATATTACTACTAGCGCTGCCTTTACCACTGTTAGGCATGGGAATAATAATTTATTTTCCTTTCTGAATTCTATCCAAATTCCGATCCTAATTTATTGTCAATGCAGAGAAATCTATTTTTGCTAAAAATTAAACCTAGCTAGATCGATTTATCGCTCCCGAAACCCCATATAATGCTAAATTTCATCGAAATTATCCACGCAACCTCAATAAATGCAAATTTATATTACTAGTAGCGCCGCCTTTACCACTGTATCTGTGAAGTGGCCAAAATTGGAACTACTGCTAATAAGTTGGTAGGTTAGTTGGTATGGGAATAATTCATTTTCCTATAATAATCCTTTCTGAATCCTATCAAAAGTCCCATCCTATTATTTTATAATACATAATATATTCTTTTCCTCGTTTTACTCGGGCCATCTGATAGAAAACTTTCAGACCACCAAAAAATTTATTAGAAATTTTCTTTCATTTTTGTATTTAAATAACTAAATGAAAAAATATAAAAAAAGAAACAAACGAAAAAAGAACAAAGAAATAAAAAATATATATTTGTCGAGATTCAAACTGCAAACTCGTGGTGTCCCGACTGAGCCAAAATTACCTTTCTATTTCAATGATATCGCGTATCAATTCTTTTAAGCCTGAAAATACGGGGAAATCTATTTTATAAGCTATATCGATTTATTGCCCCCGAAACTAAATTGCGAAATCGTTGCAGCCGTCGTTTCCGAGATCCTAATTATTCTTATCTTGCTCGTTTAAAGTAAAAGAGTGGTGCTACTATGTCTAGCCGCGTGTACTTTCTTCTGAACGTATGAAGTAAGTAGAGTTTATCGAAATGCGTAGGTGTCTTACAAAAAAAATAAACGAGCTAAGCTCGGTCAACCAGGTACTATTCATTTATTTATTACCCACGACGGACGGAACGGAACGGAGGCGGTATATGCGTTTGGGGTAAGAGGTTGTTTGTTTGTTTGTTTGTTTGTTTGTTTGTTTGTTTGTTTGTTACCTTCTATCTCGAAAACCACTGGACCGATTTAGTTCCAGTTTTTTGCATTGAAAAGGTATCACTTCAACTTAGGATCTTAGATATGTTTTATGTAGGTAGACCATCAGGGAGCGCTGCAGCAGCCAGATAAGTTGGCAACACAGGAGTTATCAAAAACTACCGAATCGATTTCGATGCAGTTTTTTGCATTCAAAAGGCTTCATATTGGAGCTGGTTGTTAGACATGCTTTGGGGCGGTAGACCACCAGGGAGCCCTGCAGCAGCCACATAAGTTGGTACTACAGGAGTTCTCAAAAAGTACTGAATCGATTTCGATGCGGTTTTTTGCATTCAAAAGGCTTTATCTTCGAGCAGGTTCGTAGATACATTTTATGGAGGTAGACCACCAGGGCGCCCTGCAGCAGCCAGATAAGTAGGTACTACAGGAGTTCTCAAAAAGTACTGAATCGATTTCAATGCGGTTTTTTGCATTCAAAAGGCTTAATTTTGGAGCAGGTTTTTAGATACGTTTTATGGAGGTAGACCACCAGGGAGCCTTGCAGCAGTCAGATAAGTTGGTACTACAGGAGTTCTCAAAGAGTACTAAATCGATTTCGATGCGGTTTTTTGCATTCAAAAGGCTTCATCTTGGAGCGGGTTCTTAGATACGTTTTATGGAGGTAGACCACGAGCGCTGCAGCAGCCAGATAAGTTGGCACTACAGGAGTTCTCAAAAAGTACTGAATCGATTTCGATGCGGTTTTTTGCATTCAAAAGGCTTCATTTTGGAGCTGGTTGTTGGATATGTTTTGAGGCGGTAGACCACCAGGGAGCCCTGCAGTAGCCAGATAAGTTGGCATTACAGGAGTTGTCAAAACTACTGAACCGGTATCTTTACAGATCAGGTTCGGTCCAAGTCGCATATCACCACACCATCCAATGCGCGAACCCTACTGAGGGCTACGTAGGCTTGCCCTTTGGCAAACATTTTGTTGCCCAAATAAACAACAGCCTTGTCAACTGTTGTCCCTTGTAACGTACTTTCCAAAAAGTTTAAAATAAAA
>OX579670.1:8011834-8123336 GCA_951230895.1 Carpatolechia fugitivella | reverse complement strand
GGGGTTCGAACTCGCGTTTCCTCGACGGAAGGCAGCTACACTAACCAATACACCATCGACGCTCACCTTTCTTTACCCTGCATTATTTCGAAAAAGTTATAAATGATCATGACTGTTTCACTTCATCGAATTCGGACATTCGAACTTCGCTTATCGGCATCGACTTAGATTGATAAGCGTTTCGTCGAAAATGACATTTTCTTATTAGAGCGTTCCTTTCTACTATAGGTTTTGTGTAAGTTAGGTATTTTTTTTTTGTCGTATACGGTTATAATGTGAATCTAAGTTAAGAAACTATAAATTAAGTAGAGCTGGTTGATTTTCCTTTGATAAAGTAAAAATAAAATAAGTTTTTTTTATTGTAATAGTCAAATACAATTGGGGATCGGACTGTTCACCATATTTTATGAATTATTTTTAAAATATAGATTAATATCAGACGATTAACAACAGAATCGCTTGAAAAACCAATTTACAGTGATTTTTTAAAGTTTCAATATGTCTGTCTCTTTCAAAAACGACTTTTGTATGGAGATTATATGGCGTTACTAACAAATGACGCCACAAGTGGGTATGTGCCTCTCTGTCTAATCTTCATTTTCAAACCTTTATAACTCGGTCAATTTGAAAGATAGAGCAAAAATTCTTTTAGCGTTCGATAGCAGAAACTGAGAAGTTTAGATTTATAAAATAAAAAAAGTAGTCAGATTCCCTATTATATACCTAAAAGATTTTTTCGAAATGCACTTGTTATTTATATTGTTGTTTTTTGTAGCATGTAATACTTCCGTAGTAGAGTTAAGAGGATACGTAAAGCTTATTTATTATGAGGGAGAGGATTTTTGTCTTCTATGCTCAGAATTCCGGGTTCGATATCCAATCGAGCATTCGAATTTTATCAAATACTAGCGGTCCACCCGTGGCTACGCTCGCGTTGTGTAAGATATTCCCATGGGAATAAGAGTTTATCCCGTAAAAAGTATTCTATGTGTCAATCCAGGTTACAAACTATTTCCATTCCAAATTTCATCCAAATCCGTTGAGTACTGCGTGAGGGCGGAACAAACAAACACACATCCAAACATCCAAATATATTTTCCTATCACGCTATTATTTATAAATGTGAAAATATATTTGGATGTTTAGATATTTTGATATTTCGAAAAACTTAGGTACCTTAGATTTTCACAAATTACAGTTATATTTGGGTAGGCATATATAAATGTATTTATATAGTCTATTGGCATTTATGTATGTATGTATTAATTAACTATGTTAAATTCTAGTACACGTTCTTGTCATCCCACTTTAATTAAGTGTCTCACACAACACATTGGTTGGCTGGAAGAGATCTCTCTTTAGAGATAAGCTCGTCTAGCTATTAATAATATCATTTCTGTATAGTGTACTGTTGCAATAAAGAATATATATATAAAAAATAAAGAATGTATTCAATCGCGTAGGCCATTTTTAGAATTATTCATAGTAACGACGATGCTACAGGGTGATTCGGTATTTCTTTCCCCATAAAGTAAGAAAACGTGACTTAGGTGATTTGGCGCAAGTCGAAGGACCGAGCGGGATTGAAGATTTGAGACAATAGCAATAGGGCATCGGACTGTTCCTAAATTTACCATATTTTATGAATCATTTTAAAAATATAGATTAGTAGCATACGATTCACGAAAAAAAAACAGAATCGGTTGAAAAACGAATTTACAGTGATTTTTTAAAGTTTCAATACGTCTGTCTCTTACAAAAACGATTTTTTTGTATGGAGATTATATGGCGTTACTAACAAATGACGTCACAAGTGGGTATGTGCCTCTCTGTCAAATCTTGAATTTCAAACCTTTATAACTCGGTCAATTTTAAAGATGAGCAAAAATTATTTTAGTGTTCGATAGCAGAAACTAAGAAGTTTAGATGTATATAATAAAAATAAAAGTAGTCCGATTATTTGCAGGGTAGGCTTTCTGAGGACGTATATACCGTATACTAGCGGTCCGCCCGCGGCTACGCTCGCGTTGTGTAAGATTTTCCCGTAAAAAGTATCCTATGTGTTAATCCAGGTTTTTCACACACACACAATACTATCTCCATTTTAAGCGTGAAGGCGGAACAAACAACCAAACATCTACCAACCAAAAGCCTACCCTGTATAAGAGCGATCAGGCCTTAGTCAACCACGCTGGCCCAGTGCGGGTTGGTCGACTTCACACACAACCTTTGAATTTCTACGCAGAAGTGTGCAAGTTTCAAAACGATGTTTTCATTCACCGAAAGAACGTCGAATAAACGTAATGAATTCGAAATTCGAAAACACATTGGTACGTGGTGGTGAGGATCGAACCCGCGTCTCCCGGACGAAAGACAGCGGCCCTAGCCACTAGACCACCGGCGCTCGCTGTATATTGTATAAGTTAAATAAATGAATGAAAAATTGATAATAATGGGGTTAATCGGTAAGATAATTTGCTCTTCCCTTACACCATACGCCTACTATGCATTCCCTGAAGGTACTCCCCCCAGGGGTCAGTTAGACAAATGACGTCATCAATACTGACGGATGTGAGGACGAACCGATTGTCCGTCTCTTTCTAATCTATGTCACTGAGAAGGGTTGGCGAATTTGTTTTTTCTTTTAATTCAGGAGTTAAAAGGAATGCTTTCAGTTTCTTCTGAAAAGCTTAGATCGTTTGGAAAACTGGAAATATTTTGGAGAGCTTTTCTACATCATGACCACCATATCACTGGTGGGTCATCATCACACATCAACCCCGGCTGTCAGAATATCTGAGCTGCCAATAGCTTCCGAGTCTGATATTGTTTATAGATAATTGCCGGGAAAACAGCCTAACGTGCCTGCCGAAGCACTGAAATTTTACTTTTCGGAAAAGCTTTCAAATAACCAATCTGGGGACAGTCTCACAAAATATTGTAATAATTGTCTTGATTCGGGATGTCACGCTCTAATCTTTAATTTTAAGTTAGTCCGTCCTTTTTACCTTTCAAAGAATGAAAAGGGACAGGAGATGGCCATCCTAATATTAGAGCTGTCAAACATCGAATTTGAACCTCATGGCCGTGTCAATTGTACAATTTTAGAGAGCAATTAAAACATGCGACTTAAAAATCTCTTAAACTGACAGCTATGCCCTTATTTTAAGATATCATTCGTTCAAATTAATATCATTCGTTCATCACCTCTTTCATTGGTCATAAAAACGAAAAGGATAGCTGGATTTTAAAATTAGAATTAAAGCATGATATCCTGAATCGAGGCCAATGTCTTCATTGGGGGTTTGACTTTAAAAATTAAATTAATATTTCGTTGTTTGACAACCCTATTTTAAGTTTGTGTCCCTCGCGTACTTTGTGCGTCTGTAGATAAAATAATGCCGACAGTTGTGTTCGTAGACGTCTTGTAGGATTGATGACAAGCTGAATTGCCGGACCGAGATTGATGGGCCTCTTTTTCTTTTTATCATTCATTCATTCACTCTTTTTTATAGACTTGGGGGTAGGACATATAATTTTCATTGATTTGTCTTCTCATCAACAGCTCATATATGTCCCCACCAAGGGGCTCGAGCCTACCCTGAATTAGAGCGATTAGACCTTAGTCGCCCACGCTGGCCCAGTGCGGGTTGGTCGACTTCACACACAACCTTTGAATTTCTTCGCAGTAGTGTGCAGGTTTCATTACGATGTTTTCCTTCACCGTAAAGCGTCGAATAAACGTACATTATGAATTCGAAATTCGAAAACACATTGGTTTACTTGGTGGAGATCGAACCCGCGTTTCCCGGACGGGAGGCAGAGGCCCTAGCCACTAGACCACCAACTCTTTGTCTCATTGCCAGTGTATTTTTTTTTGTTTTTTTAGGTTATTTAATTTGAATAAGAATGCAAAATTTTGAAGTCGTTAAAAAGAAAAGTTAAAAGAAATTCACCCACACACCCCAACGTGGTCGACAGAGGCCTGATCACCCTAATTTAAGGTAGGCTCGAGCCCCTCGGTGGGTATCTATATTAGTTGGTAGTGAAATTCAAAGGCTTGCAAGATTTGACCTTAGCACACACTGAAATCACATATAAGCTCGTTGCAATAAAAATTACACTGTTAATAAAATATTATTATTATTTATTATTATTATTATTACAACAAAAAGTACCTATGTTATTTTACCATTTTATAGTATAAACATACAAAGTTATCACCAAGCAAAACATAATCGTCCTTGCCATAACAGCAAATAGGATTACCAAGACCATAATGCGCTCCTCATCTTCCAAGAGCTGGTTTCCACCGCTGCAAAACCTCCAGTTACCCCAGCTTACCCTATTGTCCCCGTTTTTGTGTTCCAATTTGACCCCTCGTCATTGTACAATGGAACTAACTATACGTCATTTTAAGGGTATTTGTGGATTAAGTCCTTGTTGCTAGAAAACGCCCTTTCATACTTACTTACTGTCAAAGCGATTGTTTGTTTTGGTGTAATGTTGTGTTTTATTGTGGTTTTCATTTCGAGTGTCTTTCGTGTTTTATAAGGCGCGTTAAGCCGTTTTGCGGCTTCTATTGGCAAGAATTTGGCGGCTGACAAAATAGGTCTAATGGAAAAGTGTCCTTTTCGTTTTTAAGTGATAATAATGGTACTCGAAATGGACATACTATTTTAAGATCTGTCAAACGTCGAATTTCTATCTCATGGATACGTCAATTGCATTTTAGAACGGGCATAAAGATTTGATTTAAAAAAAAACTTAATTGGTCTAATTCTGATATCAGAGTTTAAAGGGTCGGTTTTAAATTTTAACGATTTGATTGTATTGTTTTTTTTTAATTTGTCATTTACTAACATAATTTTATTTTATTCAGTCTGAAATAAATTGTTTTTTTTTTATTAATTTATTTATTTTAAATCCACACGACATGATGATAATATTAGATTGTGTGTATCCAATATTGCTTTAAAGTATCAAACTTCGTGTTGCCTTTTGAAAAAGTTCATAGTAAAGTGTGTGTGTGTGGGCCTAATCTCCCTAATTCATGGTAGGCTCGAGCCCCTCGGTGGGGACGTATGAGCTGTTGATGAAAGTGTGAAAATCGTTTTTCGTTCACGTCCAACACAACTAAAGTAATTACAAGTGAAATGTTACAATTACAAATAACTTTCTCTTTCACTGTTATTGGTCTAGACTATAATGAAATTAAAACAGAACTAAGGGTCAAAGAAAACTGTTCTATTGTCAGCAGTAGAATAGAATTTGCCATTGTAAAAACAGCTTAATTGAATAAGATGTACTATTTAATGGGATTAAAAATAATCCGTCTTATCGTGTTTTGTACTGAGTTTATTCTTAAAATCAATGATATTATATACATACAAGAGATAGATATGCCAACAACGCACCAAACGCGTGCCGTGAATTGGTCCTAATTGTGACCATTGCAGTCAGTCGAGCTGTGCTCCCTGTCTCTTTCACTCTTACGCTTTGCCTATTTCCTGTCGCACTTATTGTCTGTGTTGCGGAACGTGACGTATCTTTGCTTAAAATGAGATATCATTGACATTGACAAACAGTGAGATGTCATTGCTTAAAATTCATACTTATTTTTAAAAGCGTTTATCGATGTTGCTATTGAAGTATTCTATATGATCTCACTGAGCTTTTGATCTCTCAATACCAACACACACACTGACCCCGATTCGGGAAGTCAAACTAATTCTAATTTTAAAATCCAGCTATCCTTTTCGTTTTTATGACCAATGTAAGAGAGGTGATGAATTCAGATGAACGAATGATATTTTGAATGAATAAATAAGGGCATAGATGTCAGTTTAAGATATTTTTAATTCGTCGGACGTTTAATTAAATTCGATGTTTGTTACTTACCCCTCCCGCCAATGGGCGCTTTTCCACCCCGCATTGTGACAGGTTAAGGGCAAGATAGGAGTATCGAATCGAGTTTCTGCGACAGCGTCGATAACCCTAGTAGCATTTTACTAGTGTAATGATTTCTTTATTTATTACCTTTTAATAGTAAAATATTTGGCAACATTTTGTAAAAGGTGGCAACATTTTGTATCTCTGTGAATTTCTAAGCGTCCAATCGCGAGCAAGAAGCTGTGTGACAAATAGCGGCTTCATTTCGTGGGAGTTTTTGGGATCAGTCGGATCGGTCAGTGAATGCAACGTGGTTGAACGGCACTGTTGAAGTTTGACAGTAATTGGTGCTACGTAACGTGGTTTCCAAGCGCGGAAGTGATTAGTGGGGTTGTGGCTTGAATACCACTAGCTCGTAGTCGCACTTTTCACATTTATACCCTCTTCATTTAGGGATATATATATATATATATATATATATATATATATATATATATATATATAGGTTGCTACCAGCAGAGCAGAGCTGCTTAATCGTTGCCACGCCTGCTCGGTTCGCGTACATTTTCTGGAGAAAAGATAAATGAGTACCCACTTGTATTTATAATAATTTAAGTAACTAGTGGCTCTGTGAGTTCGCGAGTATTTTTTTTGTTTTATTTTTTTGCGAAATGTCTGATTTATGATTTTTTTAATTTTCAACCCTATTAACTCCGTATTTTTTTTAAATTTCCAAATACTGACTCGACATAAAAATCTATATAATTAACGAACCTGCTCACAAAATTTCACGAGAATCGGTTGAGAAACGCGACCTGTACAGTGGAACAAACAGACAGACAGATGGACATACAAAATCAATTTTGGTCAAGTAGAAATGGAGACGCTTCGCGCTCGCTCGGTCTATTAAAATAAAATTATATAAGTTGTCTTTGTCTTACAATAATATATTATTGGTTCTGCTATGTTAAAGTTTGAGTTTTATAAAAGTAATAAATCGAGTGGTAGGCATGTAAAACACGGTGTTAGTATGGAGTGGCACAAGCGCGTAATAGGTAAGCATAATTTGTGGCCAAGGTGTGCCGTAACGTAGATATTGGCCTCGATTCGGGAAGTCATCTTCTAATTCTAATTTTAAAATCCAGCTATCCTTTTCGTTTTTATGACCAATGAAAGAGAGGTGATGAATTCAGACGAACGAATGATATTACTTTGAATGAATGATAACCTAAAATAAGGGCATAGCTGTCAGATTAAGGTATTTTTAAGTCGGTTGTTTTACGTGCTCTCTAAAATTGTGCAATCAACGCGTCTATAAGGTTCAAATTCGATATTTGACAGCTCTAATATTAGGATGGCCATCTCCTGTCCCTTTTTAATCTTTAAAAGATGGAAAGAACTGACGATCTTAAATTAAGGATTAGAACGTGACTGTGTGAATCGTGACCATTATGTAAGTCTAACGAAGGTAGCAATTTATTCCAGGCAACCTCAGTTAACACCGCATACACTAAAAAGTCTACTCTAACATCTACAACTAATTATGTTCGCGAAGGCACCAACTTTTGTTTTCGCTGTGAAACAAAAACCTTCCATTCACTTAGTTTTTCCACTGACCTCTTAATAATAGAACGCTGGACTAAAAATGCTATTCGACATGACTGATAAATGTTTGTGCCAATAGGAAACATGCATAAAAAAAATATTAGTTTTTTTTATAGTTCATCTGAAAGTATACAAAAATAGAATACTGACAGTCAAACCAGAATCGAAATTAATCGAAAAACAAACTAGTTACAACATTATTAAACAAATATATCTGTCCCTCTTTTGATCATCAACGAAAACAAAATTTTCTATGGCGGATTGTACTCGTATGGCCCGCGTGACCAATGACGTCAGTGGTCATATCGGACCTCTTTGTTTAACTATCAACTTTGAAGCCTTATAACTTTGTTTCTGAGCAAGACATTTGAAAAAATATTGTTTATGTGTTTATCTGGAACTTGAAATATTTCTTGTAATTAATTTTTAAAAAATGTGCATATTCCCTATTCGATCTAAAACTGACATTGTTTTAAATGACCGAACGTCGTAGTGCTTCGTGCACACAAATATATTTCAGTTTTTTTTTATATTTAAGTTGCCTAAGAAAGCGGGTTTCCATTATATTGTTCTCAACGCAATGTATCATGCTTACGCACATCAGCAACTCTCTGAAGTGGCTCTGTGAGCTGTAGAACTCGCGAGTATATATATATATATATATATATGAAATGGCTGATTTATGTTTTGTTACGTTTTCAACCCTCATAACTCCGTCATTTATTTTCTCTCGACTCTACAAAAAAAAATCGATTAATCAATCGAACCTGCTCACAAAATTTCACAATTAGAATCGGTTGACAAATGCGATCTGTAGAGTGGAACATACAGACAGATGGCAGATAGACATACATAAGCAATTTCGGCCAAACTGATACGAAGACCGCTCGCTCGGTCGGTCAATAAAACATGTTTTTATTTGGTGCTATTTATAGATAAATGGTGCTGCTGGTTTTTTGAAAACTACATTTTATGTTGCAAATAATGTCACATGACGGAAATACCAGGAAGCATGTTTCAAAAATTACAGATAAGTATGAATAGACTGGACCCTTATCAGTTCATGTAGGGAGTCCCTGTCTCTTTCTTCCTTGTAGTGATTGTAATAATGACCGTAGTCAGATGTCATTACTAGTGTTGCCGAAAAATCGATAGTTTTACAATCCATAGTTAAATGCCAAAAACATGTACCCAATCGATAGTCGATACTATTGATCGATATAGTGCAATACTATTGATACGTATTGATAGTATCGATCGTTGAAAACTAAAAAACCATCGATAGTATTGATACTATCGATAGTACTGCTCCTCAATATTGCATAAACTATCGATAGTGACCTTCGTCATTGATACTATCGATAGTTTATGCAATATTGAGGAGCGATACTATCGTTTTAACTTAAAATATCGGTGGTATATCGATAGGCTATCGATATTGGACTATCGAGCGGCAACACAAGACATTACTAGTCCAGCGCACTTAGTATCTAGACGTCTCTGGCTTTCCACTTCTTTTTGCTGTTTCCCGAAGTTTTCTAACAAAACGCCTTTGTTTACGAAACGATACATTTTTAAAACATTCCATTCTCTTTTGTAATGCGCCCGCGTTTATTTTTACACTTTTGTTTGGATTAGACGAACGGGTTACGGAACCTTTGAAAGAATGTTTGCTTAGTGAAAAATTTTTAACAAAAAACTCTCTCTTTTAACACGTTTTTATTTGTACTCTACTGCCCTGGAGGTACTGTTTTTTGAATGCTAGCTTTTCAATCAATCAGCCTATTGCAGTCCACTGCTGGACGTAGGCCTCCCCAAGGGCACGCCAAAGTGCACGATCACGCCCGCTTTCCTCATATTTATTACGTACGTATGACGACAGATGGCGTTGTTAGTTTCCAGAACTAGGTAA
Source organism: Carpatolechia fugitivella (assembly GCA_951230895.1). Lineage (NCBI taxonomy): Eukaryota > Metazoa > Arthropoda > Insecta > Lepidoptera > Gelechiidae > Carpatolechia > Carpatolechia fugitivella. The sequence goes on along the minus strand of OX579670.1, from coordinate 8,113,927 downwards.
CGATGTGTTTTTGTCGTTTGATGACATTGGGAGCGAAATGTTTTATCTACTATATATTTATTTAGTAAACTACTGTGTTATTTTTAAAGCCTGTCACTAATTCCAGTGACAGACAGATTAGTAATAATTTTAATCATTGATATTGATTTGATTGTCAAGTTATCTTTTATTTTATTATTAGTAATTATTATTATGCTGCACAGTCTCAACGCTGCCTCACTGTCAGTCGGTCTCCGGATGAACTTGGACAAGACTAAGGTCATGTTCAACGAACTAATCACTCCGGAACCAATCTCGATCAATGGCGAAGTGCTCGAAGTTGTCCAAGAATATGTCTACCTCGGGCAGACATTGCAGTTGGGTAGAGACAACTTTGAGCGTGAAATCGCAAGAAGAGTACAGTTGGGCTGGGCAGCATTCGGAAAACTGCGCCATATCTTCTCGTCGCCGCTACCGCAATGCCTGAAAAGCAGGGTTTATAATCAGTGTGTCCTACCCGTTTTGACATACGGAGCCGAGACGTGGAACATGACGGTGAAGCTGGCCCACCGGCTACATGTCACTCAGCGAGCTATGGAAAGATCTATGCTTGGTATTTCGCTACGGGATAAAATCCGAAACGAAATGTTATGTTATTTATTTTTAAAGCAAATGTACATAGATAGACGTACTAGGTAAAAGTCCTTACATAGTTTGATCTCTGTCTCCCAAACGAGGGTAACCTGTGTCTTGGGAGACAGTTAGTCTGATTTACAAGATGTTATCATTAAGATAAAATATATCACATATTTTCTGTTCAATCATCCGGCAGAGGATCAAAGTGGTGGATATTGTCCAGAAATGTAGCAAGCTGAAGTGGCAGTGGGCTGGCCACGTCTGTCGCAGAACCGATGAGCTTTGGAGCAGACGGGTTCTCGAATGGAGACCGCGTCTCGGGAAACGTAGTGTGGGACGCCCCCCTACCAGGTGGACTGATGACCTGAAGAAGGTCGCTGGTGGTGGCTGGATGAGGAAAGCGGGTGATCGTGCGCTTTAGCGTACCCTTGGGGAGGCCTACGTCCAGCAGTGGACTGCAATAGGCTGATTGATTGATTGAATTATTATTGAGCATTTTGGGCGAAAATACGTCAAACAATCCATCTTTAATCAATAAAACACTCAAACAATGGCGTCATTTGTGGCCAATCTCAAATTATATGTCCTCGTCGAAGGGCTAACTTTGATAATATAGGTACGATGTTGAACCCAATGAGAACAACACGAGTATCTTCACTAAGACGCAACTTTGATAAGATAGGTACGATGTTGAACCCAATGAGAACAACACGAGTATCTTCACTTAGACGCAACTTTGATAAGATAGGTACGATATTGAACCCAATGAGAACAACACGAGTATCTTCACTAAGACGCAACTTTGATAAGATAGGTACGATATTGAACCCAATGAGAACAACACGAGTATCTTCACTAAGACGCAACTTTGATAAGATAGGTACGATGTTGAACCCAATGAGAACAACACGAGTATCTTCACTTAGACGCAACTTTGATAAGATAGGTACAATGTTGAACTCAATGAGAACATCACGAGTATCTTCACTTAGACGCAACTTTGATAAGATAGGTACGATATTGAACCCAATGAGAACAACACGAGTATCTTCACTAAGACGCAACTTTGATAAGATAGGTACGATGTTGAACCCAATGAGAACAACACGAGTATCTTCACTTAGACGCAACTTTGATAAGATAGGTACAATGTTGAACCCAATGAGAACAACACGAGTATCTTTACTTAGACGCAACTTTGATAAGATAGGTACAATGTTGGACCCAATGAGAACAACACGAGTATCTTCACTTAGACGCCACTTTGATAAGATAGGTACGATGTTGAACCCAATGAGAACAACACGAGTATCTTCACTTAGACGCCTCTTTGATAAGATAGGTACGATGTTGAACCCAATGAGAACAACACGAGTATCTTCACTTAGACGCCACTTTAATAAGATAGGTACGATGTTGAACCCAATGATAACAACACGAGTATCTTCACTTAGACGCAACTTTGATCTTACATTTATTATTCTAAACTTTTAAAACACATTAAGTTGACACGAATGTTTTCCTGTCGGAACATAACAAATTTCTAGATTTTCTAGATAATTCTAGAAAGTTCCAGTTCCACGCTATCGTTCGAAAGCTTTTAGAGAGTTCGCGAACAGTTCGTAACACATGTTCGAGACGGTGGTGAATTTTTCATTGCTATATCTTAGTAAGATTGGTGGAGTTTAGTTTTCTATACAATTTGGTGTTCTGCTATTGAGCTGTTGATTTATTGTTTATTTGTTTAAAATAGAAATAGGTAAGTATATTAAAATGATAGAAAAATATTTGTTCCAAATATCAGATGGAATCTTTCTGATCGCAACTTGTTTATTTTTTTTTCTTTTTAATAATTTTATTGATGCGTTACGCAAGATGTCAAATAATTTTTGATTGAGTTATTTCCTGAACGGATTGATTCAACAATTTTTCACTTGAGTTCTTGGCTCTTTCACGATGCTTCTTCTAACGATTATTATTATTAATTTATCGTTCGGCCAAGAATAATATCAAAAATACATAACATTAAACACAACAACTATAATTCTATAATTTTAAACTGAAGTTGGCGGCTGTGGATTGGAACCAGAATTTAAACATAAAATTGTAGAATTATTGTTGTTTTTTTCTGATAAACATTCTCGGTTTTTGGAATAGCGATTTCGTGTTTTGGCCATCTATTTACTCGGCATATCGTCCAATACTTAAGGCCGGGTTATTAGTTGAAAATTCAACCGACGCATTACTGAAATAACGTTCAAATTATCGTGCGATTCTTCATGGTGGTTACGTCCAACACTGCGCAGGATTCGTGCGAAAAACTTGTTTTTCTTGAACTCTTTTGCTTATTAACAGAAAATGGAAGAGTTTATGAAAAATGTAATCGATTTAAAATCTAAGTCCATAATTGGCAAGTTATATTAATGAAAAAAAAACTATGGTTATCGCTTTAAGTTACGAGATCAAGGACGTCAAAAAATTTTTTGCTGCTTTTTTAAAAAAACTTGTGCTTCTTGTTTCTAAATTATTATAATGTATTTAAAAATTCTACTCGATTTAAAATTTAATTATGGATATATTCTGTTAACATATATTTTTTTACATTTATAGAATCAGTAGAAGTGCTAGTATTTGATCGTCAAAGTAGCGACTATGGTCGCTATTTCCACATAACCCCGCCTTAACGTTTAATTTTTTTGCCTGTAGGGTGACAAGAACTAGCATAAATCTCTAGTAGCGAACTCTAATAATTTACTGAAAAAGCAGTTTTGTGCCTTGCAGGTTTCGATCGACATAAAACAACGATGGGCCCACGACTTGTATAGCAAACGACAACACCCGACCGTACTTTCTAGCAATGTGAAATTTATTATGCTCAGTTCAGTGTACATTTTTCATCGTTCATTGCAAAGTGCTCTTTTCTGAATAATACCCGTTGCCATCTGCGGTGATGCTCGCTTGTTACGGAAATGCGGCAGGGCTTTGTGCGAAGACCCTTCGTTAAAAAGGCCTTTTTGCATATTTTAAGGCATTTTTACTTGTTATTGTTGTAATAATAATAATAATTGGAGCACGGTCGACTAAGACCTTAATTTTATTACCCTGATTCCCGGTAAGCTCGAGCCCTTCGATGGGGACGTACGAGAGCTGGTAAAGAGGTTTTTTTACTAATTTTGTTTTGTCAGTAAAGTTATAATTGCACGTCTGTCGCAGAACTGACGAGCGTTGGAGCAGACGGGCGAAATCTTGCAACTTAATTTTGAAGCACTTGTAACCGCGATGACAATGCAATATTATGATACCATGGAGCTGGTCTGATTATGGAGACAGAAGGTGGCCATAGGAACTCCTCTAATACACAACACATCCTAGTCGTGTTTGGGCTCGTTAGATTTGTCTTAACAAGATCTTTAGTCATTCGTGATGTCCAGGGTCTCATGATGGAGCCGGAAGGTGGCCATAGCAACTCCTTAAATACACACCACAACCTAGTCGTGTTTTGGCTCGTTGGATTTGTCTTAACAAGATCATTAGTCATACGTGATGTCCAGGGTCTCATGATGGAGCCGGAAGGTGGCCATAGGAACTCCTAAAATACACAACATAACCTCGTCTTGTGAGAGCTAGTTGGATTTATCTTGACAAGATCTTTAGTCATACGTGATGTTCAGGGTCTCATAATGGAGCCAGGAGGTGGCCATAGGACCTCCTCAAATACACAACAAAACCTCGTCATGCTTTCCTACAATATGGGTATCAAATGAAAGGGCTTGCTGAGAATATCTCAAAAAATAAAGTGACATCACTCTGAAAGGTCGTCTGCTTACAAGGATACTCCACTCCACGGCTTTAAAATCTTGTGTTTAGAAAGGATTTTTAATTATGCTTCTTTGAAATCAATTAATAGTACTTTATGAAACGAAGAATGACATTACGCCACTTTTTACAAATTATTCCCACGGGAAAATCGACGAAGTCGGTCATCTAATAAATGCTTATTTCCTATCTTCCCCGTCACGGGCTAGGGAGCACAGCTCTTATCTGAACTATATTTTATATCAATAAACCACAAACTTCTGCCACTAACCAACTGGGAACAGTGCACTTTATGTCACACTACTCATGTTTCCGATTAGATTTATATACTGCACTCACTAGATTTTTGTTCAAAATAAAAATGTTGCTGAAGACTGCAAAAGTGCAGTCTAATGTTGTTGGACGCAACTTTTAATGGTGATGAAACTATTATTGGTGTATGTGAGTTGTGAATAGCTCAAACTCTGTAGGGTGTGGCTCATCAACAGCTCATATACGTCCCCAACGAGGGGCTCGAGCCTACCCTGAATTAGGGCGATAAGGCCTTAGTCGACCACGCTGGCGCAGTGCGGGTTGGTCAACTTCACACACAACCTTTTGAATTTCTTCGCAGGAGTGTGCAGGTTTCATCACGATGTTTTTCTTCACCGTAAGAGCATCGAATAAACGTGCATATTAATTCACCAGACACATCAATAATATTTATTAATTTAAGTACTATTACATACTCGTCTATCTAATAATATGATACAAATCCAATAAAACACGTCGAGGTCTGCCATTCCCTGCTCTGACATTAATAAATTTTATATAAATACTGTGAGTTTTACTTATTCAGAATCTACATTATATTTAGTTTTCGAGTAATATAAATAAGTAGTTATAGAATTTAAACTGAAATTTCGAACAAAGAGAGCGATGATGGCAGCCCCCGACGTGTTTTATTGGATTTGTATCATATTATTAGATAGATGAGTATGTAATAGTACTTAAATTAATAAATATTATTGCTGTGTCTATCTCTACGAGAAAGCAAAAGGTAAGTAGGTACGTAAACGTAAGGACTAAGAAAGGTCATAATTCGTTGTTTGTGTGGCGGATTTCGTGAGAAATCACTCTTTTTATAGATTTCTTTATTTTATATTTTTATTTTATTTGACTCTGGTCGGGGGATTTCCAAAAATGTTATTTAATCCTTTTTATTCTAATATATTTTAACATACGGCGTGGGTTTTTTAAAATTTTCAATTTTGTTTTTTATTTGAAGATGTTTTAACATACGGCATACGGCGTGGGTTTTTTAAAATTTTCAATTTTGTTTTTATTTTAAACTTTTTGGAAAGTACGTAACTTTTGTTTGTTATCACTTAGCACACTAAAACATATCATTGAAAATGACGACATTTTGTTTTCTTTGTGTTTCGATATTGTATATTATGCTAGTAATTAAACATACATAATTTATTAGTATGCCTTTTTAAAACTAACTGGCGGTAATCAAAATGATGGATGTTGTTTGGATTTGGCAGAAATTTGGTATGTGCGATATTGAGACTACTAGGTACTTAGTGTCCAAGCGGCCACCTATCCTCGCTGTTGCAGTATTTCTTTATAGTCTACCGCCATGCGCCATAAAACATGTCCAAGAACCTGATCTGTAAAGACACCGGTTCAGTAGTTTTGAAAACTCCTGTAATGCCAACTTATCTGGCTACTGCAGGGCTTCCTGGTGGTCTACCGCCTCAAAACATATCCAACAACCAGCTCCAAAATGAAACCTTTTGAATGCAAAAAACCGCATCGAAATCGATTCTGTACTTTTTGAGAACTCCTGTAGTGCCAACTTATCTGGCTGCTGCAGCGCTCGTGGTCTACCTCCATAAAACGTATCTAAGAACCCGCTCCAAGATGAAGCCTTTTGAATGCAAAAAACCGCATCGAAATCGATTCAGTACTCTTTGAGAACTCCTGTAGTACCAACTTATCTGGCTGCTGCAGGGCTCCCTGGTGGTCTACCTCCATAAAACGTATCTAAGAACCTGCTCCAAAATGAAGCCTTTTGAATGCAAAAAACCGCATCGAAATCGATTCAGTACTCTTTGAGAACTCCTGTAGTACCAACTTATCTGGCTGCTGCAGGGCTCCCTGGTGGTCTACCTCCATAAAACGTATCTAAGAACCCGCTCCAAGATGAAGCCTTTTGAATGCAAAAAACCGCATCGAAATCGATTCAGTACTCTTTGAGAACTCCTGTAGTACCAACTTATCTGGCTGCTGCAGGGCTCCCTGGTGGTCTACCTCCATAAAACGTATCTAAGAACCTGCTCCAAAATGAAGCCTTTTGAATGCAAAAAACCGCATCGAAATCGATTCAGTACTTTTTGAGAACTCCTGTAGTACCAACTTATGTGGCTGCTGCAGGGCTCCCTGGTGGTCTACCGCCCCAAAGCATGTCTAACAACCAGCTCCAATATGAAGCCTTTTGAATGCAAAAAACTGCATCGAAATCGATTCGGTAGTTTTTGATAACTCCTGTGTTGCCAACTTATCTGGCCGCTGCTGCAGCGCTCCCTGATGGTCTACCTACATAAAACATATCTAAGATCCTAAGTTGAAGTGATACCTTTTCAATCCAAAAAACCGGAACTAAATCGGTCCAGTGGTTTTCGAGATAGAAGGTAACAAACAAACAAACAAACAAACAAACAAACAAACAAACAAACAACCTCTTACCCCAAACGCATATACCGCCTCCGTTCCGTTCCGTCCGTCGTGGGTAAAAAGAGAATTTTGAAAAATATTAAAATACGTAGATTCATATCTTTAACGCTCTTATTCTTTATATATATTCTTTATTGCACATTTAAATTAACAAGATGATAATAAAATTAATTACAAAGGCGAGCTTATCTCTATAAGAGATCTCTTCCAGCCAACCTACAAGGTGGTGGAAAAGGTGAAACACAGAGCGGGCACAAGGATGTGCACTAAATAAATTTAGCCTAAAAATAATAATTTAAAATAAAACGCATACATATACCAAATAAATAGGTACGTACATAAATACATAATTATGAAATTCATAATACATAACACACAGGATGATCAAAGTTTCAGGAGGCACTTTGGCCATATAACGAAACTGTAATAAGCTGACACAGACTAAAGATTATAGATAGGTTTGAAGATCATGGAAAGTGTAACATACAATAGAATCAAGTGACCAGCTTGTTGTCTTAAAGAAAAGTATACATTCGAACTTCAGTACAAAGATATTCAAATTCACTATCATCATCATCATCATCATTTAGGTCGAAATTACCCTTAACTGCAAATTGACTGCCGCGTACTTTAAGATTTTTTCTGGTTTAAATATTTGAAAACGGAACCCTGAAAAAAAGGAAAAACAAGTAAAACGGACGAAGGACCATTTCTCTCGCCGGTTTAATAAGCATGTCCGGAATAGGGGTGTTTTATAACTGTAATTTAGCGAAAAACGGTCACAGGATAAAAACTTTAAGAGTTAAATTACAATAAATTTATGATTAACAGATATGTCGTTAATAAATAACTTAAAATACATAAATAAAATCAAATATGTACGTACATTAATGAATATATAATAACTGTGTGTTATGTTTTATGTGTCGTAAATAAATGTTTTCTTATTCTTATTTTTTATTCTAATTCAAAATATGTTGTTTTTTTTATAACGTGTCTGTTAAAAACTTCATCGCTCACTCAGCAATCATTCAAAGGAAAAAAAAACTAAATTACGCAGTGTTTTTGTTTTTGTGATTTTATGTTGTTTTTTTATAAATTTTTTTAATCATTAAACACATTATGATAATGATGTTTACAATTTACATAAATAGTAGGTATTAGTACTTTTTAGAACATTTTTTAGACTCCGGCGATTGTTTGGTGACATTTAAAAATATAACAAGTAGTAATTTTTTTTTTTATTCAATAAAATTCTGTTTTTTTTTCTTCTTATAAAATCATACCATATCTCTAATTTTCCCAAATTAACCTTCCCATAGTTTTTTGCGTTACGTTGTCGCAACGGGAAATTAATCGTTCCCGTGGGAACGGACGCGAAACGGACCGTGTCTTGGCGGAGAACTTTCCCGGATTTTATTAACGTTGGGAGTGTACTAATGTTCTTTTTGGGAATAAGATCATTTAGAAAATGCTTTGGGTAGTTGCCAAATTTTAATTTTGACAAGCTTTTTTTGGTTGGCATCTGGAAGATCCAGGATATAGTGGAGGCCTTTGCTGACAGTGGGACACTAAAAAAAGACAAAGACATCGAAAACTAAAAAAAAAATTGCAGATGGCCCAAGGACAAACAATCGTCTTTTTTAATGTCAAAATTATTTTGTAAAATCTTACCCATAGTAAATATGTTTGGAGATAAATACAAATGGTATAAATAAATTTTTTTTTTTTTTTTTGTTCGTTCTTTCGAACAGGCTAAGGTCAATGACCATGCTGCCTTGTCTTTAGTCATAAATCTTTGCTTGAGTGAAAATCCGAGGTATAAGTCTTTAGTATTATAATATATTCTTGAGTGCAAGTCCGGGTAATACGTCTTCTGTCTCCTGTTATCTTGAGTACAAATCCAAGGTATACGTCTTCAGTTTTTTCATATATTCTTAGGGAAAATCCAGGGTATATGTCATTTCATTAGTATTATAATTCTTCGTACAGTTTTGTAAAAAACTAATAAACAATGAAAAGTAAACCTATTTGACAGCAAATTATTACTTTTAAAGTGTCACAGGAATAAGATTATAAATAATCTATAGTTAGCTAGTTTTTGATCTATAACTTTATTTTGCTACCAATATATGCACAATTTTTTATTTTTTTTATTTAATTAATCGAAATATTTCAAGTTCCAAATCAAATATCTTGCTCAGAAACAAAGTTATAAGTCATCAAAGTTGATGGTTAGACGGAGAGGTCCGACGTGACATGTGACGTCATATTATGTCACGCGGGCCATGCATCCGCCATATAGAAAATTTTGTTTTGTTGTATCTAGTTTGTTTTTCTATCAATTTCGATTCTGTTTTGAATGAATGAATGAATGAATATACTTGACTGTCAGTATTCTATTTTTGTATACTTTGTATACATATTCCCTTTCGTCGATAGCGGCATTTTAATCTGGACTGCAGCATATCTACAATAATACAAGAATTGCTCTATTTACGTATAGACTGTTTGAACAGCATAGCAACTGATGCAAACATTTCCCGGCAACAGGAAATTGAACATAGTAAACGCAAACGCAGCATTTGCTATGTGCAAAGCGAACATAGCGAACATAGCGTTGTTTATACTGTTTTTATACTGTTCTGCGTACCGGCAGTTGTAAAAATAGTCTCTCTCTACGTATTTAATTCGTTTGAAACATAGCAAGGAAATTTAAAAAATTACCCTTAATTAAACGTGTTCTTTAATTATAAAATAATCATCTGAAAATTAGGACGACTAAATATAGCCAGTCCGCCGTGTGGTGACGGCAGAGTAGAATACATTTGTCACCAACTCCTACTCTTCCCGTGGGTGTCGTAAGAGGCGACTTAGGGACTACACATTGAACAGGGAACGGGCAGCAGCGCTCTCTGATACAGTAACATTTTAATCTGCGATCTCCAACCCGCCTGCCAAGCGTGGAGATTATGGCAAAACCAAACTTTTAAGTGGAGGAGGCTCATAGTCCAGCAGTGGACTGTAACGGACCGTTGATTTTATTTGATTGATATAGCCAGTGTCACTCAGGCTGATGTAAGGATTCTACATCCAAGTCTGTTAGGGTATTTAGAAGTTATGGTGAAATAAAGTAACACATACATCATACATGAACCCAGAACATATTACGCCCCTTTTTTGCAGTCGTTTAATTAAAGTTTATCCAAATACAAAAGTGCAGGATACGTTAATAACGAGTGCATTTTAATAAATCAGCAGGTTTGAATAGCTAATCTGGCTAGAAAAACCATTTAATTTTGTTCTTATTTCAACGGCATAAATCCGATTTCTCTTTGATTTTTGATTGATTTGATTCTATCCTATTACGCATTGGAATACGTATCACAGCGAAGAGAGAAGAGTGTCGGTTGTGTAGTGGCTAGGGCCGCTGTCTCCCGTTCGGGAGACGCGGGTTCGATCCCCACCACGTACCAATGTGTTTTTGAATTTCGAATTCATATGTATGTTTAACCGATCAATTTCAGATGATTCAGCATGCAATGTACTACAAAACTGGGAAACTATAGTCACGTTATACGGTCGGTTATTTATTAACTGGCTTAGGCGTCTTCATTGTCTGAAAAGGACTTAAAACAGTCTGTTTTTAATTACGTGAATAAACTAACATCGAAATCAATACCTAACGCAACTTTAGAAACGTTAAAAATTTAATCGTCTTTATTGGCTTGTTAGCAGCTTAACCATTGCGCAAATAAATCAAACGTTCCATTTCAAGAATTTATCGCGTTCACAATGAAATAAACCGGTTTTCTTCGACGCGATTCCATTCTATTGCAACAGAATCGACGGCCACGGGCATAAGCTGTGTTTTGTTGATATAAATTAACTGGATGTGGCTTTTGAATCTCTTGATTAATCGGAAAAAAAAATGGAAATACATACAAACATCCAGACTACTTGATATGGATAAAATTTGCATGAAATGTCAAATCAAAACTAGCAATGTCACTTTAGTGTTCAATTAGTTCATTTACTTACATTTTTTGTTGTTTGGTTTTCAATAAATAAATCTTTCAACTGTGAAAATTTTACGGATAAATCTGTTTACGAGATTAGTTTAGGTAGTTCTATTTTCTAGATAGTGTAGCAGATCGTGTTGACTATTTAATTAAAAACAAAGAAAATATTTTAATATACCAAAATCCTTCAACATTTTCGCTATCCCTTCCAGTTCTACCCTCTCGACATGTATTTCATACGTTCAGCATCCAAAGTGCTTTGTCGCACCTGCTCTGTTATATCGATCGGCATTACCGTACCATATGTCCCGCTTCCTTGAAACACGAGCAAACGGGTAAAAGTCCCTTGTATTAGGGTATACGATACACAAAAAACAAGTTTTATGGGTTGCACACCTCGATATAATAAATATTTGGGTTCTTATCCTACGGACTGCGCCAGATTTTTTGGCGCAGTTGGTAGGATTTGTTGTTAGATTTAAAGGAGCGATTGGAACAATCTACTAGCTGTCAGCCCGAGACCGCATGGATGTAGATTTTTTTCCATAGCAACAAGATAATTCTCGTAATAAAACATAGCCTATTTGGCTACAGTACAATAAGCAAAATGTATTTCTGGTCTAGATTTCTGGTCTAGATTCTTCATAGATCCGAAATATTTATGACAATTGAAAGTTTGTTTTTCGGATCATTTAATGTTAATACAAATTTGTTCCTGATCTATTTAAAAAGTTTCAGGTTTAATTGAAAAATTTGGACACTTCCCTACTTATTTCAGTGTCACTAAATTTTTGGGGCTTTGACGAAAACTTCAGAAACTAGTTGAAACTGCTACTGTAGTAAGCCGAATTTATAACTTCTACAACTCCCAACTATAAGTTTCCGTTTTACCTAGCTTGCTTCATTATCATTCGCGCCCATTCTTGACATCTAAACTTCAAAGATGGAATTATCAAAGTTAAGGTAACTTCACACTGTAGGTGGAGCGCGGATTCTAACCTTTGACCGAAATAATATAAACTTTCTTTCATATTTATGCTTGCGTTTAGTCTCAGTCTCGCGTCGCCTGATTAAAAGTGAAGTACATTTCTTGGTCACTTTCACTTAGTTATAGATTCGGGAATACCCACGCAGGGACAGGGTTTGGCCCTTTAGAAGACCGCTGGTACGAACCACGGAGATACGAACTAGAGAATCTTAAGTACCACGTTTTACCACAATAATGAAATTTAATCTGTGGCCTACCCGCTTATCCCTAAAACAATATAAATTTACCTTATAAATTACCCTATAAATGTATAATTCTTAATCTAAAGTGAACTGCACGACTAGTAAAGCACTCTCTATTTTTCAATAAATACTTTTCTTGTATCATGCCGTGTGGTGACGGCAGAATAGAATACATTTGTCACCAACTCCTAATCTTTCCGTGGGTGTCGTAAGAGGCGACTTAGGGACTACACATTGAACAGAGAACGGGCAGCAGCGCTCTCTGATACAGTAACCTTTTAATCTGCGATCTCCAACCCGCCTGCCAAGCGTGGAGATTATGGCAAAACCCTCCACTTAAGTGGAGAAGGCTCATAGTCCAGCAGTGGACTGTAACGGGCCGTTGACTTTTCTTGTATGCAGGTATTTTTAAACTAGAACTGGCAGACAAACGCACCGTTTACAATCCACCAATTTGCCTCTGACTTAAATTAACTGCTTCCTGAAGCACGGAAGTTATTTTAAACGATAGCTAGCCGTCAACCTGTATCCGCTCCTTCCGCTACAGATATTTAGTTCTGTTTCGAGTTCCGTTCGCGTCAGTGTGACAGGGCCCTTAATCAAAGTTAATATAGCTTTGATCTGACTTGCGAGTTGCTTGACACGTTTTGATCAAACAGGTGACGGTTCCACTTGCAGATTATATAGGCGTTAGTTTAATTTATGATAAATGACACATTAATTATCTATAAATGGTAGGTATATCGTATACTAAGATTGTGTTTATTCTGTGATTATCAAGATTTTTGAGTATTATATTCGTACTAAGGTTGCATCTCATCAACGGCCCGTTACAGTCCACTGCTGGACTATGAGCCTCCTCCACTAAAGTGGAGGGTTTTACCATAATCTCCACGCTTGGCAGGCGGGTTGGAGATCGCAGATTAAAAGGTTACTGTATCAGAGAGCGCTGCTGCCCGTTCCCTGTTCAATGTGTAGTCCCTAAGTCGCCTCTTACGACACCCACGGGAAGAGTAGGGGTTGGTGACAAATGTATTCTACTCTGCCGTCACTACACGGCTGATTGCATCTACTAAAGATCGAATACACTAATTCAAAGTAGGCTAGAGTCCTTACTCCCAGTATTTGAGATGATGATGAAAAGTGAGGTCATTTTATTTTTCTTTAAATTATTTTAAATTTAGGCGAGGATGTAAATATACTCGTACTAACGCCAATTCCATTTTTTTTTATTAGAACATAAATTAATAATGCTATTTTTAAAATTTTAAGTATTTTCTTTTTTCACATTTTATCTTAGTATATACACATTTTGTATACGTTAAATTATTGAAATAATTGACCGAGCGAGCGACGAGTCTCCGTTTCAGCTTGGCCAAAATTGTGTTTGTATGTCTGTCCATCTGTCTGTCCGTCTGTTTGTTCCACTCTACTCGCGTTTCTCAACTGATTCTTGTGAAATTTTGTGAGCAGGTTCGATAAATTAATCAAACTTTTTTGTCGAAACAGTTTTTTGAAACATTAAAAAATTACGGAGTTATGGGGGTTGCCAGCTTACAAGGTCTACCGCTGAGGCTGCTTTCCTCTACAGGTCACATTTCTCAACCAATAAAAATATATATTGTTTTAATCTTTATTTAAAGAGCTTAGTCACACTAAGCGACTATGTCGCTCTATACAAAAATATAAAAAAAATTACCAGACGTGCGCTGGTAAGTAGTTGTCGATTTGGATGCTATTCAGATGCGTACTGATTAGCTGGTTAGGGAGAGGGTAAGATAAATGATAAGAGGTTTGAGTTCAAGTGCAGTACTGATTTATTGTTTTTTTTTTTTTTTTGACATGGACCTAATGCTTGTGTCGCAAAATCGACGTATCAAGCGTAACCGGACTTTTGGGGGAGCGGAAGGCTCTTACCCCTAACTGATTTATTGTTGGCCGTGGGCCTCTATTTATACTAAATTCATTATTAAACTACCGTCTAAATATGTGATATGTAGGGACACCTACAAAATAAATAAATTTCAAGGAGTCGGAGATGGTTGTGGAGAAACAATAAAAATAAACGGCCACATCAATTCATAAGCAATGTAAAGGCTCGCGAGGTCTACAGCTCACAGAGCCACGAGTAATATTATATAGAATTAGATATTATACCCAGCTTAAATTGTTTATTTCTTGTGATTATCCTAAAACACTCTTCAAGATGCATTTTCAATCCTATTTACACCCGGACTTCGCAAGATTCAAGTAGCAAACTTTAGGGTAAACCGCCAATAGTTGGCCGGGGGTCAGTGGGCTCTACACGTGATTGTCATGCGCAATGGTCCGTGAATGTCCGTTTACCCTAAGGAATTCGAGATCGACTGATTGGTTACCCCACCCTACCGCGTAACTTGGGTGGCATTGTGATTATAGCTGGTACTTAACTACTGTCAGAATTTGACTATGGTAAAGGCAGATCCAAGATTAGCCACTTCAAAAAAACTCAAATAAAAAACAATTGTGTTTTTTTATGTTCATTTTCGAAACGGTATCCGACCAAACACTTTTATTATAATTAGTGCATTTATTAATGAATCAAATGTAATTACACCGCTCCCATACTTTATAAGTTATTGACATTCGTGAGCTAAGATTTCTCCATAGATAATAAACAACATTTATTTGATACAAAACATAGTACAACACTACAATCAAGTACAAATTAAATAATAATATACACAAACTCGGGATTAAAAAAAAAAAATTGGAAAAGAAATCTAATCACCTAATTAGTGATCCGTGTAGGGTGGGGATTTCTCTATCAACATGTCGCTTCCCACTATTCATCCATCCACTATTCCCATCATTTTGGTAAATGTGAATGCATGTGAATTCTGATGTTCATACTTCTTGTGTTACGTGGTAGCCCCCTAGATAAGTAGTTACAAGCACCTTGTCTTTAAAGTTTGTTTGCAACGATGTATTGTTGTGGGTTTCCGGGGAATGCTGAAATTGTTCAAAGTTTCAAACGTTTTCAGTTAGTAATTATAATTGCAGTGGGAATAAAACAAACGTATAAAAAACAAACAAACATTATTGCATGTTTTTAATACCACCGAGTGAAAGGTATTTTTTTTGGCAGGGTAGTCGTGTTTTCAATATTTATATGATTATTTTTTTATACGTCGCCATGCCTGAAAACGGTCGGAAGCATCATCATCATCAACCTAAAACTTTTTAAGGTCCATTCATATTTACACGTCCAGTATCGAGTGTACTTTTAAACTTTCATACAAAGAAATAAACTGACCGAGTCAATATTATTAAAGTTTTTTTATTTCAAACTAACCGGTCCGCCCGCGGCTTCGCTCGCGTTGTATAAGATTTTCCCGTGGGAATAAGACATTTCCCCGCAAAGAGTATCCTATGTGGTAATCCAGGTTACAAACTATATCCATTCCTAATTTCGTCCAAATCCGTTAAGTACTTTAAGCGTGAAGGCGGAACAAACATCCATAACCATCCAAATATATTTTCACATTTTATAATATTAGTGTGATGTGTGTGAGGTGTGATTATTTAAAACAAAACTAAACAATCGACAAAAATAACTATCTCACAAAATGTCACGAGAATCAATTACGAAATGTGACCTGTAGATGAGAACAGACGGACATCCTCCGGACACACGAAAGCACTTTTAAATGTATTCTTTAATATTAAATGTGTAATAGGGGATCGGACTGTTCACCATATTTTATGAATTATTTTTAAAATATAGATTATTAGCAGACGATTCGCGAAGAAAAAAACAGAATCGGTTGAAAAACGAATTAACAGTGATTTTTTAAAGTTTCAATATGTCTGTCTCTTTCAAAAACTATTTTTTGTATGGAGATTATATGGCGTTACTAACAAATGACGTCACAAGTGGGTATGTGCCTCTCTGTCTAATCTTGAATTTCAAACCTTTATAACTCAATCAGTTTTAAAGATAGAGCAAAAATTATTTTAATGTTCGATAGCAGAAACTAACAAGTTTGGATTTATGAAATAAAAATAAAATGTAGTCCGATCCCCTTTTGTAGAGCGATTTCTGTTTATATTTCACTTTGCTACTAGTTAGTAGCAGCAAAAAGCCCGAGTGAGTTTCTCAGGGTACAATTTCAGAAGGCCTTTTTGACATTATTCATCAGCTAGTCACCGTATAAGCCTCTCTAGTATTACTAGCAAGTCAGCGTTTCCCAAAGTGTGATTTGAGAATAATATCTCAACATCAACGGCCCGTTACAGTCCACTGCTGGACTATGGGCCTCCTCCACTTAAGTGGAGAGTTTTGCCATAATCTCCACGCTTGGCAGGCGGGTTGGAGATCGCAGATTAAAAGGTTACTGTATCAGAGAGCGCTGCTGCCCGTTCCCTGTTCAATGTGTAGTCCCTAAGTCGCCTCTTACGACACCCACGGGAGAGTAGGGGTTGGTGACAAATGTATTCTACTCTGCCGTCACAATTACACGGCAATAATATCTCTACAATAGATAAAATACTATGTAAAACGTCTTAGCTAAATGTCACAAAACCTCTTGGGTGGTGGCTCATGAAATTACTTATCATATTACAAACTGATTTGTTCGATTTGTATGATTGTTAAATAAAAACCCAAATCTAAAAAAAATGTGAAATACCCGAGGATTTTGCGTTTTTTCGGTAACACGTCGTATTTTACAAAAAACCCATAAAAGAACTTCATAGGTACTCAATAGGAAGAAATACCTAAAGGTTCAAGTACTTTGTGTTTATAAAAGCATACAATTATTTTTAATGATTTCTTCTAGTTTGATCGCTTGATTTTTTTATAACTTTAACAAATAAGTCAGTATATATTTTATGAATATAACATGCTGCAATTTTATTGGAGAAGCAATCGCTTAAAAAAAACAATGACATTTTTGCCAGTCCGTATGTATGATCAAATGTCCGATAGTAATTATGGTTTAATTACATGCTGGTTTGATCGGGATAATTTTCATCTACTCGTATATTAATTAGATTTTTAACCATTTAACTACGAGACATTTTACGGTAAGTTTTCCTTTTTTTTTTAACCAGATCGCCTTTTAACTAACAAGACATAACTTTGAGAACCACTGTGCTTGCCTATTTGTGTAATAGGCTGGGATTACCATCTCGTCGTGGGCCATCATGGGCCAACAACTCGGACCAACAACGGCAATAGCTAGTCCTAAATTAGTTGCATACCATTGCTGCCTCTGCTAAGGTATTTTGGCACGATAGTTGATAGAAATGGTAGATGGTGTATTTTAAAAGATTTGTTTATCTTTATTCTAAGAATCAATGTTTATTTGAAAAAGAATTAAACTAATGGCTCTGTGAGCTGTAGACCTCGCGAGTCTGTATATCTTTTCAGATTTATTTTTAGGGTTCCGTAGTCCGACAAGGAACCCTTATAAGATCGTTCAGTCCGTCCGTCCCAGTCTGTCACAGCACAATATCTTCTACGTTTATGAACTGATTTACATGTAACTTGGTTCGACGATACTTTGGATATAGATCTCAATTTTAAAAATACAAAAAATTTAAATTACCCCTTTTTAAGGGTACCTCCTCATACATGTAAAGTGGGGGTAAATTATTTTTTTTGAGCACACCCCCTTGTGTGGGGTATCGTTGAAATCGTCTTTAAAAATGAAGTTGGGTTTCCGTACAACATTTTTTTATCAGCTTTACCATATGTGAGATATAGCACGCCAAAGTCGTTAACACGGGGTCCCCCCCCCTGTAATTTCTAAAGTCTTGGACCTATAAACTTCAAATCACTCACGTAAATAAACTGGCGCGGAAACTCTTAATTAAAATATAGCCAGTAATTATTATTAGTGAATCATGCAATCCGGTTGCTCCAGTTGTTAGTGCTTTTGAAATTATAAATAAAATAAAAATATATACTTTTTTTCCAAAAGAACAGTAACTATAGCCAGTAATTATTATTAGTGAATCATGCAATCCGGTTGCTCCAGTTGTTAGTGCTTATTCATTGCGATCTCCAATGCTAAGCACCCATCGCCATAGCCAGGATATGGATGGGTGACCGGTAGTGGTAAAAAAAACACGACCGTTTTCCGTGCTTTGAAAGGCACGTAAACCTAATCTAGGTTTGGTCCTGGTTTCCGCTCTGGGTTGC
The DNA here is from genome assembly GCA_951230895.1 of Carpatolechia fugitivella. Lineage (NCBI taxonomy): Eukaryota > Metazoa > Arthropoda > Insecta > Lepidoptera > Gelechiidae > Carpatolechia > Carpatolechia fugitivella. The sequence goes on along the minus strand of OX579670.1, from coordinate 8,095,336 downwards.
GGAGTTCAGATGGCAGTCGCTCTGTGTGAATACCAGTATTCTCGTCAAATCCCCTAGATTAAGTAGCCGAGATGGAAATGATGATGATGCAAGAAATGCGAAACAGCGCGGTGTCAAAAATGACTACGGAACCCTACTTTATGCGTGGTCCGACACGCACTTGGCCGGTTTTTATTTATTTATTATTTTTTCTCCACAGACATCCGCGACCCCTTGATTTTTTTTTCTTTTTTTAAATTTTTAAACTAAATTTTGTTTTATATTATTTATTTTATCTTATTTTATTGGTTAAGAAATGTGACCTGTAGAGGAAAATAGCCTCAGCGGTAGACCTTGTAAGCTGGCAACCCCCATAACTCCGTCATTTTTTTAAATAAACCGACGCGACAAAAAAATCGATTAATTTATCGAACCTGCTCACAAAATTTCACAAGAATCGGTTGAGAAACGCGACCTGTAGAGTGAAACAAACAAACAAACAGATGGACTTACAAAAACAAATTTGGCCAAGCTGAAACAGAGACGCTTCGCTCGCTCGGTCAATAAAAAGAAAATGAATTCTGCGTATGCGTATGCGACTACTAACATTTCAAGTAGAGGAAAATTACAATAACAGCAAAAAGCTTTTGTTTACTACGTCAGAAGAGTAAGATTGTAATTCTTTTGATTAAATACCCACTGCATGGTTTTCGTACGAGCATAATGGACATTTGTCAATGTATACTTTTTATTGACAAATGGCCATGTGTGAAGATGTCCCCACATATTTATATTTATTTGATTTATTGTTTTAGTTCTCATGTTATGTGACTTAGGTGCAGTCTTTATGAGAAAAAAGTTCTTCAAACTGAACTATCAATTGTCTGATATTTACCTATTAATGTAGTAGTTCAAGTTGAACGTTGTTTTTAACGGCACTACCCTCAACCTGCTCTTAACCGCCAAAGGTTACCTGGTCAATCAATCAATCAAAGTATCTCCATTCCAAATATCATCCAAATCTTTTGAGTAGTTGAGGCGTGAAAACGGAACAAACATCCAAATATATTTTTACATTAAAAATATTGGTCTGAAATATGATTTTACTCGCTATCGCCTATGTTTCCGCTTCAGCCCATACCTTAACCCAAGATAAAGTAATTAAGTGTAAATCTGCGCGAGCCGGCGGCTGTAATTTTGGTCGGACATCCCCTAGTCGGGTAAACACCGATTTATACGACATCTAACACGATTACTTTCAAAGGCAACTTATTAGGTTAGAAACATTTGAATGGGATCATTCAATTTAATTTGGTTCGGCTTTTCCGCCTTTCAGTACCCGAAAACGTTGTAAGTTTGTAAAGAGCTTATTGCGATAATTTCGTATATGAATGCGAAAGTAACTCTGTCTGTCTGTCTCTTACTTTCATGGATAAGCTAATCTTCTTTCTTCTTCTTCTTCATCGTGTGGGTTGTAAAAAGTATGAGTTTATATCTTATCCTATAAATAAGCACACATATTGTGCCTCAGTACTAAATAAAATCCTATGTGTTAATCCAGGTTACAAGCTATCTCCATTAGAAATTTCATCCAAACCCGTTGAGTACTTTAAGCGTGAAGTCAGTACAAACATCCAAACATCCAAATACATTTTCGAATTCACAATATAAGATATATAAGTAGACATACACAACGAGTAGTGTAAAGTGTGCTATCTGGGTCCCGTTTCACGAAGCAACAATTTACAAGTAACAAGTTACAATTTGATATACATTGCGTAGCCAATTCGCCTAAACTGTAAGCCCTTATAGTTTTATCTCATTGTCTACGCAATGTACATCGAATTGTACTTGTAATTTGTAACTTGTAGCTTCGTGAAACAGCCCCCTGTTGATTTTATACACTATACAGGATGCGTCCGAGATATCCGACGAACCGGATATTAGAGACGAGGAAAACCGTAACTGGTGATGTTAGCTTCGATATGAGAATATAAGGTGTCTTACCCGATGTCGGGAAATAAGAAGGGAGTATTTTGTATTAAGAATTGTTTGTAAGGTAATCTTTCGTTGACCGTATTGAACGGCTTGACATGAGAGTTATTTTTTTTCATCGACAGACGACAGCTCATATACGTCCCCACTGAGGAGCTCGAGCCTACCCTGCATTAGGGTGATTAGGCCTTTGTCGACCACGCTAGCCCAGTGCGGGTTGGTCGACTTCACGCACAATCTTTAAATTTCTTCGAAGGAGTGTGCAGGTTTCATCACGATGTTTCCTTCACCGTTAGAGCGTCGAATGAACGTACTCGTACGTATGAATTCTAATTTCGGTTAAAAACACATTGGTACGTGGTTGGGATTGGACTCGCGTTTCCCGGACGGGAGGCAGCGGCCTTACCCACTAGATCACCGACGCTCACGAGACTCTGGTTCCTAGAAATTAATTATAATCAAGTTTTAGCCAGTTATAAGGAATATAGAACCACCTTCTAAAAACTAGCTAACGAACATTTATAAAACTTCAGAAATATTTTTACCTCAAGCAAAATCGACACCACTCTCGTAGCAAGCCGAGCGTGAACCGCTACGGCGGCGTAGCACAGAACTAGCTACGCCGTAGCTCGTAGCCAGCTCGGATTATCCAATACATTACCGTTCAATGTTCGGTTTCTTGAAATTCTTTGGAACAGATTTTTAAATTCGACTTTTGATTTTCTGTTTTTTGGCTTTTTGTTTTTGCGTTTTCGATCAAGAAGGTTTAAGTTCGAAACCTAGTATGGACAATGTCAAAACATTATAACTTTTAGAGACTCCCCAGTTAGGATATTGCATGCTGAGAGCTTCGGTGGTCTATTTTAGTGGAATTGATCCCCACCACGTACCAATGTGTTTTATTGTAAATTTATTTTTTAGGTAAAGACGATAATATTATTCTAAGAAATTAAATAAATAAAAATTATAATAAATAATCTGATCGTTCGGAAAGTAAGATGATTCTGTGCTTCGGAAGACACGTCAAGCCGTGGGTAGTCGTTACATGCGCTATGTCAGCGACTTCTCTATAACACTGACATTTAGGTATGTGACGTCGGTTGTTGACCTTACAACCTACAGGACGAAAAAGAATTTATTCATACAAAGAACCTAACATACAATAATATAATATTGGTAAGTAAAATCTCTTTATTCAACGAGAATTTAAACAACAACGGCTGCATCCGCTTCCGCCAGCTTACATCCGCCCCGCGAGTCTAATCTAAACACTCGTGCACGGAAGTGTGGAAACGTTCTATGTGCATCGAATTGTGAACGGAACTTGTTTATCTATTTTCCATGATTCCGAAGAAAAATCATATTCTTTAAACAATAAAGTTGCTTTCTACAGAACTACGGAATTACTTTTAATATTTTACTACCTGACTTAATAGCTAGTTCTACCAAAGTGGTTATATAGCGGGCGTGGACTTGGAGAAGTCGTTACACGAGCCGATCAGTGGCCTTTGGTGGCTCTAAAACACTAGGGTTTGTGAGGTCGGTTGTCGACCTTACAAACCATCCGTGAGTAATATTTGTTTTTGAAATATTTTTTATACGCATAAAATTAAGACTACGAAAAAGACCGGATCCAGGAAAATCATTGTCAAAGCTAGCTAATAAAAAAAAGGACAAAAAAAAACTAGTTTATGGTTAAATAACATGCATAATGACTATGGCTGGATGAGGAAGACGGGTGATCGTGCGCTTTGGCGTGCCCTTGGACCTCTCCAAGCAGTGGACTGCATTGGACTGCAATAGGCTGATTGATTGAATGACTTTTATTGTAGAAACTAATCAAAGTTATTTAAACTGATACGGATAATAACAAGAAACGTGTAACATTTTAACAATATCGTATCTTATTGATGACATCAATTTTCACTTGTAAATTCTACAACTTATTATTGCTGGCATTCAAAAGAAACAAAAATTTTAAGTCTTCGCTTGCATCTATTTAAAGGTGTTTGCAATATTTATGGTACCATGTTATAACCTGGTCTGAAGAAGGAACTGGAACGTGGAACTCTTCAAATACTTGCGTCGAAATGAACAAAAAAGTACTGAGTGAAATACAGGGTCTAAAGATAAAACCTATCTAAGCTTATTTTTATTATTAACCAGCTGTCCGCCCGCGGCTACGCTCGCGTTATGTAAGATTTTCCCGTGGGAATAAGACTTTCCCGTAAAAAGTATCTTTTGTGTTGCTTTAAGACTATCTCCATTTCAAATTTCATCCAAATCTGTTCAGTAGTTAAGTCGTGAAAGCGAAACAAACATCTAAACGTCCATACATCCAAATATGATTTCACATTTATAATATTAGTATGATATTTTTTATCTACATACGAATTGTTTTCTTATTTTCTTTTTATTTTCAGCTCAGCGTTTTTCTTGTTTATATTTTTCTTTAAAAGTGAGTGAGTTTTATACGGAAGTGTTCAGGAATTCTTGGATATTTCGAGAAAATTTTGATTTTCTTAATATGTTTAGGGTTCCCGTTTTAAAAGAGAAACGGACAGTGATAAAAATTTTTTGTTTTGTAAGCCAAACAAAATCTTATTTAGTGTCCTATGGCAGCTCTGTAAGAGCGTTGGTGGTCTAGTGGCTAGGGCCGCTGCCTTCCGTCCGGGAGACGCGGGTTCGATCCTCACCACGTACCAATGTTTTTTCGAATTACGTTTATTCGACGCTCTTACAGTGAAGGAAAACATCGTGATGAAACCTGCATACTCCTGCGAAGATATTTAAAGGTTGTGTTTGAAGTCGACCAACCCGCACTGGGCCAGCATGGTCGTCTAAGGCCTAATCGCCCTAATTCAGGGTAGACTCAAACCCCTCGGTGGGGACGTATATGAGCTGTTGATGATGATGGCAGCTCTGTTATATGAGAGAGGTTAGTGAGGTTCAAAAATGAAAAACTCTTTCAAAAAACCTTACTCTTCGCTTCTTTTATAATGTTAAAATATTTTCTTTAAGCTTTTGTTTGCATTCAAATAATAATATCTATTAGGACTAATTTACAATCAATTTTACATTTAGTGTTAATAATTGACCGAGCGAGCGAAGCGTCTCTGTTTCAGCTTGGCCAAATTTGCTTTTGTATGTCCATCTGTTTGTTTGTTTCACTCTACAGGTCGCGTTTCTCAACCGATTCTCGTGAATTTTTGTGAGCAGGTTCGATAAATTAATCAATTTTTATTGTTGAGCCAGTTATTGGAAATTAAAAAAAAATACGGAGTTATGGGCGTTGCCAGCTTACAACTACTGCTGAGGCTGTTTTCCTCTACAGGTCACATTTCTCACCCAATAAAATAAAATAAAGTAAAATAAAATAAAAATAAAAAATTAAAACAATCAAAGGGTCGGGGATGTTTGTGGAGAAAAAAAAAATATGACAAGATAATCAGACTCGCGAGGTCTACTACTCACAGAGCCTCCAGTCTATACTAGCAAATATGCTCAGGTGGGGACTCTCGGAAAACCCAAACATAGACTATGTGTGTGGAGCGGTGCAGTCCATGGCTCATTTAGTGTCCTGTCCAGCCTTCCCCGTCACCTGTTCGCAGCAGGACTTAATGGACGCCACAAATAGTGCAGTCGAAGTGGCTAAGTTCTGGGCCAGAAAGATGCAATTTGTCATCAACACGCAAAGAAGAAGTAGGCCGATATTTTATTGACTAACTTCCCATCATTTTTTATTACAATTCATCAAGATCACTTTCTCCTCTTATAGCATTAAGCAAAGATTGTATGGAACCTTTTTGCCGCAAGTCGAACTCACCCTTGACCAGTTTTACTATCGTTCACATCCGCTTTGCATCCTAAACATCTCCACTAGATTTTTCCTTGTGTCCTCTATATTCTCATGCAACCATGAGTATAGTATTCTGCGCACTACCGTCACTACTTTCACAAGAAAATGCGGGTTTTAAGCAAAAACATTGCACATTTTTAGCTGGGTTTAGGTAAAAATCTAGAAACGAGGTTAAGCATATTTTCAAAACTGTTATGTAAATGAGTCTTCCACGTAACTATATTTTTAGCCTAATGTTTTGAAGTTGCATCCGTTTTGTTTAGTTTTTTATTTATGTGCAAGGTGTATTGTAGAAAAAAAAAAAATTAACGAGGACAGCAGGAATAGACCGTGTTAATGTGTTGCGTTCTGTAAAATTTATTATTTGGAATTAGCTCTGACAATACGGCTCCGTAGCCCAGTATCTGCCTCCGACGCACAGGGTCGCGGGTTCGAATCCCGCCCTGGGCAAACATTTGTGTGATGAGCACTTGTGTTTGCCTTGTGTCTGGTTGTTGTTTATCTATATAAGTATGTATTTATCTATTTATGTAATATATATCAACTGTCTGGTACCCATAGTACAAGCTCTGCTTAGTTTGATATCAGACGGCCGTGTGTGAAGATGTCCCCATATATTTATTATTATTAATAAAGATGTTTCATGTTCAGATTATTTTAATCTTTTACTTAGTTGAGTCATCTTTGGTTTATAAAAACAACAGCTTATTGAAGGATTATTTTTAGGAATTATTTGTTTTATATTGTATGAGGATTAAAAAAGAACGTGATAGAATTTTCGATGGAATTTAATTAACAATGGTCATTTATTTTAAATATTCTGAACACCCTATCAATTTTCGGAAGTCTTTCCAAGACACCCTGTATATTCCCCTTGCTCCAACTCCATAACAATATTGTCGCAACATGAAAAACTAATTCGTATTTATGAGCCAAGTCGCGAAACTTGGATTAGTTTCATAGGCCCCATCGGTTTCCTCTCAAAACTTTACTAACGATTTTGAGTATTTCGCTCCCATTGGGTAAGAGCGCACTGAAGTGCAACGGCCAAGTCCAAGTTCAATTTATTGCTGTAAAATATAATTTGTGCCGTAGTATGATTTTACAATTGAAAGAGCGTTGTCTCGCCATCAAACGCTATAGTTTGGCGAGTAGAAAATAAGCTTTTTACTGTTTATACTTACCTGAATAAATAAATAAATAATAATAAAAAAAATCACTTAAATTCATCATTACATTTTTTTGGTGAGTTCACTACCGTAAATACATAATTTATTTCAATAATAATTTAACTTAAATCTGTATCTGTAAGGATAATAAAACCTAATTATTTTTATTTTATTTAATAGTAACAAGAAAAAAACATCAAGAAAATATCACAAAAAGCACTGCATATTTCGAGTAATTTAAAATTTTATTTACGACTCCTGATACTTCAGAAAAGTAAAGCTAATTAAAATTATAATCTTTAATTTTTATATTCTTCGTATGGCATAAACATAATAATACTAAGGTTTTAAATCTCCAACTTGCTAACCTATTTCAATAACAATTTCTTAATGTACTTGTTTGTGTTTTTGTCTAAATAACATAAAAACAATTTTATCATGCCTTTCCATTCCAACAACCTATACAAAAAAAAAATTGTTTTAACGGGAATACATAAACGATAAACAATTTTAACTTATTTATTTTAGACACTTGGCCCCGTTTTCACTTTGAGACTTGGCTGTATAATATTATTTACTTAGATCTACCCTCAATAGAGATTCAGCGTCACAAGTCTTGAGGTCAATGGATGAATAGATTGTAAGGAACTATGTCACAACAGTAAAAACAGTAAAAAAAACTTTCGGAAACGGTTCGGACTGCTGTCTTCCGTCCGGGAGACGTGTATTCGATTTCCACCACGTACCAATGTGTTTTTTGAATTTCGAATTCATATGTACGAGTACGTTTATTCGACGCTGCGCTCTTACGGTGAAGGAAAACATCGTGATGAAACCTACACACTCCTGTGAAGAAATTCAAAGGTTGTGTGTGAAGTCGACCAATCCGCACTGGGCCAGCGTTGTCTAATTCAGGGTAGGCTTGAGCCCCTCGGTGGGGACGTATATGAGCTGCTGATTGTGATAGTAAACATAACATTCTTGACAAGTTTCTAATTTTTAATTATGTTTTGTACGTTTTCAACCTTCATAGCTCCGCCATTTTTTTTTTAATTTTTTAAAACTGAAATAACGCGAGCGTAGCCGCGGGCAGATGGGTTTTTGAAGCTTTGACGCACTGTAACGTGTAGAACCTAAATTTAAATAAAAAAAAAATTGTCTTATGTCTGTCTTAACAACGATTTCACCGATTTCGGGCTGATTCATGACGCAATTCTGTATACACTTATTTCAAATAATGAATGCTCTTCAATTCTTTGAATAAATTATAACGACTATTGCCCAAAAACCGTGCCAGAAACCTAATTGAAATTTAATTTAGGTTGATGAATGAAATCCGTATTATTTCAAATTAATTACTCACCTAAGAACATTGAGGTCTGTATCGCGTAAAATTACGAATTTCGAAGCGGATACTCGTAATTGAATTTGTCTGTCATGAATCTGACGCAGAATTTCGAAATAGGTCGGAACGGCCTCCGTAGCCGAGTGGTCGAGATAACAGCGCTCGTTACGAAGGTTCCGAGTTCGAATCCCGGAGGGAACCATGCTTGGACCATATCAACTGCTTAAAAATTTGGCTAGGACATTGTAGGCTGAATCACCTGATTGTCCGAAAAGAATGATGATTCCGTGCTTCGGAGGGCACGTTGAGACACGATCCTTGTCTTTGGCGGCTCTATTACACCCACACCAGGGTTTCTGAGGTCGCCACTAGACCACTAAACCACCAACGTATCATAATGTACCTAAATTAAATAAAAATGGTGTAAAAAGATAATTGTCTGAAATTTAGAAAATAATATATAACATAATAAAATTTTGAAAGAAAATAATGCTTATTTCAATATTAATTTAGAATTCTGTCAGAAAGAAGTCATTCGTTGTAAAATCGGTTTCTTTTGAGATCAACAAAATTACTAAATAAGGTAGGTAAGTAATTAAGGGCATTCCTAGAAAAAACGTTATGAGTAAATACTAATTTATATAAGTACCTACCTATGGAACTAAGCTTGTTAATTATTTCGAAGTACAAATGGAAAGTTCTTTGAAATATATCTAAAAAAGGTTAATAGTACTTAAATTTTTGTGCTTTCTTTTTCTTGTCACTTGTCCTTTGTTTTTAATATTTCCAGTAGGGACAATCAAGCTGGTGGCTTGTTAATAATAAATAAATCTCTCCACTAAGAGCGGGTTCGATCCCAATCATACACCAATGTGTTTTAGAATTTTAAGTTCATTATTGAACGAACATGACGGTGAAGCTGGCCCACCGGCTACATGTCACTCAGCGAGCTATGGAAAGATCTATACTTGGTATTTCGCTACGGGATAAAATCCGAAACGAAATCATCCGGCAGAGGACCAAGGTGGTGCATATCGTCCAGAAATGTAGCAAGCTGAAGTGGCAGTGGGCCGGCCACGTCTGTCGCAGAACCGACGAGCGTTGGAGCAGACGGGTTCTTGAATGGAGTCCACGTCCCAGGAAACGTAGTGTGGGACGCCCCCCTGCCAGGTGGCAGGTGGTGGCTGGATGAGGAAAGCGGGTGATCGTGCGCTTTGGCGTACCCTTAGGGAAGCCCACGTCCAGCAGTGGACTGCAATAGGCTGATTGACATGTACGTTAATTCGAGGCTTTTACGGTTAATGAAGGAAACATGCACACTCCTGCGAAGAAATTCCAAAGTTGTATGTGAAGATGACCAACCCTTGGTGGGGATGTATATGAGTGATGGATGAGTAGTGTCCATTAGGTCCCGTTGCGTACAAGTAAGTACCGTTGTGATTAAGGCACGCATTACATAATGTCAATTTGACCATGGTTTGTACTCACCTCTCTGCACATACAACCCAAGTTAGGCTCGGAAAATCCCCACCTGACCGCGTTCTTTTTACTCCGCACAGAGCAAGTATAGTACCACCACCATATAGAACCACCAGAGCCACAAATGGAGTAGCCAAGGTATGACCCGTCTTAATATTCTTAAGTGTACCTACAGAAACTTGAAAAATAGCACACTCCTTAAAAATTACGTCACCTATCTAATCTGCTTCATCTGTCATGTAACCACAGACTATAAACTGCCGTACCCGCGTCGGGAGTCGATTGATGACGTCATTTGTCGCGTTTCCAAGATAATGTAGGAAGAAAAATAACATATACGACACCCGCTTTGACATTCTTGCAAATTCTGAAAATGAGATGTGTCATGAGAACACCTGAGAAGATATTTTTATTAATATATATTACAGAAATACGAAAACCATTTCGAAATTTTATGGTTTAACACCTAGACTTAGATTTTTTTTCTTAGAAGAAGAAGTCGACCCCTATAGCATGGATAAGAGACGTCTTACCCTTATGGATGGCCTGCAAGTCAGAAAGAGATGTACATCAAAGTACTGGCGTGACTATATTTTTTTTGAGTACCAACCCGCGGCGGCCCGCTGGATTTTAAATTTTGAATGTTTTTGTATTTTATACGCAATCTATTTGTTTTGTGAGAATTCTTACCAAACTGGTATCTTGTGCTATAGCTGAATGCTACATTACGGGTAGAAATAACTCAAAAAACTATAAATTTCACAGGTAAATACGTTTTGTTATTATATGTATGGTTTCACAATTCACACCATACACCGTGAAATTTACATCGTTTTGTTCCCGCCCGTGTAGTGATAGTACCCGTCAAACTGAACAACATTTCACGAAAAAAAAAATTCCTGCGACAAAAAAATTTTTGGTCTCTCCATACAAAGTGAGACTCCCGACCGACCCATTTTGTATGGAGAGACCCAAAGATATTTTTGTCACAGGAATTTTTTTTTCGTGAAAAGTTGTTCAGTTTGACGGGTACTATCACTACACGGTGGGAACAAAACGATGTAAATTTCATGCTGTATAGGTATTTTCGGAGGAAAACAGTCAAGGATTACGTTAATAAAACCAAAACAAATTTTTACAAAAACCTTCTACAATGTAAGCTTTGTTTACGTTTGACGATTTGACATTAGAAAGGGTGATATTTCGTATCATTGTCGTCAATCAAATCTTTGAGTATGGTTATTCGTTTCATAGGCATTAAGGTGAATGAGCTGTTGATGATGATCATTTTAGATTATACAAATTTATTAAAACGGTAAAAGTTTGTTTTTTAAGACATTTTTTGAGAACCGATTTTGCCTAACCGCTTTACCTGTGTCAGTATAAAAAATTAGTATATGTTTAAAATACAGCAAACTACCTTTTTACTATTATTGGAAGTTAGGGTAAACGAGCTATTCCCCTTGAATATTGCTCAATCATTGTTCATTGCATTATTAATAGGTATTCAAATAGTGTTTGTCAATCAATCATGAAATGATCGATGAAACTATTGGAAACTTTGCTCGCAAGGTTTATTTATAAATTAAATAAACAAAAGCCGTTCGATTGGGTTGTTCAGCCTTAGAACAAAACCACTTTTGTTTTATAATTGTATAATAATTGTAAAATTGTTAGAGATCTAGAGATTTAAAAAAGAAAAAAAAGTTCGTAAGCGCTATTTTCTGTTGTTTCTTAGGCTTTGCACAACCACACAAGAGATTCGATAATTATGATATTGTAATTAATAATAAATATTTATTGTTACAGGTACCTATTCCTCACACTATTTAGAACAGACAATAAAAAAAGTGAGTAAAGTGAGTTATTTTAATGTTTCAGACTGTCACGTGTTCACGTAATGATCACACGTTTCAGTCGACGCGTTTTCAAATAGAGCGTTGTGTGAAGGTTACTATGATTTTATAAGAAGGAAACATATTTAGATATGATTGTATAGAACGACAGTCCTCAATCCAGAAAGGGTGATTTATAGTCTGTTGTAGAACCGAAGCGCGTTAGAGCAGACAGGTTCTCGAATGAAGACCACGTCTCGGAAAATGTAGTGTTAAACGTAGTGTGGGACGCTCCCCTGCCAGGTGGACTGATGACCCGAGGAAGGTCGCTAGAAAGCAGGTGATCATGCGCTTTGGCGTGCCCTTGGGGAGGCCCACGTCCAGCAGGCTGATTGATCGATTGATTCTCTGTAAATCAACGTAAATAAATCAGTCGCTCTGGAGCCAGTCGGCCATCGTGTAAAACCATGACTTTTCAACATAAACCTGCCTCAGGATGAAATACTCAGATGTAGTGTAGTTACAACGTAAAAACGTACATTTCTCACATGAGCTATTCCATTTGCCGATATTTCTTTATTTATGACACGCGTTCTAAGTTGTTCCCGAGTTATTTCGACTATTTCTTGTGATATTACTTCAACGGGCTCGCAAAGCATTTTTTCTGTAATTCGTACGTATTTCTCCTTTTTATTACTCGAGTAGAATACAATAAAATGTATTAGGTACATAGTTTTTTCTGTAAGACAGTTTTTGGAGAAGAAATAGTGGTAAAGATATAATTATAGGCTTTACCGGTTTTTTGGTAAAATGTAGACTCATCTACGAAACCTTTATTGTATTGACAAGAAAAAAAAGTAACTCTCCTTATTTAAACTTGGTACATGAAATCCACTGTGTATATAAATGTATCATAATTGTCTAACTAAATATACAAGGTGTCCTCCTTTAGACAGATCTTTTTCACTGACCTAATTAATGCCAAAATAGTAATATTTCTTTAGCATATTATGCTAAGTCAATAGGCACATGTTAATAGTTCAGGTATGTGATAACTCAAGAAACCGGGTTCCTACCTAATTTTCGTAATACGTAATATCGAATGTACGAATGTCGATGAAAAAGGCTTAATCGTAAAATTAAAAAATAAGTATACAATTATTAAATAAAAAAAAACAATGTACAAGAATATTCGAAATAGACCAACTGAATCAGCTATTATGTGCCCTTTGAGTTCGTGGATATCAAAGAATTCTGACGCTCGTTGCCTCAAACATCAACAGCTCACATACGTCCCCACCGAGGGGCTCGAGCCTACCGGCCTTAGTCGTCCACGCTGACCCAGTGCGGATCAATTTTAATACTTACATACAACCTCTGAATTTCTTCGCAGGATTGTGCAGGTTACCTCACGATGTTTTCCTTCACCGTAAAAGCGTCGAATAAACGTACTCACACATTGGTACGTGTCGGGGATCGAACCTGCGTCTCCCGGGCGGGAGGCAGCGGCCCTAGCCAATACACCACCCACAGACGCTCTCCTCCTTCTTATACTGTATCTACTCATATGGTCTATATATTTGTCTCCGTGCATATGGCGATAGCCGTGTGGTGACGGCAGAGTTGAATACATTAGTCAGCAACCCCTACTCTTCCCGTGGGTGTCGTAAGAGGCGACTTAGGGACTACACATTGAACAGGGAACGGGCAGCAGCGCTCTCTGATACAGTAACCTTTTAATCTGCGATCTCCAACCCGCCTGCCAAGCGTGGAGATTATGGCAAAACCAAACACTTAAGTGGAGGAGGCTCATAGTCCAGCAGTGGACTGTAACGGGCCGTTGATGATATGGCGATAGCGACGCCCTTATTTCTTTGACTCCTTATATTGTCTTACGGCTCTGGGTTCATATCACCACCACCACTCGTCATCATCACGAATAAGCCGACTGATCAAACTCGGACGTAAAGGTGGCATCGTAAAAGGCTCTTTATTAACTACCGACAAAGGGAGCTCGCCATTCTGCCAGCGCCATTTCCGAACTAGGGATGGGGTAAAATTGGTTTCATTAAATATTTCTTCCTGTTACCGGTTATTTGAATACCATAGTGAATGACCTTGAATGCCAGCAAAAACAACTCCGTAATACACAAAATAATAAAAACCGGTTCTATAAAATATATTTGTGTCATGAGGCTTGTAGATTTTTTAGAATTTTAAAAATTAATTGATTAAGCAAAAACGGCTGTGTTTTACCTTTTTTTACAGCATGTAAGATTTTATATTAATCTATCTATCGACCATATCATATTATTTTTGATATAATTTGTTTTCTCGGAGTGATTACTTGTTGAATCCGGTCAAGTAACGTAGCCTTTTTTGGCCTCCCATTTATCAAGATTTGCTTAGTCACTTCATCTTTAGATTTTTTAGTAATCATTTTGAGATTTATATTTGTAAGAAGGCATACATACATGAGGGATGAGCAGAGCTGAGCACTATGCCTATTACTTTTTAACCAGGTAAAAACTATAACAGTATTTTATACTAGATACATACCTGTTACATCTTCCATCACTATTCTAGAAGATTCCTCCAGTTTTACGAGTCTCGGAATGAGGAGCTGACCTCGTCTAATTGGGGGGTTTCGACCCCCCATTATTAGTACCTGTGCGTATGGTATTGTACTAATGTAATTTGTAATAATAGTTGAACTTTCTTAATATCAAGCTTATGTCCTTGTATAAGTTCTTGGCTTCAATTACTTATAAAATGTTGTGAAACAGTATAAGATTAATTTTTACTATATAACATTATCCAAATTGCGCCGTGTGGTGACGGCAGAGTAGAATACATTTGTCACCAACCTTTACTCTTCCCGTGGGTGTCGTCAGAGGCGACTTAGGGACTACACATTGAACAGGGAACGGGCAGCAGCGCTCTCTGATACAGTAACCTTTTAATCTGCGATCTCCACCCCGCCTGCCAAACGTGGAGATTATGGCAAAACCAAACACTTAAGTGGAGGAAGCTCACAGTCCAGCAGTGGACTGTAACGGGCCGTTGATGTTGACATTATCCAAATTAGTTTTAATCAATAATTCTTTGCAGAGAAGCATCCTGGGAAGATTTAACTTATAGATGTCTTGTATGACATCATCATCAACAGTTCATACATGGTGGAAACTTTAAGTGTACTCATTCGATTTATCCTAAAACATACAAGATATCGAGAAACTGATTACTGGCCCTAAAAGTGCTCCACGAGCTCTGTCAAATGGTTAAAATAACAGCTTCTAGGAGCGTTGATGAATAAGTTGTTATAAAAATAATGACAAAGTAAGTAAATTGATAATAAATTAAGTATTAAATATGTTTATCTACACTTATATCGTAAATCCTTCATTTACTTATCAGAAACGCTAAGCAAATGATATACCTTTCGATGGAGCCGTGACTAAGGATCCATACAAATTTCATTTCGTTATCGCAAAGTTGTAACAAAATGAAGTTTTTTTTTTTAATTTTTACGCAGATGCTTGCTATTTGAGCACACTAGCGTGTTTCGGAACGCAACCTTGGCGGCGCGCATGCGCGGTGCGATATTACTGCAAATTTATTTTCGCGCCATTAACGTTTCAAAATGTCAATAATTATTACAATAAACAATGATTACTTTATTTTGTCTTTAATTTAAATTTGTTGTATGAGTGTAGATAAACTATTGTATGCAACTGTACATAATTAGTATTTAACACTCGTGTATACTTTTATGAAACTCGCTGCGCTCGTTTCATAAACCACACTCGTGTTAAATACCCCTCATTATGCAACAGTTGCATAAATAGCTATTATTCATTGTTTACATGTAACAAAATAAACCTGTCATAAAGTTATCATGAGTGCGGCTAAGTGGCAGAAAGTGCAACTCCATATGTATGATTATTCGACGATATTTTTTATTTATTTATTAGCTTACAAGTAGAATTTCGTTTGTTCTTAACAAAGAAGAGGTAAATTAATACCCAACATAGCCTTATTGATAGAAATGAGCACAACCAGAACAGGAAATATTCTATATTTCCACAACCTTTATCAGAAATGACATAATACACGGCATCTGGGCTACGTGAACGGAATCTCGATATATGCGTATACGCCTTCGCGCCTATTACGATATCCGCAGGAAATGACGTAGAAGGTCGGTCATTGACTTTTTTTGCCGGTGTTTTTCTATGATAAATAAATAAATATGTAGGGACATCTTCACACACGGCCATCTGATCCCAAACTAAGCAAAGCTTGTACTATAGGTATCAGACAGCTGATATACATTACTTACATAAATAGATAAATACATACTTATATAGATAAACAACAACTAGACACAGGGCAAACACAAGTGCTCATCACACGAATGTTTGCCCTGGGCGGGATTCGAACCCGCGACCCTGTGCGTCGGAGGCAGATACACTACCACCTGGGCTACGGAGCCGTCATTAAATATGATATAAGGTACATATAGATAAAATCATGTTTTTATTCCTAAAGATTTTAACGTTACAAAACACTGTGTAACACAATAACATATTTTAAGCTCAATACTTTTTAAATAATGTTATTGAGTAACACAATGTTTTATATAGTTAGCACCTTTTATATTTTCTTTCTTTCTTTCTTTAAAAGGATTAGTGAAGCTACAGAATTAATTTAGTACCAAACTGGCTATTCATCCCCTCCCGCCAGTCCTAGATACCTCACCCCTTCCCGCAGTTTGGGGGCGTGTTGGGAGTATCGAAGTAGAGAAACGTTTGGTGCACACTTATCTGTTTTTTTCTATGATGGCATTTAAAACGTGACGCGCCGGTGGTATGGAGCGCCCGAGGTGGGGCAGAGCTTTCGACAGATAGCTCACACTAATAAGTTTATTTTAAAATTTGAACAATATTGTATAATTACATGAAAATTGTAAACTCATAATAGCGGAATTAAGGGGATTTACCTTGCTAACAGTAGCAAATGTCACCTTCCTATACAATTTCGCCCATCATCCTTAACCAAAAAATTCACGTTTAAGATATTAGTATGATAATATCTGTAAGTTTAGTCCATACTACATTTAAGTAACAAATCTGAAGTACGTCTAGAACTCCTATACCACCCTTGATCAAAAGGTAGGCGATAATCACTGGAGCAAGAGTAACGATAACGAAGGAATGGTGTCTACTTTCGAGAAATAAAACGTAACAAAATGGACGTAACAAAGAGGTCTTTAGATGACGATTGAGGCGTGGCTAATCAACGAATCAGCGACATCTTATTTGATAAACTATTTTTTCTGTACAAGTTATTTTTTAAGACTGCTTGACTTGTATGGCAAAAGAAAAAATTTTTTTTTTTATCCAAACCGTTAGTTTTTTCCAAGACACAAATAAATTGCGATCGTTAATGTTGTTATATAAATTATACAAGATTCCGTTTTTTTACAAATTAATCTACAAAGGCGACTTGTACCAAACATTCTGAAACAGTAGCAAATGCAAAAGAGGTAACTCAGCGACCAGAAGAATTGTAAATTCATCAACGGCCCGTTACAGTCCACTGCTGGATTATGAGCCTCCTCCACTTAAGTGGAGGGTTTTGCCATAATCTCCACGCTTGGCAGGCGGGTTGGAGATCGCAGATTAAAAGGAGTAGATAGTACTACAAATTTTATAAATGAGAGAGTATTTTTGGACGTTTGTTCACGCTTAGGGACCCCCCACACGAGCGTTTTTCGAGCGTCGTCGTCTTCCCAGCGCTCGTGCAGCGTCCCTCTCCCCTTCTCACCGTCCGCAGTTAAAACGTTGACAGTATAGAGAGATCAGTTGTAAAAGCTTGTCAAACGTTCGTTTTGGCATTCGTAAATAATGATAAAAGTGTTTTTGTTACGTTTTATACGTATACAATACAATACGAAATAATCGCTTTCATGAATTCGATAACTCCACACAGGATCTTCCCAAAATTGACGATGATGTTTCTTTATTTTTCGTTTACGTAATTTTCGCTTAAGCAGTAACGTTAGCAGTAGTGTTTCTTCGTCGGAATCCATTTTCACACTGATTGTACGCAACAGGCACAATGCAAACGCGACGCCAGCGCTGCGTAGACCGGCGTTCGGTAGTGGCCCAGCGCTGGCGTCGCGGCGACGTCGCGGCAACGCCGCGTCGACGATGCGCAAACGCTGGCAAGACGACGACGCTCAAAAGACGCTCGTGTGGGGGGTCCCTTAAACTACTTAACGGATTTGGATGAAATTTTAAATAGAGGTGGTTTGTACCCTGGATTAACACATAGTATACTTTTTACGGAAAAAGTTCCCTCAGGAAAAATCTTAATCTCTACAGAGAGCGATTACATCTCTCTATAGATAGAGTCTAATGAATAATTCATTAAATGAATAATTCATTAGTCACACTATGATGATAATTACTGCAACATCAATGACCAGTAGTTAGTTAGCATCCCATTATTAAGCAAGTGTAATTCCTGTTTAACTTTTTTTTTATTTGTTTTTTTTTTTATCAAATACTCTAGCCTTACACCACCGAAGATGGAACCAACAGCCGTGCAATACAAGACACAGAATAAAAATAATTTGCAGGTAATCAGCCTGTAATATCCTAACTAAACTGGGGACAGACTCAAAACCAGCTCTTTTTAGCCTGCTTTTTTTTGTTTTGAATGATTCGCACCCAGTACCTCCAGAAGGAGTGCCAACCCTTCTACAGCTAAGCCAAGTAGATAGTCTGATAAAACGAACAGATTCACACAAACCTTCAATATAAAGAACCCTTCTCACTCTTAGTGATCCGTCAATAAAAGACAGTAGGTATTGTTAAAGCGAACGGTCTTATAAAGGTCAGACAGACCGCGGTGTAAAACATTACGACCTGGGGGCCGTTTCACGAAGCTACAGTTACGAATTACAAGTACAATTCGATGTACATTGCGTAGACAATGAGGTAAAACGATAAGGGCTTCCAGTTTTAGCGAATTGGCTACGCAATGAATATCAAATTGTAACTTGTTACTTGGGTCGATCAACTATTTTTTGTCCAGCCAGGAATATTTTAGAAAAAATAGTGAGTGATTATTTTTGGGCATTCATTGAAATAAGACGATAGATAATTTATCAGAGTTTAAAATATAACAACGAGCAGTGCACTTTTTATAACTGTTACTAGATATTTCACCAAAAATTCAGGACGATGAGAGAAAAATCTGTCCCTTGGACAACCAAAACTAATATTATTTTGATGATGAAAACATAAGAGAAAGTAAAAGCAAACTGGTTTGTTGTATAATAATATGAGTATATATTTATTTATAATAGCTATACCAAAGTTCGTAGTAATTGTTTTCGACTTATTTCCAATTACAATGTCTCTTGGACAACCGTTGACATTTAATTGTTGAAAACATAATATTAAAAGCCTACATGTAGTGGAAATGTTCAAGACCACAATTCAATAGATTTGTTTATTGCTTATAAAACAAAATCGTTTATTTCAATCAGGTTATTTCTATATTTTTGACAGAAACATGTCAATTTTGTGAGTTCGAAATCTGGGGACAAAAGTTGTCCAAGAGACTTTTTTAGTTGTCCAAGGGACATAAATGACCTGTTGTTTGACATATTATTTGAAGTACTCTACTGACAAGAAAAGGGATAATAAAAAGAATTTGTTGCAATTAAAAGTATGTATTTACTTTTTGCATAACATTTTTAAAAACTTTTTTCTAGAAGATACTTAAAATTTTAATATGGCACTAGTTCAACAAAAAACAAAAACTCAGCTCCTGAGTTAAATAACAGCTAAAACAAAAACTCTTCTAAACGTTTTTTCTTTTCTTCTCATGTTTTTTTTCTTTTTCTTTTCAGCCATTTTTTCTGGGTTTTCTTCTAATCTTTCACGGCTTTTTCTTTTGATGTCATCCCCAATTTTAGGTCAATCAATCAGACTATTGCAGTCCACTGCTGGACGTAGGCCTCCCCAAGGGCACGCCAAAGCGCACGATCACCCGCTTTCCTCATCCAGCCACCACCAGCGGCCTTCCTCAGGTTATCAGTTCACCAGGCAGGGGGGCGTCCCACACTACGTTTCCTGAGACGCAGTCTCTATTCGAGAACCCGTCTGCTCCAACGCTCATCGGTTCTGCCGGATGATTTCGTCACGGATTTTGTCCCGTAGCGAAATACCAAGCATAGATCTTTCCATAGCTTGCTCAGTGACATTTAGCCGGTGGGCCAGCTTCACTGTCATGTTCCACGTTCTCGACTCCGTATGTCAAAACGGGTAGGACACACTGGTTATACACCCTGCCTTTCAGGCATTGCGGTAGTGGTGACGAGAAGATATGACGCAGTTTTCCAAATGCTGCCCAGCCCAACTGTACTCTTCTTGCGATTTCACGCTCGAAGTTGTCTCTACCCAACTGCAACGTCTGCCCGAGGTAGACATATTCTTGGACAACTTCGAGCACTTCGCCATTGATCGAGATTGGTTCCAGAATGGTTAGTTCGTTGAACCTGACCTTAGCCTTGTCCAAGTTTATCCGGAGACCGACTGACAATGAGGCAGCCTTAAGACTGCAGCATTTTTTGCAGATCCTGCAACGATTCAGCTATTATCACTATGTCGTCGGCAAAGCGGAGGTGACTGAGATATTCGCCATCAATGTTGATGCCCAATCTGTTCCAGTCTAGGGTTTTGAAGACATCCTCTAGTGCATTGGAGAACAGTTTCGGAGAGACCACATCCCCCTGTCTCACTCCTCTGAGCAACTAGATGGGTTTTGTCTTATGATTCTGTACTTGAGACGGACATCGACGCCATACTGTACAGGCTTCTCAGTCTCAGTACCTCCACGTACCGCCAATTGCCGCCAACCCAGATTGTTCCAGAGGCTGGAAGGTGTCAAATCTTGCGGCGAGACGGTTTGTGAAGACTCTCGAAAACAGCTTATAGACGTGGCTTAAGGGCGCGATTGGTCTGAACTTTTTAAGGAGAGTTTTATCTCCTTTCTTGAAAAACAGCGCCACCACGCTCTCACTCCACGCCTTCGGGGTAGTTCCATTGGCTATGACGGAATTAAATAGCTCCTTTAATTTTCTCAGTACTGGAGTACCTCCTCTTCTGAGCAGCTCGGAAGTGATTCCATCTTCGCCAGGAGCCTTCCAATTTTTAAGCTGTTTGAGAGCCCTTTCAATTTCGTCTTCGTCTACGACTGGGAGATCTTCAATGAAGTAGCGTGTCAGTGTGGCTCTTGGGTCATTCACGTCAGGCGGAGGCTTTGAGGCATGTGAGGCATATATACGGCCATAAAAGTCTTCAACCTCGGCGAGGATTTCCGGAACTGATGTGACGATTCTGCATTCCGAGTTTTTGAGCTTCGTCAGGTGGCTCCTACCCAGTCTTTTAGCAAAAACTTTTGACCCCCGATTTTGCTCAATAGCCTTTGGCTACCCCGCTTCCCCTTGAAGTGCCTGGTTCCCACTTCGCGAATTACTTTTGACACACTTTCAAGGTCCTTGCTCACATCTACTGTGGATTCCAGTTCGGCAAAACGATCGCGCAGTTTCAACCGGAACGCTTCAGAACCGTGCACGGATTGGGTCAGTGTTGGACGAAGAGCGGATTTCACCATACGACTTCTCTCAACTCTGAAGCCGATATTTAGAGTGCCTCTTACCAGTCAGTGGTCGCTACCGGTATTGAACCTATTAACCACAGAGACATCCCTAAATATGCGTTTCTTGTCCGTCAAGATGAAGTCAATCCCGCTCTTCGTCTTACCATCGGGGCTTTGTCCAGTCCTATGGGGCTTCTTCTCAAAGAAGGTGTTCATGCAGAACAATCCTTGCATGTCTAGGAAGTTTACCAACATTTGCTCTCTATGGTTTCTGACCCCATTGCGCGGCCCGATGCGCGAGTCGTCGCCTTCTCGCACTCCTACCCAGACCTTTTTAGGTACTAAAATTAAAATAAAACATGAACTCTTAACATTCAAGTCTAAGTGGACTTATTATTATTAAAATGCTGTATTGATTTTTACCTAGTTTCTCTTAAAAATGGCAAATCTAATTGTTCGGTCCACTGGACAACCAATAATGTCCCTTAGACAACCATTTTGGTTGTCCAAGTGACCGGTTGTCCAGTGGACATTTTAGACTTTAGTGACTTTTATTCCTAAATTATCGAAATAATATCTTTATTCTCAACAATCACATGACACTAAGAATACGACTAAACTATCGCAAGAAACCTACAATAAAATATCAGTGTACTTACGATTTTACTGCAGACGTCCAGTGGACACACAATAAACATACACTACACTATGAACTGAGTTTGGCCGACTGTCTTCAAATTTCTCCAAAAAACAAAATAGCTGATTACTTCCTGCGCTTTCTAATTGTTTAGTCTATTGACGATAGACTTTTAAACGCTATTTATGATGAACACCTAGAACTTTTTAATGGTTGTCCGAAAGACCTCCCTATTGTAGGGAGATTGAGGGACAGTAAGATAATTTCCGAAATTAGCTGATAGGGGCGAATAAAAATTTTCTTTAAAGCTCTTAGGATTAAAATATTAAGGTTTAATATTGCTGTGTTTTTATTTTTTATATAAATGTTATAGATTTTTCATTATGCTAATTATGTAAGACTGGTATTGCTTGGGGACATATACTTGTACTATGAACTACTAGTTTGCGTCCATCGGACAACTACCTAAATTCAAGTGAAATATGATGTTTTTCTTTTCTGAAAGGTTTCGTATTGATTAAATACAGTCTTAAATATTCGGAAAACATTTATTTACAGATATAAACGCCTAAACTGCTTAGATATTTTTTTACAACTGTATGGGACCAGGCTTGAACAAAAAATAGTTGATCGACCCACTTGTAAATTGTTGCTTCGTGAAACGGGACCCTGAAAGTAACATTTCAATATACGTAAAACCTGTGTTGCCAGCTGTGTGAAAAATATTTAATAAACACTTATGTTTAATTTTAAAACCATCCACTTGCAGCGGGTTAACATAGGCTGCAAATTTTAATGACGATGATGGACGAAGATAAGAACATTTGAAATTACACAAAAATCACTTGACAAATATTCAATAATTAAATAACCTTCCTGATTATAAAGGCTTTCATATAAAAAAATCCGCCGTGTGGTGACGATAGAGTAGAATACATTTGTCACCTACCCCTACTCTTCCCGTGGGTGTCGTAAGAGGCGACTTAGGGACTACACATTGAACAGGGAACGGGCAGCAGCGCTCTCTGATACAGTAACCTTTTAATCTGCGATCCAACCCGCCTGCCAAGCGTGGAGATTATGGCAAAACCCTCCACTTAAGTGGAGGAGGCGCATAGTCCAGCAGTGGACTGTAACGGGCCGTAGCGTTGATTTGATATAAAAAAAAACCGCATTGTGATCGGTTCATAGCTACGATGCTACAGACCGACAACAACACTACACGAATCAAACTTAGTACAGTTTTTTTTATAAATATGATTGATATTAATATTGTTTTAGAAAGGTTCAAAGGTTGTGTGTGAAGTCGACTAAGCCGTACTGGGCCAACGTGGTTGACTAAGGCCTAATCGCTCTAATTCAGGGTAGGCTCGAGCCCCTCGGTGGGGACGTAAATGAGCTGTTGATGAGGAAATGCCATTCAATGACAGAACTATTGTTAAAGTCCGCGCCCTCTATATTACCACTTTGGTAGAAATAACGACTAGTGGCTCTGTGAGCTGTAAACCTCGCGAGTCTGTATATCTTTACATATTTATTTTTATTTTTTCTCCACAAACATTCCCGACCCCTTGATTTTATTTTTATTTTTAAACTTTATTTTATTTTATTGATAAAGAAATTAAACCTGTAGAGGAAAACAGCCTCAGCGGTAGACCTTGTAAGCTGGCAACCCCCATAACACCGTAATTTTTTAAATTTTCAAAAACTGACTCGACAAAAAAAATCCATTAATTTATCGAACCTGTTCACAAAATTTCACGAGAATCGGTTGAGAAACGCGACCTGTAAAGTGAAACAAACAAACCAACAAACAAACATACAGATGGACATACAAAAGCAAATTTGGCCAAGCTGAAACAGAGACGCTTCGCTCGCTCGGTCAATTAGGTCCGTTAAAAATTGAACTATTGCTACGAGCCCATTTGACAGTTCGAAAACTCTCATCAGAGCCAGATTTCAATGCTACTACATAATATATAATGTGGTTAGGGAAGATTGTATTTAAGGACTCCAACATACCAACTCGAAGAAGCATTCAGAAAATGGCCTGTATGTAATAACAATTTTCGTATACATTAGTCGAAATTACAACGACTGGCAACACATAACAAAATCTGATTCACTGAACGAACAAAACGGTTCCTCTATAAAGCTGATGCTGAAAGTTTAATTCAAGAAGAGCCTTCGATATCTTCGAAAGGGGTACGATTGGGAATGAATGATAAATAGAATGAATGGTTAAGGGTTCGGCTACACGGACCTGTTTTTTATGTATCGTGGCGCATATTTATTTTTGTTGTTACGACTCGAGAGGTAGAGCTGAGGTTCCGTGTGTGAATCGCATTGGTTGTCCCCACAGTGGTTAAACAAAAGTCAGTGCTGTGAGACTGTGCTCAGTTTGGTTAGAACGTTACAGGCTGAATCACCTGATTGTCCAAAAATAAAGATAATTTCGGTGGCCTTCACGGCTCCATAACTCAGAAATCAGTTTGTAAGTTTAGTTGTCGTTGATCTTACAACCCACACGATAAAAAAGATTTTACGCTCTAGCTATAGTATGGTATGTATGTATGTATGTCTCATGGGGGACGCCTGCGACGGAGCGCAGACGGGTGACCTGCTCTGTTTGTAGAACCATTTCACCCCTAATTCCCAGTTCGGTTGTCACCCTTCGGACTCGCGGTGCATCGGACATTTCTCCCTGTTCCCTCGCTCTCCCCGGACGAGTTCTGCCCCCACACGCATCCTCTCCCACCGCTCCAGGTAAGCGCTTGCTGGAGCGTCCTATCCGATTCACCCCAGACAGAAGGGGGTACCACTCCGTATGAAGGAAACCCGGAGATTCCCCCCCACGGAGCTCCCCCCCCCGACCAGAGTTCCTCGTTAGTGCTCCCACACTTCCTTAGCGTGGGATCCTCCGGATCGCATGGTGTCACACAACTCGTCCCCTTCGGCGGTCCAACAGGTTAGTCCTCGCCCCGCTATTCCTCTAGGAGACAACCGAGGAGCACTGGTTTTACTGGTGCCCCGGCAGCGTCGACCCCTCGAATCTACCCGATGCTTTGCAAAGTCTGATTATGTTCCCTATTGAAATGTCCCTTAACTGTTCCCTATCAATCCTATCGGTTCCTAGTATCTCCCACCTTGGTAGAGAATACATAGGGCATTCCGCAATTAGGTGAATGCTTGTTTCTTCTTCCCCACATTCGGGACATGACGGATCTGTGGCTTTCTTCATAATAGTGAGGTGTCTGTTTAGTGCACAGTGTCCAGTAATTATCCCTGTGACCAGCCTCGCCTCATTTTTCTTACATTCCAGTATAGTATGGTATACTTAGAGGTTAAAAATCGCGTCGTCTGTACGTCCCCTTAGCGGTATCTCCGTTCGGTGAAGAGTTTAATGAATGTAAGCAAATACAAACAATTCGTATGTCAGTGCTTTCTATTGATAGAAGTTAGATTAGTTTTTACTCTTTACAGATGTCATCTGAGAGTTTCTAGTTTCATTATGATTAATTCAATTTTTCCTTTAAAATGCCTTTTTTTCTCCACTAATTTTAATTTAAAATTATTCAATTTGTAAGCCGAACAAACAGACAGACCCATTTTAAATATTATGAATTAATCAAAGCGCAAAGTGTTTCATGGCTAAAATCCATTGGAAAACATGTTTACCAGAATTAATTATAATTATTTCTGTATCAGATTATTTCTAATTTATAATCGGATTAGTTTTCATTGATCAAGCGATTTAATTTTCAAATTATTTGGCTACAATTAATCCTGATAATTTACTTCCAGGCTTTTGAATTGAAAATGATCTAAGGGTTTTAAACATTTAAATTACCTATTGAATAAAGTAAATATCTCTTCAGATGTTTCTTACAATAAATATTATAATTTGTTATATTATATTTAAATATTCGTACGTTTAAAATCTTGATTATATAATTAAATTTGCTTAAATTTTTATCAAGTAATATTGCCTTTGAATGGTCAAACACTATATAACACTATGGTCTTCACGGATATGAAGAGCCGAAACCGATGATAATTTCCCAATGATAACTCATTTATGTTTTAAAATTGTCGTAGTTGTTCACTACTAAAATTGCCACAATTTACGGTTTTTTTTTGGAGGGGCGTAAATCGTGACAATTTTAATGGATAACTCGTTTGATACAGCTAAGTATAATTAAACAAAATTCTGTGCCGGAAGCTGAATAGGTAGTTTAGATTTGTTAACTTAGCAATAACGCCGCCCATCTGTTTTTCATATCATGGATTATTGTATCATATTTATAGATTCTGTCGCAGAACCGATGAGCGTTGAAGCAGACGGGTTCTCGAATGGAGACTACGTCTCGAGAAACGTAGTGTGGGACGCCCCCCTGCCAGGTGGACTGATGACCTGAGGAAGGTCGCTGGTGGTGGCTGGATGAGGAAAGCGGGTGATCGTGCGCTTTGGCGTGCCTTGGGGAGGCCTACGTCCAGCAGTGGACTGCAATAGGCTGATTGATTGATTGATTGATTTATAGATTATTATGGTTACAGATTTCGTCTGAACGAAGTAGCGCTGTGAAGTGTAGTGATCCTCATTCCTCATGTCACAGCACATGCTGAGTGTGCATATTCCAGTTATCACTTTAACTTGATCGACTTAACACAAGTTATGAAGTATCTTGAGGCGTGTATTTTCCTTTGCGTAATATAAAAATGCAAATTCGTAGAAAACACATTGGAACGTGTGTAGGTAACAAACTGCGCAAAATGTGAGGTATTTTTGCTCAAAAACCTTGTTTTCTTCTATTTTTAGAAAATTAGCTTTGACTTGGCTTCCACCTACCAAGTTCTACAAAAGACTTCTTAAGGCTTTTAAAAGTCTAGATTAAGTTAGGAGCTAGTTTCTTCGGCTTTTACTTTGTCGTCAATTGATTTAGGTTAAAAGCTCAAACCTAACTCGCTTAGAGAAGGTGCTTTTACTTAGAATTTCTCTTTAGAGGTTAGTACAGACAAAGTTAAAGAAGCAGAATCGTTAAAATAAGCAAAAAATTACTTTGAAATTCGAAAGAAACATTGTGTACGACTAGAAAGTATAAAAAGTCGTAACATGCGAAATAACGAAAATAAAATTAAAAGTATGTAGAAAGAAAAGAAAGAAAGAAAAAACGTCTCTCTGTCTGTCTCTAAATCTGTCATAAGCTTAAATTCAGAGTTTAAATAAAATAACAAGTAGGTAGTTTAAGATTTTAATAAGATAACTAATTTTCACATTTAGATTAAATTAAAATTACTAATTTAACTAATTTAATTTAGATTACAATGAGAGCCACTGACATAGTTTGTTTAACGACTAAATAGCCTGGATCAAAGGCTTAACGTGCCTTCCGAAGCTAATAAAAATTATGTTCGAAATTACTCACCAGGTCTGTTCCGCCCAACAAGAATTTTCATTTTGAAGGAAGTTTCGCCCAAAATTTGATAAATGCCACTCGAAAACTTAAGGGTTCCGGCGAAATTATTCCCTCCATCCATTACAGAAACTCCTAACGAATGCGTTAATTATAAATAATGAAATTAACTGGAACATCTTTATAAATCATACTAAATTATAAATGTGGAAGTATGTTTGTTCCGCTTTCACACTTTCACGCCTAACTGAAGCGATTAAAAAGATAAAAGTGTCTAATTATTCAAAATTCAAAGAAAGATTTAACAAAATTGTTGCGGCCTCCTCGCTCAGCTTCGTGCTGGCCATTGAGATGACAGACAGACAAGACATTTAGAAAAACAAAACGACGACCTGACGAGACAATTGAGTGTGGACTAGAACTTCGAGATAAAAGGTGGAATTGCCTTTTCCTGGATCGACTCTTCAAAAATCATTTTCGACGTCAAAGTAAGATGGCCCGTTCACTACAAGTGTACGCCTTCTGTGGAGAAGAACTACACTTGTAGTAAGATAGTGTAGTGTCGTAAGATTTGGAATAGAGATAGTTTGTACCTTGGATTAACGCATAGGATACTTTTTACGGGAAAAAGTCTTACTCCCACGGGAAAATCTTACAATACGCAAGCGTAGCCGCGGGCGGACCGCTATTACTTATAATAAAATTGTCACTGGCTGATGTCAGCAATAGAAGATAGTACTCGTATTTAAGAAAAAAAAATATGAAGTGTATTCTTAAGAGCAATATATATTTTAGAAATTCTATGAATCTGTTTTTCTGTACGTTTGCGCGCGCATAGGGAACATGCATAAAAAAAATTATTAGACTTTTTCATAGTTCATCTGAAATTATACAAAAATAGCATACTGACAGTCAAAACAGAATCGAAATTGATCGAAAAATAAACTAGTTACAACATTATTAAACAAATATATCTGTCCCTCTTTACAAAAACAAAATTTTCTGTGGTGGATGTATGTATAGCCCGCCCGCGACACATATAACGTCATATGTGTCGTCGGACCTCTCTGTCTAATCATCAACTTTGAAGCCTTATAACTTTGTTTCCGAGCAAGATATTTGAAAAAATATTTTTTATGTGTTTATATCTGAAACTTGAAATATTTCGGTTAATGAATCTATATGATTAATAATCAATTGTGCATGTTCCCTATTGTATGCGATTGACATTTGCATTGCTGAAGGTCTTTAAGCACAGTTATTATTTAATTTTTTATGCTCAAAAAGTTGATTTCGAGGATAAAACTTCCGACGTATCCAAAGTCGCGGGCAAACAGCTGGTAACCAATAAAAGTAACTCAATTTAGGTATAGATTAATAATTTTCTATTCCACCGAAATTGTTAATCAAGTGTTTTGAAGAACAGGATTGAACAGAAAATTATAAGCAAATTCAGGGGGTTAGTATCACTTGGTCTAATACGCAATTGGTCTATGTAGTAACTGGTCTAAAACGCAACCGGTCTAAAATACAAACTGGGTCTAGAAATATGAAACTTGGACTCGTAGGTTAGTTTTGTAGCCACTGCTGCGACTGCTGGCTGCACGGTGATAAATAGTAGTTTGAAGGTGGTGAAGATGATGTAGAAGATGTAATTTTGGAGTGGTAGCGTGGCAGAAGAAAACAGGGTTCAGTCCTGGTAGTTGCACACACGGTTTATTAGTATCACTTAAAAAGCTTACTTTCAAATAAAATTAGTAAATAAGATAAGATAAGATAAATTTTATTTCAATATAAATTTAACCTAGAATCAGTAAAGACGTAAATCTAAAACATGACATGGTCAACTATAAACAGTGAAATCAGCAATTCTTATTACTATGCAGAATGTAAAAAAGTATAGGTATATTAATTATGCTAAGTAGATGATTACAGTCTGACGACTTGAGGTGGAATGAGGAAATTTTGATGAAAAATGACAAAGCGCTAAAGCTAACGGTGAAGCTTTTCTATTCTATTCTAAAACCGAAACGGATGGATTCGAAATTTGAAAAATAAGTTGAAAATAAGTGATGAGACTGCCAGTACTTTTTTTTTAAATGATGTTTAACGGCTCTGGGTTCGGAGCCCTTTTGAGCCAGTAGTAATGTCTATGTCCGTTTTTTCTATCTCAATGGTCCGTTTCTATGTCACAGAAAACAGCTGTTTGTTTTCTTTTCGTTCAGTTCACAAAAGTATTGAATTGCCAGAAACAAAATAGCAAAAGGAATGCTGCTACAATTTTATGATGTAGGCCAGCACCAAAAAACTATTTCTAGAAATTCCCGAAGAATTGGGGATACCAGTTAAAAAGGGAACCATAAGGGCGGAAAACTAATAAGATTTATTTATAGAAAACTACTAGCTTTGAGTCTGTGAATAACTAACTATATTTTAACGATTATTCTGGCAGGTTTTAGTCAAAAGATTTTCCTCCAGTATTTGAAGGATCTTACATAAAAGTGTTCGTACAATACAAATAATAGGACAAAAACGGAAGTCCGCACTAGAGAACCCGTGTCATCTTATAAGACTCGATGTAAGGGGGCTTAAATCGTGGTAAAGAGGTTTATACTGTCGCTGCTACGAGTGTAAACACTTCTTGAAGAAAAAGTTTGAAAATGTGCATGGATTTTTACAGGGCTTTTTCCTCACATAGCATAAACTGAGCCTTTTTCGACTGTACTTATTGCATCTTACATTGAACTCAAATCGATCAATCAATCATCAGCCTATTGCAGTCCACTGCTGGACGTAGGCCTCCCCAAGCGCACGATCACCCGCTTTCCTCATTGATTTTGCTTTTACATTGAACTCAACGAGTTTGTTTTTTTTTTAATATAGATCAGTCATCTCACAATGCGCCCTCTATTTGGATGGGAAATACATGCATTTTTATTAAATACGATGATTCCGTGCTTTTTGGCCTCGGGTGTTTCCTACGAAATTAGGTATTTACTCGAGGAGCTATTTAGCTTTGTTAGAGGCCTTGAGCGCCTCAATAACTCTAAGACTGGTTTGTGAGGTCGATCTATGAACAAAGTACCCAACGACTTAACAAAACTAAATTACCTAGCTGCCGCCACACCAATTATTATTATTTATTTACTAAAAAACAACATTGACGTATTATGTCACATTATTTCACCATCCTTGTGAGTGACAGGTTACTGGAGACCAGAATAGGCGTAGTACGAACCCTTGTACCGTGTAAGGGGCTTAACCCACAAGCCTTGGAATTATATGACAAATAAAGCGGTACACATCTCTTTCATGTGGTATCCCCTGTCTTTTATCGTGCTATGAGAGGCTGTGGGAGGTGTTGCCACCCTAGGAAAAATGAAATCACCTGTTTTTTTTTTTACTAGAAATACAACGTAATAGCAAAGATTGTAAAATTCTCAAATAAATGGAACCTTCATACAGATTGACTCAGCTGATTTGTTTGTATAAAATTAATTATTTTTAGAGTGTTTGGATCTTTTGGAACAAAAGTAGTTCAGTAAAAAATTTTTATTGAAATTGGAGGGCACACTTGGCAAACTAATCCTATAATAATTTGTCTCTAGAAGACAGATCAAATAATAAAGGCCAGGATTAAAACTCTTGCTATACCCGGGTACTTAGGATGAGCGAATCCGGGTATAACTCGTCACTTTAAAAAAAAAAGTATCTTCCTCTTATTTTATCATTATACAGTAATTTTACTTAATAAATAAATAAATAAACGTAATAAATTTAAAATTTTAATCAGTCAGAGCTCATCCTATAGTAACCCGGGTATAACTCGTCACTTTCCGACTTAGTCTTTTTTCTCATACGTCTTAAGTCTTTTAAGATGTATGAGAAAAAAGACTAAGTCATCGTAATTTCAAATATTATATTATTAAATATCATTATTAAATATAGAGCAACAGCTCGCTATCTTTATTTGAAATTCACTTGAATTAGCCAAATTATCACAGTGATGGCAACTCCGAGTAAAACATAACATAACACAAACATAATATAACATGGGAGAAATTCAGCGCTTGTAATTTGGGGAAACGAAGATTTATTTCTTGGATGTTACGTTTCGTGTTTATGAATATAACTTCATTGCGGTGGTATTATTCTCTTGGTAATTTTTGGCACTAAAACGTGCAATTTCGCTGAAGTTAATAGTGTACAGTTGACTGCGCGTTAATCAGCGTTTTGAAATTCCGTTGCTGCAGAAGCGGTGTTCGTAATGTAGATGACATGCTTAACGTGCTATCATCTGTACTTACGTAAATGAAGAAAACATCAGATAACAATACAATACAATAATCTTTATTTATCAAAGTAGTTTCTTAACATAGTGGTAGGAGCCTCCTTTTAAGCCGAAGCCTGTGTCAGGAGGCACCGCTCTTCGTTAGTTACATAAAATTACAATGAATAAAACTTAGTTTAATGATGATGTAATAAATGTAGAATAGTGTGTAGTCTGCCCATGTATATATAGGTGACAATATTCTGTGTGTGTGGAGGTGTGGGTATCTGTCAGACATTGTTTTACAAGTGTGTGTGTGTGTGTGTTGTGTGAGTGTACGGGGTATGGGATATATGTGTATTGTGTGATGCGTGTTCAGGGGGGACTATAAAATGATAGATAACTGCTTCGTAATATGCTCGCATGTGACAAATTACGTACATAATGCAATATAAGTAGTTTTAATAATTCTCAAAACAAGATAGGTTTAGTAAAGCCTCAACTTCTTCATAGGATTTTTCTTCAAGCCATTTAGATACCATATTTTTGCAATCATGACATGGTTTACTATAAATAAATAAATAGATAAGATACGAATCCTGTGGAGTTTCTTCTGGCCGTTCTTCTCCACACTTGTAGTGAACGTGCCAATCAGAGATAAACTTCTTATGTCCTAAGACGTCGAAAAATGATTTTGTTTAATCTTACTACGAATAAAGACATTTTCTTCTTTTTTTATCTCTATCATCTTGACGTGAGGTTTGCTCTGATAAAAGATTTAAGTAGACGAAACCACACTAGGCCCACATTGTCTTGTGAGTGAATTGTGAGATTGACAACCAACCTCACAATCCCATTTTTTTTTTATTTAAGATATTTTTGTTTCATAGTGTCCGGGATTTGAACCTAGAACTTCCAATATAAGAGCCAAACGTTTTTCCGCTCGACCACCACGGAGGCTTAATACCAAATTAATATGCAACACACAGCTCAAAAAATCATTCCATTTTCAAAAAATCGTGCTCCAAAGGTCCGAAACTGCCTAATGCCTATATGATCGACATAAGGTTATACGGGTTATATCCAAACTTCGCTTACTGAATTCCAAATTCGAATCGATGCGTGCGATTGGCTGGCTCGGCGGGATGCGGAAGTGACGTCATCAATCATGGCGTCGACGGTTCTGTAGGGTGTGTTTTATGTGAATTTAGAAGATATTAATTTTGTTTTGATGCACATAGGAAGTAAATAAGTTAATGTATGTATTTGTTTGTTCGGTATGAAGACGCAAGATAATGTTAAGATGTATTTATGATGCTTTGATGAATGGTGTTTCGTTTTGTCGTTTTGAATGTCATTTGAGTAATGATGTAAGAAAGGGTTTATGTACATTTGATGATGCCTCTTAAGGCCAGTTTATACTTTGACAAGTACAGTTACGAGTTGCGCAGGTTACCGGTGTGCTTGTTGTTAATAAGCATATTATTTCCTGTTGCCAAGGAAACACTCGCGCTTGCAATCGGTAACCTAGGATTTAAGTTGACTGATCAAGTTAACTCGTTAGCTTGCTACTTGTCGAAGTGTAAATCGGCCTTTAGTGCCCTGCCCGCAACTTCGCTTGGGTATTCAAAGTTTTATCTTCGAGGTGAACTTTCGAGGTGGGAAAGAAGATAACTTTGTTTCTAGGTGGCGTAACGAGATAAACATGCATTAGTTCTTAAGTTAGACTTCCAGCTATATAACAGTCCAATTCCGTTCAGTAGTTTTTGCGTGAAGCGCGCACAAACGTACCGACGGACAGGCAAACAAAATTCTAACAATAATTTTATTGTTTTATCTTCTATTGATCTGTTTCTTAAAGGCGAGGCCCTATCCTAAATTAGCAACTCAACGCGCTTTAGTTGAAAGTTCAACCGACGCACTATAACGTTCATATTAGCGTGCGATGCTTCACGGAGGTTACGTCCGACACTGCGCAGGAATCGTGCGAAAAACTCGTTTCTCTTGAACTCTTTTCTGTTTTTGTGAAAATATAAAACGGATTAAAAAACTAGCTGGTTTCGCCGTTTAGGTATTAATATGGCCACCCAAAAAATACAAAAAAATATGTTGTTGTCGCTGAAAATATTAAGAAAACAGATTTGCAAATTTTTTTTTGATTTTCGGTGATTTTAATTAATTATTTATGCTTTAATCAAGGAAGATTATATGTAAAATCTACTTGTTTACGTCGCTAAATGATAAACTCTTCTGTTGGTTGTAATTTTCTTGATTTTGTACATGTTCCGAAACGTTAGATACGCGAGTTAAAAAAGGGGCCCGAGAACGATTTTTCAAATAGGGCCTCGCCTTAAGACTTTCGCGCTTTGAACACATTTAAGCTTTTATAAAGACTCCTTATATAATTTTTCTCGAATATCTTCTATGTACAGACATCGACCTTACCTCCAATTTTATTATATCTATAAACCATGCGACATTCGAATACGCGGTACAATGATGTTTTATATGACTCGGTTTGTATGAACCTCGAAAGTAAGCTTCAATGTACAGCAGCGACATCATCTGCCTATCTGTCGTCGTCGTCGTCTGTGCCATGTTTTAGCGGGCTTGTTACAGTTACTCTTTAGATAATTAATTCGTTGATTTAGTTAAATGAAGGAACAGGAGGAGAACATTCAGTTTTTAGATATGTCAAATTTCGAAGTCTAACCAGATTCATCAATTTGTATCTTAATTTTTCAATGAACTCCCACAATAATGTACTTCTAATTGGTAATTCAAACGAAAAATATGCTATTTGTAAAACAAATATTAAAAAACAAACTCTACACAAAATCAAACCCAAAAATTCTCATTTGCCGAAAATCAGGGGTGCGAAAATTCAAAGCAGGTGTATGAAATTGAGGGTTCCATACTTTCAATTCCATATCCCGGGATGAGCAGGGAATTTTTCATACAATCGAATCTACATGTTAAACACAATTTTGGCCAATTGTGGCGGCAATTTGTACGTAAATCTAATAAAACGGTATTTGGCCGAAACGCGTCACGTACCTACATTTTAAATTATTTTTAAATTGAAATATTAAAAATGTCGTCAGGTGTTTTGGGCTAAAAATAAAAGTAGCGCGCCCAGATCTATAATTTGTATGCAATGGCTAGATCATTATAAAAGTTGTGTAAAATATGACACATGAACAGTGAACACCATATTAAAAAATGCGGAAAAAAACTACAAACACATTGAAAAAAAATGTAGTTAATACTAACACAAAAACTGACTGTCAAACTAAACTTATTAGCAGTAAATATTCATTTGACTCACACTAACCAAACTTTTTGTATAACAAGTAATATTTTTTTACAAGTAAACATTTAGTTAAACAGTCGCTTTTTTGTGTTAGCAGTAACAAAACATTTTTTAATGAATATATATCGTCAGTGGAAAGGTAAAAATACTAAAGCGCCAAAGTACAACTTTACAGAAGAGACGATTAACACCAAAAACGCGTCGCTTTAGTCATCGGCCTAACGAACAGACCCAAAATTTTGGATGGCTAAAACGTCAAAAAAGTCCTCAGATTAACAAATCACCTAAACTAATCGACGCAAAAAAAAATGCAATCGAACTGTATATATATAACTCATTTTCGCCAATTTGGCGCTTTAGTACCTTTCCACTGACGATATAATTTTGTTCGATTCGATATAGGTACTTCGATAGTCATATCTGTATAACACACTAGCCACACCCACACCACAACACCTACGTATGACAAAGCCTTATAACATATTCACAAAATCTGATCTAATTCTGCTTACCAGACCGTGGAAATAATCCGAGCGTGAAACCTGATTTTGTGACTAGATCCAAGGTTTCAACAAAGCCTGGATTCGCGTGTAGTTCGCAAAATCATATATCACACTAAACTGCCTATAATGTTATGAATGCGAGATTGCGAAAGTTATCTGGATGGATATCAATATGGTCACAATAACTTATAAATGAGTAAATGCAAATGGAAACTTATACTAAAGCTATTGTGGAAATTGGGCCATACTCAGCTTTTGTACTGTTCCAAACCAAAGTCTGAAACAGTGCTGTTTTTCAGTCCCCTTTTACCACGCACGCAATCCACGTTTTTGGATTTTCCCTGTGTTAAAAACTAAGTTTAAAACTGACAGCGCCATCTATAAACGCAATAGGAGAAAACTATACGAGAGGCAGCAGTCCCAGCGACTACTACCGACCCTACAAATATTATAATGTGGAAAATAAATCTGTCGGTCTGTCACGCTTTACGGCTAATTTGCTGGACTGATTCTAATGTTTTGGTACAAATATATAAGTATATTTATTAGACACCCTACGTTAAGGCCGTTATGAATGGACGCAGGAAAATGTAAGATTGCTAAAACTTACAGAACCATCTGTCGTCATTGCTCGGAACGATAAGTGAATCTCCCTTCACGTTCATAGGTGGCGCTGTCAGTTGTAAATTTAGTTTTAAAAACAGGAAAAATCAACAAAAACGCGGAAGTAGCCGCCGGCAAACAGCTAGTATCGAATAAATCAAGATCAAATCTTGACATGTCTCTTTCAAAGACAATATTACTTAATAACTTCCAAAATGATTCTAAGCTTAACTTACTTCGAAGAAAGCCTCTTATCGTAAAACCCTTAAACCGAATATTGTAGCAAGTATGTGAAACACAGTTGAAACTTGCCGCGCAGTATAAAGGAGCCAAGTAGAACTACTTCATATTTTGCTTATTATTAACCGCGAAAAAATGTAATAACGAAACTAATGTAACATCCAAAAGTTAATAAACTATTAATTTCATTTGAGACCTTTGTTGCGATTCAAGGACTGTGCCAAGCGGGACATGGCCGCTTTCGGGATAGAACAGCAACACTGGGAGAGGACAGCCGTGGACAGAGACAAATGGCGTAAAAGCGTGGGGGACCGGCGGAAGACTCATGACGACGCCTGCAGGCCTAAGATGCGCAGAAAGACAAAAAGTCTCTCTACGCTCATTTCTATACCTACTGAGAGTGAAACCTATATTTTGTTTTAAATATTTGGCGGGTTCAATAGGGGATCGGACTGTTCACCATATTTTAATGAATTATTTTTAAAATATAGATTAGTAGCAGACGATTCGCGAAGAAAAAAACAGAATCGGTTGTAAAACGAATTTACAGCTATTTTTTAAAGTTTCAGTATGTCTGTTTCAAAAACGATTTTTTGTATGGAGATCATATGGCATTACTAACAAATGACAAGTGGGTATGTGCCTCTCTGTCTAATTTTGAATTTCAAACCTTTATAACTCGGTCAATTTTAACGATAGAGCAAAAATTCGACAGCAGAAACTAAAAAGTTTGGATTTATAAAATAAAAAAAAGTAGTCCGATCCCCTATTCTCGATTCAGGCTATAATAGCAATTTCTATCAGGCATCCTTTATGTAC
Source organism: Carpatolechia fugitivella (assembly GCA_951230895.1). NCBI lineage: Eukaryota > Metazoa > Arthropoda > Insecta > Lepidoptera > Gelechiidae > Carpatolechia > Carpatolechia fugitivella. Next base: position 8,058,198 of record OX579670.1, on the reverse strand, counting down.
TGTATTATATGGAAAATAACCCACTTTCTGTTCTTATACTGTGCTTGTAATTACATACGGGACCGGAATCGAATCCATTACCGCGTTTATTGGAGCTGTACGGACGACTTTCAAAGCAATAATTCAATGGTTCTCCAAAGTTTTGCGACGAATTTTACGCTTCACACACTTAGAGTTAACGTGCATGGTTGGGACTTTGAAAAAAGAAATTAAAGACATGTTACACGATATATGTTGACTACATCATCTTTCTTAGCATACATCATCATCATCATCAGCTTCCTATCACCCACTGCAGGGCATAAGCCTCCTCTTTTTCGTGCCAACCTTTGCGATCCTGTGCACACCTCAGCCAAGTCTTTCCAGCGACCCGCTCTATGTCATCGACCCACCTAGTTGCAGCATACACATACTTCTAATATAGAAAATACGAGTAAAAGGAGGAATTTACATGACATTTATTTAAGGAAATAGCCATTGATTTACAACAGGCCTAGATAGAACATGAATGTTCAAAAAATGGACCGGCAAAGTGTTGCTTAAGCACTACATTTCCGCAGTAAATGTCAATAAAAATACTACTATCATGGTAGACAATAAGGTTGTAATTAATAAAATACACATGTCACTTTTTAATCCCAGCGTACCCCTCAAATAGGTGGCATTTTTTATTACAAGCTTTTATTTAGTTTCACCTGTCCCGTTGTCTGTAATCAAATCTTGCAAGTTAAATTTGATCCACTTCCCAGTTTCCGATTGAGCTGAAATTTTGCATTCATGTATAAATCGGATGACAATGCAATATTATGGTACCTTGGAGCTGGTCTGATGATGGAGACGGAAGGTGGCCATAGGAACTCCTCTAATACAGAACACAACCTAGTCGTGTTTGGGCTCGTTAGATTTGTCTTAACAAGATCTTTAGCCATACGTGATATCCAGGGTCTCATGATGAAGCCGGAAGGTGGCCACAGGAACTCCTTAAATACACAACACAACCTAGTCGTGTTTGGGCTTGTTGGTTTTGTCTTAACAAGATCTTTAGTCATACGTGATGTTCAGGGTCTCATGATGGAGCCGGAAGGTGGCCACAGGAACTCCACAAATACACAACATAACTTAGTCATGTTTGGGCTTGTTGGATTTGTCTTGACTAGATCTTCAGTCCTACGTGATGTCCAGGGTCTCATGATGGAGCCGGAAGGTGGTCACAGGAACTCCACAAATACACAACATAACATAGTCGTGTTTGGGCTTGTTGGATTGGTCTTGACGAATACTTTGATACTAAATGGTAACCAGAGTCTGATGATGGAGCTAGAAGGTGGCCATAAGAACTCCGTAATTAAACGACGCAACCCCACCGAGTTTGGGCCCATTTGATTCGTCTTGTCGAGTACTTTGATACTATATGGTAACCAGGGTCTGATGATGGAGCTGGAAGGTGGTCATAGGAACCCCGTAATAAACGACGCAACCCGATCGAGTTTGCGCTCATTTGATGCAACTCCAACAGATTTGGGAAAAAGTTCGTTCCGTTTGTTATGAATGTGGATTATTATATGTCTGATTGATTAGATGGATGACCCAATGCCAAGGTGAGCACGTGCCGAGGGCTGAATGGTATGAGAGTGTATAAACATTTCATATCGCTAACGTTGCGCCTCAGGGTACCAGGGCGAACCCTGTTGTACTGAAGCCCTTATCCCTCTACAATGGACCTCGGCAAGGATGGCATTCACATAATACAGCCTAAATCAATTCAATTTCCTGCTAAATTTAATTACGGCACAGCTGAAAGAAGAATGCTTCCGATTGTCTTGTCTTGGGCTTCAACTGTGCACAAAATGCAGGGAACTACTGTAGATCATGCTGTTATTTATCGAGGCTCTAAATTATTTGCTGCTGGTCAAGCTTATGTGGCTTTAAGCAGAGTTAAGTCTTTAGCAGGACTTCGAATCGAAGAACTTGACTGCTCCAAGTTGACTTCGAAGAAACCTTGTAATGTTGATGCATTAAAAGAAATGGATAGAATGAGAAATGTTACAAATAACTAACTAGTGATTACATAACTAATTTAAACATTATTTTACCCTACTACAAACAAAAAAAATGAAATATTTAAATATAAATAAAATACATAAACTTTAAGTGCTCAAAGCAGCACATTATTATGTGAACGTACTACGGACTACATAACGGAAAAACGCTGCTACGCGCTACTAACTACGTCGTAGTAAATCTCGAATTAAACATACTAAAAAGTTAAAAATAAAATTAAAGAAAAAAATCCTTTTTTAAAAACAAGCTTTTATTATTTGTTAAGAAAATGAACTAAAAAGTTAAAAATAAATTAACTCTAATTAGAAGTATAACACTTTATAAGTTCATTGTAACCTCGATAATTAAGCTTCTTCGTCTACGACAAAATAATTCCATATCGTAATCATATATTTTTAACACCAAAACTTTACACCTTAATTATTAAATCTTCCCGTCTATTACAGTCTCAATTATATAAATAATAAAAGCGTGTTACATTTTGATGGTATAATTAAGCTATCACAATGTAACACGCTTTTTTATTTATAAAATTGGGACTGTAATAAAAACGGGAAGATTTAATAATTAAGGTGTAAAGTTTTGGTGTTAAAAATATATGATTACGATATGGAATTATTTTGTCGTAGACGAAGAAGCTTAATTATCGAGGTTACAATGAACTTATAAAGTGTTATACTTCTAATTAGAGTTAATTTATTTTTAACTTTTTAGTTCATTTTCTTAACAAATAATAAAAGCTTGTTTTTAAAAAAGGATTTTTTTCTTTAATTTTATTTTTATTTCTAGTGTTTTGTATGATGCGCTATATCTGGGCCTGTTGTAAATCAATGGAAATAGCCCTTAATTATATTTTTTGAAGATGAGGTGTCGCGTGAAAGTTCGAAGTGGACTTACTAGATGGGCAGTGGGCTCATGACTGGGATAGCTTGGGTAGAAATGTTGACATAGCAGTAATGAGGAGTCATCATCAACAGCTCATATACATCCCGGCCGAGGGGGTCGAGCCTACCCTGAATTAGGGCGATCAGGCCTTAGTCGACCACGCTGGCCCAGTGCGGGTTGGTCGACTTCTCACACAAACTTTGAATTTCTTCGCAGGAGTTTGCAAGTTTCATCACGATGTTTCCCTTCACCGTAAGAGCGTCGAATAAACGTACATATGAATTCGAAAACACATTGGTACGTGGGGGATCGAACCTGCATCTCCCGAACGGGAGGCAGCGGCCCTAGCACTATACCACCGACGCTCTCAGGAGTCGTTAGGTAGGCAATGGTGTCGATTCGGCATACGCCCAACTAAACTAAATTAAAATTAGTCCTGTTACTTTATATCATTTTTAATTGAAAAGGGACCGAAAATCATCGGTTTTGTTTTTGTCTTTGACTTCACGACTAACTATCAAATTTAGTCTTGTTTTACTCTACCTAACACCATGACGAATAAAAAGCCACTAAAATTGACAGTTAGTCGTGAAGTCAAAGACGAAAACAATCCTTTTTCAATTAAAAATGATAGAAAGTGACAGGACTAATTTTGGTTTAGTTAAGTTGGGCGTATGCCGAATCGACATCAATATCCTATACAGAAATATAATATAACAGGACGTCACATATCTCCATGTTTTACTTTAATCCAAGCCTCAGACCATCTTCGTTATACCAATTCAAAGTTTACTTGATGTCCTTTTGAGGGTCTTCTGTTCAAAAGACCCATTTGATTTTATGATCCAATTCTTGGAGACGATTGTACTAAATTCTGCCGCTAAATTAGACACCTAAACTTGTTAATAGTTAAAAAAAAGTATCTCTGCGATTATGTCTGTCGGTTATTTATGTCTTAAAATAACGAAAATGTTGGGAATTATTTTGTAATAATATGCCTGAATGCCTGTCCAACTTCATCGCACAACCCATTATAGACTAGTGATCCCAAAAGGTACCACTTTTTCGTCATTTTTTTTGTTGTATATTATAAAGTAGACCATAATTAAGAACATATAAAAAAAAATTGTGACCTCAAAAAAACTCAGTCTATAATGGGAAAAAAAGACACTGGCCTCGATTCGAGATGTCATGATCTAATTCTAATTTCAAAATCCAGCCATCCTTTTCGTTTTTATGACCAATGAAAGAGAGGTGATGAACGAATGATATTAATTTGAACGAATTATATCTTAAAATAAGGGCATAGCTGTCAGTTTGAGAGATTTTTAAGTCGCATGTTTTAAGTGCTCTCTAAAATTGTACAATCGACACAGCCACAAGGTTCAAATTCGATGTTTGACAGCTCTAATATTAGGATGGCCATCTCCTGTCCCTATTCAATCTTTAAAAGGTAAAAAGGACGGACTAACTTAAATTAAGGATTAGAGCGTGACATCCCGAAACGAGGCCATTGTAAAAAAAAAATAAAAAAAAAATATGACTACGTGAAAAATTTAAAAATTTCAAACTTCATTAAAAATGAATTGAAATGATGCAAACAAGTTTTTTTTTGTTTTGATTGATCGTGGTTGATAGTGTTCACAACAGCAGTCGGAAGCATCAAAATATTCACAATTCACAAAAACGCTATGATGGAGCATATTGCAGCTGATGATAAAATCTTTCATTTTTGTTGACGTAGATAAAAATACTTAAAAAGGACTACCATCCCCGAACTGCTCCGTTTATTACAACAAAACCATATTTTACCCTCAAAATAAATAAATCCCCAAGTATCCCTCCTTGCCTCTAAGTGCACAATAACCTTCCATAAAGCAGATGACACCGCAAACCTAATCCCTGGCCATCATCCTGTGACCGTATTTAGCTACACGTTGGGCGCCTTTTTGATTTCAGTTCGCTTTACATTGCTTGTTTAGAGCACTGAAATTGCGTCACGTACCGCCCTAATTCAGGGTAGGCTCGAGCCCTCAGGTCTTATATGAGCGGTTGATGATTGATGTACCACCTACTACCTAAAGACCCAGATATATCCTAACCCGTACTTATAGGGTCGCTCAAGTGTTATTCGAGTTTTTTTTTATTATTCTTAATTTACGTGAATTCATTTGTCGCTCTGACGACGATGAAATATTGTGAAGAAAACTGCACATACCTGCGAACAAAAAAATATGTTTATAAAAAAACAATACACATTGAGTATAAGCATTTTGTTACATAGTACCCAAAACCATTAAAAAATAAATAGGAAACCAATTCATCTATGATCTGAAACTTGATTTTGTTTAATGGAATAAAATAATTTGCACAGCAGAAACACGCAGAAAAATATAGCAAAAGTAATAGAGTACAGATAGCAATTTCTTCAAGGCAACCTTGTAAAAATACATAAACACACTCAATTACAGATTACCTACTATAATTTATTACACGTGCGGTTTTAATACAAGCAATGTATATCGAATAAGCTACTCGACGCTCAATTACAAAATGAGCCTCCCATAAGGTATGACGTAAGCCCCTTGCGGTCCCTAACTCAATGTTTACTGAGATGAATATACGACATTGGGCCATCATGGGCCAACATGGGCCAACATACGTCGTCCGGTCCAATTCGTTGTGTTAGTGGGGAAGGATTATTGATTGTGTGGTTGGAGTATTATGGTTTGTGTGGGCTAAGATTCTGAGAATTATGTACTTATTTACATATTATATGGTACCTTAGTTGTCTGACTTAGTAATTTCATCCAGAACTACTAGTTACTATATTCGTTTATTTAATGTTACTAGTACCCCAATAGGTATTAGAGTACGCCCATATTTGCAGATTGTACACTTACGAGTGATGAAACCTGCACACTACTGCGAAGAAAATCAAAGCTTGTGTGTGAAGTCGACCAACCCGCACTGGGCCAGGGTGGTCGACTAAGGCCTAATCGCTCTAATTCAGGGTAGGTTCTAGCCCCTCGGTGGGGACGTATAGCCCCTCGGTGGGGACTGTTGATGACACATACGAGCTATTAAAAATGTTTATTAAAAAAAATGGAATACTCAAGAACTCTATTCATTTCGTGACCTTAGTAAAAAAAGACTGTAAAAACACTTACGGGAAATCCACTCTAATTAACAATAAACAATTTAAAATACTAAAATTACATATTTCCCCGAAGAAGTAACCTTTGAAATGAGTAATTTTGAACAATTTGTTAGCATACCAAAGTGTTATATTTCACTTGAATCTACACGTCCTTAATTTTACCTAGGGAAGCCGTTTTAATAAACGCCGAAAGTAATATTATTACTCACCCGCACGGTACCAGAATATTTTTACGAATAGTAAAAAAGATGATAGTATTTTATAATATTTCGAAATGTATGTGCATCTCCGTTTCAGCTTGGCCAAAATTGCTTTTGTATGTCTATCTCTCCTCTCTATCTATCTGTATGTTTTTCTCTACAGGTCGTGTTTCTCAACCGATTCTCGTAATATTTTGTAAGCAGGTTCGATAAATATGTGTACAGTTATTTTTGTCGAGTCAGATTTTAAAATTTTTAAACTGATGGCTTTATGGTGGGTGAAAACGTAAAAAAGACATATTTCAACCATTTTGAAAAAAAAAACATGCGAGATCTCACAGAGCCATTAGTTTTTAGATTTGACTAGCGTGTTTGGATGTTTGTTCCGCTTTCACGCCTAAACTACTGGACAGATTTGGATGAAATTTGGAATGAAGATAGTTTGTAACCTGGATTAACACAAAGGATACTTTTTACCGGAAGTCTTATTCCCACGGGATAATCTTACATAGCGCGACCGTAGCCGTGGACGGTCCGCTAGCTTATAATATTAAAGTATGAGTATGACAGTCTCAGAGTTACCCATACTGACCTATCCAAATGGGCCATCCTGTATATCCCCATTTAGTTAGGACACATTGCAGGCTGCATCTGTCTAACTGAAAATGAAGATGATTCTTCTCTTCGAAAGGCACGTTTTGCTGTTTGATCTCAATAACACTAATATTAAAATTTAATAATTATAAAGCGAAAAATTAAACACACACACACTTATATACACACACACATACTTAATAAATGTGAAAATATGTTTGAATGTTTGGAATAGAGATAGGTTGTACCCTGAATTAATACATAAGATACTTTTTACGGGAAAATCTCACACAACGCGGGCGTAGCCAAAGTCAAAGTCAAAATTATTTATTTCCATAGGATGTTATTACATCACTTAGATCCGTCATTACATTTTTTTGAGTGAGTTCACTAATAGCCGCGGGCGGACCGCTAGAATTTTATCGTTACCTGTTCTATGTCAGAGGTCTTTTGTAGTTCAATATCTCTGATGATACTGGGGTTTGTGACGTCGGTCACTGACACACACTTATAACCCACACTCATTTTTTGGGGCAGTCATGTAAAAAAGAAGGATATTTAGTTGTTCACGTGACTCCCGCGTGGTTCTATTTCTCACTAGGGGAGAAAATGCTTTCCCTCAGTTATTATGATATCGTCATCATCATCATCACATCATAATGTCATGCAAGGTTAATGATCGACCCCACTAACCTTAGTGTCCTCATTCTATTAGAACTTCTCAGATACCTACATTTTAAGTAGGTAATCTCTAACATTTATGAGACATTTTACGGGCTTACCGCGATAATATTTTTATATTTCTCCTCAACAAAAATATTATCGCGGTAAGCCCGTAAAATGGTTCATAAATGTTATGATAATGACCGCGAAAGTTTAAAATTAAGTAGTTAATCTCTAAGTTTCTAAGACAAAAATGTAGACAGAACATAGAAAATGAGAGTAAACATAATTCAACATTTCCTCTCTCAAATAATCCCATGGAATATATTAATATATAGATATATTATACTTGTTCTGTCGACAGATTCGGGTCGATGTCGTATTTGCATTTCGTTCGCCTACATACAACTTCCCTACATTCGTCAGGGTGAGCCACTGACTAGACATTTCAAAGGACTACGTTTAAAACGATGAATGTGAAACTATATTACCGGTTTTGTGTTCTTAATCACCTACAGCAAAAAAAATAAGAAAAAAAGTGGTATCTAGTATAAGGTACTTACATGTCAAATTAAAATTTTACATACATGCAGTGCGACAGCTTCATGTTAGCCAATCTTTGATAATATTTATCGAAGTTTTTATTTCCTTCCGGCGGCGGCGGCGGTGGTGCTCATTATTTATTAAAATTTTAAGTCCACCGTTAACTTCAGCAAGCCGAGTCTTCACCTGAATATTCAGTCTGTGGTTTTAGCTCACAGTCGTCGTCGTCATTACATGCAAATGTAGATCTAAGGTCAAGGGTAGGAGAATTCGTTTAAAGCCCTTTATCTTGTTAATTTGCAAAAGGACTGGAGTTATTTTAATATAATAGACTTGGTTGGATTTGTATATTAAATTCGGGTTGTTTGGTAAAACCGATGTGTAGGACCTTATTGTATTTATTCAGTGGGTGAATATGCTTTCGCCGTGTGGTGACGGCAGAGTAGAATACATTTGTCACCAACCCCTACTCTTCCCGGGTGTCGTAAGAGGCGACTTAGGGACTACACATTGATCAGGGAACGGGCAGCAGCGCTCTCTGATACAGTAACCTTTTAATCTGCGATATCCAACCCGCCAGCCAAGCGTGGAGATTATGGCAAAACCAAACACTTAAGGGGAGGAGGCTCATAGTCCAGCAGTGGACTGTAACGGGCCGTTGATGTTGATGATCTGTACCTACTCTATTATTTAAACTGCTATTTTCTGTATATCACTCTTGTGTGCAATAAAGTATATTCTATTCTAAATCTGATATCCTTATTATGAACTAGTGTTGCAGCCTTGTCTCCTAATGAGGAAACTTCTCGCATTACCTTGAAACTTTGAATTTCAGGTAGTTCTCCTTAGCAGTTCAGAACCTTGTGTTTGACGTATATCTGTTCTTGTAGTGGTTCTACGCTATCTTCAAATTTGCACATAAGCTCGTTAGTTGAACTAGTGCTCCTCAGCTCAATGCAATCGATATCTCGTCGTTTGTAACCGAGTTCTACCTAGCAGGGACACGTTTACATAGTCTGGATTTAGTTTACAAATAGGTTGTACAACATGGACGATGGTACGTCTCTTCTATGAAATTTGTTTTTGGTGAGGTTGAAACCTGTTATAAAGGCAGCCTGGTAGAAATGTGGCAATAAAGCCTTGAGACATTAAGGTTTTTACCTTCTGTCCCATGATATACTAGGTAAACAGACGTAGATAAGTCATACGCGCTCAACAAGCGGCACACCAATAGTTGGCTAATTAGTCAACCTGAACTTAGTCACGCGTCGCTTTGTCTCTTTTTCGCACTTATGCTTAGACTTGCCGTCCTTCCGAACTTTTTGGTGAGAAAAGCGTCAATTTACTTTCCGCATCCCACTACGCGATTCAAGCGTCGTCCTAGACACGCTCTCACAGATCCGGACGATGAGATCACCGTCGCGATTAAAGCTGCCATTGCGTGTAGGCCAAACACTACTACAGAATGCCCTTCAGGTAGCAACCGCCCCTGACGGCGGGGACGCGGAACTAATAGTAGAATTAATTCAGTAAGACGCGATAGGGGTCATTCTCCTCCGACGCGCTTCTCGCCCTGGCAACGTTCTGGGCCGCGGTCCGAGCCCGTCTGAGGGCGCCCCCAGATACGTTGTCATAAATTTCCTAAGGGGTACGAGCCTTCTGCTCCCCGCAAGTCCGCGCCCACTATATTACCACTCTGGTATAAATAGTGATTAGGTCAGTCAAAAAAAAAAAAAACTGGCCGTCCTTGTGTAAGTTTTGTGCAATGTTAAAATATCGTTTGCCTTGTAAGTGACCTATCTACGCCTTTTTACTTATAATATCATTGCTTGAGACATTAATATTTTCACCTTCTATCCCTATTTTATCCTTAAAAGGAAAAAGACGAACGATCCTAAATTTAGGATAAGCTTAACCAAACCTATTTTAGATTGTTGCATAATTGAGACCCAGTATGCTTAGCTGGTACAAATGGACATTCCTTGTTGGTTGGAATACATATTATTCTGGAAATAGACTATGTTTTGCAGTGTTTTTCTTAGTAATTAGATATTCTATGTTAATCTTCGTTTACCGGCTACTGCAGCTTCTGTTTCAAAATCGATCCCACTGAAATTTCCGTACCTACTACCATTACTGAAGAAAAAAAAATGCTTACATGTTTTTTTTTTGTTATTATATTACTAAACTTATTTTTTCTTTATCAAGTGGATTGTAAGGTCGACACAAACACACTTACTGGTTCAAAAGTACTGATTTTCTCTCAGTATAATAACAACATTATTATTTCATTTTTCTACTAATATTTGCGGTTTTCAGTACCTAACGTCGAGCTAGGAGACTTCTGTCTGTGTACGCTCTAGGACATTATATTAACTGCAGTAATGAGTTTGTAAAATATCCGACAAATTGTGTTTTGCACAGCAAACTATTTAGCTGCAAATAAGCTTTTTATTTCGAAGTTTGATACTTTCGAGTATTTTGGAGCGTGTGTAATACGAGCTTGATTTTACATAATTATTGTAAGTATATGGATGACGTAACATAGACAACATACTTTGATATTGAATTTACGCTACATACGTTATAGTGCCTGCTTGACAGCTCAATTCACACAAAAGAACACGATGAAAATTCCTATTTAAACCCCCCCCCCCCTACCTACTTACATCCGCCATATTCCGTATGTCATAAAAGCCTAAGAAGTGCCGACGTACCAACCACCTCAGCAAAACCGCGTCTCACTGAAATATGAGAATTGCCTGGGTTGCCAGATCCGACCGAACACAAAGCGATGAAAAATTTCGGCTATGTTGCCAACAACTGCAGAGTATTTCTCTGAATTATAACATCAACTTGCCAACTTTTCATAATTTGACATGAAATCTTCTTCATCGTGTGGATTGTAAGGTCACAAACGTTGTCATTTTTGTTCTTTATCGTGTTTGTCGACAAACGAACTCACAAACATATTTTATTTTGGCCATGAAATAAAAATCATCAACATTAACGGCCCGTTACAGTCCACTGCCGGACTATGAGCCTCCTCCACTTAAGTGTTTGGTTTTGCCATAATCTCCACGCTTGGCAGGCGGGTTGGAGATCGCAGATTAAAAGGTTACTGTATCAGAGAGCGCTGCTGCCCGTTCCCTGTTCAATGTGTAGTCACTAAGTCGCCTCTTACGACACCCACGGGAAGAGTAGGGGTTGGTAACAAAGAGTAGGATACTACTCTGCCGTCACCACACGGCAAACAAGTGTATTATACTCTATACTCTAAATGTAAATAAAAATACTTCAACCAAAACGATTGTAGCAGTGTCTGTGATATCACTTTTCTATGGGTTTGTTTTCTGTCCAATTCATTATACAATGTGTAAATAAATTAGCTGACAATATTTTAAAGGATCAACCTACCCAAGAAACTGAACAACTTTCCCCAAGAAACAGGGTGTCGGACGACAAAAAAAGTTGTCCTTTTCATACAAAACCGCGCGGCCAGCTAATCTATTTACTATTGAAGATGCATATTTTTTTCGTCCGATAGCCTATGTTTCTTGGGGAAAGTTGTTCAGTTTCATGGGTAGGTTGATCCTTTAAAATAGTGTCAGCTAACTTATTTACACCTTATATAAACCATAAAATTAAAGTAAAGACTAATTAGACTACTATTAATACTTTATCCAGAAAAATTACAACACTGAGAATTTATTGAAATGAATAAATGATTTGTATTGTGTATTATTATTTCTGACATAAATTACTTAATAAACTTATTTAGAATGAATAAATAAAGTTCAATAATTTAGAAATAATTTTCCAATGATTTAAGGCACAAGGAATCCAAAACCACAATCAGTTTCCACGAACTCGTATATAACGTCACCAATCCACCACCGCGCATCTAAAACCTCTGAATTGAAACAACTCGCCATATCTGGCAACATTGCGAATTCCTCCAATGGACGCCGTACGAGTAGTGAATAAAAAAACATAAAAAGGTGCTTTATTGGTTATCGAATGTGCTGGTTATTGCATTTTCCTTTCTTTTCCACGAAGCGGGTAAGGATCGGTTTCTTCCACGGCTGGTTAAGTTGGAAAAATATTGAATGTGAATAGTATGTAAGTGGACTGGACAGAGAAATGGAAAAACAAACAGCTATCTGTATAGCAGGGTGTAAAGGTAGATTTACGTGGGTAGTAACTGACGGCTTAGGACAGACAAAAATGGCCGCCGACAGCCATGGCCGATGGTCTTTTCAGAAATGTTTATTTTTTATTTTCTAAAGGATGTCACACGTCGTCGTTGCAAAAACTTAAGTGGCAATGGGCGGGACACATTACATGGAAAACTGACAAGCGCTATGGCGAAAAGTTCTCGAATGGCGACCACGCACCCGAAGACGCAGCGAGCGTGGGTAGGTCTCCCACAAGGTGCATTGCACCGACGATCTGGTGAGGGTCGCGGGAAGTAGCTAGATGCTATTCTTGGCCAAGCCTTTATCCATTGCTGAACAAAATCTCTATTTTCATCTGAAATTATGATCAATCAATCAATCAATCAGCCTATTGCAGTCCACTGCTGGACGTAGGCCTCCCCAAGGGTACGCCAAAGCGCACTATCACCCGCTTTCCCCATCCAGCCACCACCAGCGACCTTCCTCAGGTCATCAGTCCACCTGGCAGGGGGGTGTCCCACACTACGTTTCCCGAGACGCGAAATTATGATGATGATGATGATATATGTTAATTTATGTACTGATATTGTTTTAATGTAGTATTTAACAATAATTTAACACAATGCAATGTTTACTTAACGTAGATTCCGTCCCACAAGGTGGACAGATGACTTGGTGAAAGTTGCTGGGCGCCGCGTGCCGGTGGATGCAAGTAGCGCAGGACCGTTCACAATGGAAACCTATGGGGGAGGCCTATGTTCAGCAGTGGACGTCTTCCGGCTGATATGATGATGATGATGATAAAACTGAATAACTTTTGTACACCTACGTATATTTTCTAATTAAGAAAAAAATATTAACTTTCTCGGCTTTCTAAGCGTCTCGGTGGTGTCGATCCCCACCACGAACCAATGTGTTTTCGAATTTCGAATTCATATGTAAGGAAAACATCGTGATAAAACCTACACACTCCTGCGTTGAAGTCGACCAACCGCCACGGGACCAGCGTAGTCGACTAAGGCCTATTTTCCCTAATTCAGGGTAGGCTTGAACCCCTCGGTAAGACGTTAGTGACCGATTCATAACAAAAGCTGTTCAGTTTCATAATAATACAGTTACTACCCGAGAGAAAAGTAATCTATTATTACTACCATTTTCTTCAAACTTCGTAAAACCATTTTCCAGTCATAACACAATCTCAACTAAAAAAAAAATCAAAGCTAAATTCTTGAACATTTTTCACGCACAACAAAATTCAATAAGTCGTCGATGTAAACAGCGAATTGCTGCTGACAGCCGAAGCTTTTAAAAAGGCGAATGTGTTCTCGAAAAGTGTATTTTGTTTGTTTGAAAAACTAGACGCAGCTCTCTACATTCCATCAAAGTGACAGTTTGATAGCTTTTCGATGTAATCTATTATAGTAGGTACGTGTACAATCGACTGCAAATTAAAACTGTTGTTTGAAAACTGAGCGTGGCAGTCTCATTTGTTCGATAAATAAAGCGGATAAGGTCTGACAACATAAAAAATAGGTAAAATCACATTTTAAATATTGAGTATAACCTCTTATCCGCTGTGTGGTGACGGCAGAGTAGAATACATTTGTTACCAACCCCTACTCTTCCCGTGGGTGTCGTAAGAGGCGACTTAGGGACTACACATTGAACAGGAAACGGGCAGCAGCGCTCTCTGATACAGTAACCTCTTAATCTGCGATCTCCAACCCGCCTGCCAAGCGTGGAGATTATGGCAAAACCCTCCACTTAAGTGGAGGAGGCTCATATACCAGCACAGAACTTTAACGGGGCGTTGATTTTATTTGATAACCTCTTATCGGAATAAAGAAGTTTGGATCAAGTAAACTTAGTTTTAAGACAATACATCGCAAATAATTTATCCCGACTTTAATTTTATTAATTTGTAAAAATATTTTAAATAATTTCGTTCTTTGTTTCAGATAAATCCATTATCTTTTTAAATTAAGGTAAGCTAGCATAGAAAAACGATATTGAGGTGTAACGGAAAGTCTGGATGCATCCTGAAAATGAAGTCGCGGTGCGTCACAATCGTCACAATACACTATCAAAATAAAATCTCTAAAACTGTCCCCAGTTTAGCTAGATTCTAGCTGCTAGAAAATCACTGGCTGATTCAGATTTCGATTCAGTCGTAAGTTCTGATTCGAAAAAGATGATTACGTGCTTCACAAGACACGTAAAGCCGTTGGTCCTAGCCTCAGAGGAAATAAAAGACGGCGAGTTGACGCGTGTCAGAAATCTTTAGTCCTAGCTATTATAATGCTCGTTGACTCGTTGTCATGTCAGAGGCCTTTGGCAGCCACCAGTGTCTGTGTCTCTGTCAGTGTATTAGGTTGGTTGTTAGTCAACCTTGATGATGATGATGAGCTCCTTACCGATTTTTTTATTAGTTTATTATTTAAATGACAAAGAGGCTTGGTGTTCGGATGGTCCAGCTCGGCACAGGAAACATTAACAGTGTATATTGACTATTGTAAACAATATTTTAATAAAAAAAAGAAAAGTACAAAAGATACGAGTCCTGTGGAGTTTCTTCTGGCCGTTCTTCTCCACAGAAGGCGTGCACTTGTAGTGAACGGGCCATCTTGCTTTGACGTCGAAAAATGATTTTGTTAAATCTTATCTTGATTTCGGCCACAGCGATTTCTTTTTTTTCCGTTCCGATTTTGGTGTTGACTTGAATGTGACCTTACAACCTACAGGAGACAGCTAACGTTCACAAATAAAATCTGTAAGATGTGCTATAAAATTATGTTCAGATTCTTTCTATTATCCTGGATATTTTTGCTCGGCTGCAAGGGGCATCATTTCAATTTGCTCCCGTGACGGACGCTAGCAATTGCACATTGTTACGTCAGCACTTAGTTCTTCAGGGTTGCTAGCAGTTGTCTTTTACTTAAGCACTTAGCAGCCTCCGTGGCCGAGTCGAGGTTTCAACTCTTATTATCGAGGTTCCGGGTTCAATTCCCGGAGGACACTGTCATTCAAGACTTTTCCCGTTAGGACATTGCTGGCTAAATCACCTGATTGTCCGAAAAGAGAGAGGAATTCTGTGCTTCAGAGTTACGTTAAACCGTTGGTCTCGGCTACTTCTAGTCGTTATACGAGCCATGTCAGTGGTCTTTGGCTGGTCTATAACACTGACACCTGGGTTTGTGAGGTCGGTGGCCGACTTTATAACCCACACGATGATGTAGAATGAAGAAGAAGCTACTACGCACGAGCTATTTGTGGATTGGGCACAGCCGCGACAACTCTTTTTTTGACCATTCTAATTTTAATTTATTGAATGAAGTTGAAGTCGGTTACTTTTTAAATAATCCTCAATTCTCAACACTTTGGTTAAAACAAATCTGATATAGTTTTGCGACTGATGGCAGATGATAAATAGGAAAAAAAAACTGTCAATTATTAAAAGAACATCAAAGAACTCATCAATCAATATAATATAAGTATATTTCATTCATTCATTCATTCATTCATTCAATAAGTAAGATCAGACAGCTTTTCATACCCTTAATTAATAACATACCTGTTATAGAAATAAATATAATATCTGTTTCCTCCCTAGTGAATACACATCAGTCAGCACATTTTCATCTCGGTTTCTTCAACTTGTGGCAGCCCTACTCCGCAAATGGCTTGAACAATCGTGCCAATCCTGACTGCTCCGTCAGCAACCGGCGAATAGTGTGCATGCTAGGGTTGTGACTGTTGTTCGTATTCGTTTTAAATTCATACGAATATTCGTAAGCGGTTGAGAAAGTGTTAAGAAGGATTTCTTACTCGGTTTTGTCTATTAAATTTTATGTGTATACAATTTTGAACTTCAAACCAGTTGATGATTGTTTGAATTTGAATGTTCACCCTGATGATGAAGCCTGATGAAGGTATAAAGGCAAAATATAGAACGGTGGTGATTTCTTTGTGTTGTCAAATTTATATCATCGTCGTGTGTGTACTTATATTATCAAATCAAATCAAATCAACGGCCCGTTACAGTCCACTGCTGGACTATGAGCCTCCTCCACTTAAGTGGAGGGTTTTGCCATAATCTCCACGCCTGGCAGGCGGGTTGGAGATCGCAGATTAAAAGGATATTGTATCAGAGAGCGCTGCTACTCGTTCCCTGTTCAATGTGTAGTCCCTAAGTCGCCTCTTACAACACCCACGGGAAGAGTAGGGGTTGGTGACAAATGTCTTCTACTCTGCCGTCACCACACGGCACGGTACTTATATTATAGTGCGCTAATTTTACAAACTAAAGAAATAGAGCTGAATTTTAAGTTTTTAAAGGACAATAAGGAAAAATAAATTTGTACTATCTTTGTATAGTGTATAAAGAAAAATATTTTAAAAACGCCATAAATTCAATTAATAGAGAAGTAAATAAGCTGCAATCATAACTAAATAATTAAATAATTAATGTCTTAACTAAAATACTTTCTTCGCACATAATATTTGGTCACATCTTTTTTTTAACGAACACTTTTATCGTATTCGCGAATAACTTGCTCAGTAGAAAGACTATCTCTATTGTGCATCTTTTGCTATCGCAATTTAAACCCTAACACCTCTGCTCAGGACACCAACTCCGTCAGCAGAAACGTCACTTCCACACCAATTATTTTAGATGGGCTATCCTGTTTTTACACCGTTTGTATTTCGTTTTCGTTTGACCGAAATATTCTTCGTGACGCTTTTTCGAACAATCGTTGTCGTTAGTTTTTATTAAAAGATCTTTAGAGTTTCAGGCGTTTTTATCTTCGATGGAGTTTTATTTGAAATATATTTCCATATTTATAATATTTCTAGTGCTCTGTTATTATTCCTTACACAGTTTTATATTTTTAAGAAGGGATTTCGATTCGTTTTTATATTAATTTCCAAATCCTTTCTGCAGTTCCATTTCAATAAAGAAAAATATGTCTTAAATATATAGAGTTATAGACATACTGTCTAACGTTGGAGTACATTACAACAAAATAAAATAACTTGATTTAATACAAGTAAGTCTGTAAAGTAGGTATTATTGATAAACTTATGTGTTGTTGGCGCGCAGAACCCAAAGTGATAACAAAACTTGATGTACGATGATAAAAAACCCTAAAAACGGCCAAGTTTACACAACAGACTAGATTAAAATTATTCGATTAAGCGTATTAAAAAAAGTTTGTGCTGACACTAGTGTTGCCGCTCGATAGTCCAATATCGATAGCCTGTCGATATACTATCGATAGTTTAAGTAAAAACGATAGTATCGATAGCCTATCGATGGTATTGCTGCTTATCAATAGTATTGCACTAAAAGAAATATCGATACTATCGATAGGCCTATCGATTAGGTACATGTTTTTGGCGTTTTACTATTGATTGTAAAACTATCGATTTTTCGGCAACAGTAGCTGACACGCGGGCGTTTGGCTATCCGAAAGTGATAGTACAAAATTACTTATTACTTTAAGGTTTGGGTACTTAAGAAGGAAAAGTGCGAAGTAAAAACCTATAAAGAAAAGTTTCCTTTTTCTTTCCTTTTAATGTAAAGAACCTTAAAAACAAACAAGATTTTATGTAATTTATTGTAACACTGCACTATTTATTTTGTCTGAGCTAAAATAAAAAGAAACATATATAATCCTGCTTGCTGACATTATAATCAAGATAAAAGTTCCCAAAATATATATATCACACTTAGTTGCGACCGGAAAACCACATTTGCACAAATACAGGATGTTCAAATTAATATCTTCTCAGCTGTTTAGTAAAGTTAATACTTGTCGACAAAGGCCTGATCGCCTTAATTCATGGTAGGCTCGAACCCCTCGGTTGGGCTCATAACAAACTGATAATTTCGTTGGAGACTCTCATAATACCTATAGGTAGATTTAATTGCACAAAAACAGTTTCAACTAAATCAGAATTAGTCAATAAGTCACTCATGTTAATAAGTCACTTTTTTCAGTGTGTCAAGTGGCGGTCTTAACTCCAGGGTTTGTTTGTTCATAAACAGGTTATTTTTTTAATTTTAATTTTAATTTTGTGTAGTTTTTTTTATTCTAGTATTATTTTCAATTCTACTAACCTGTCCTAAGTTATCTGTAAAGCAACTGTAAGACCTCCTGTCACTGGTATTTTTTTCAAATATAGAATGTCTCAAATTAATGTTCCGGCCACACTTATCAACGGCGATCGACGGTTTGTCTATTCAAAACGCGCTCAAAGTATGGAAATCCTTTCGCATCGGACGCGGCGAATAATGCGAAAGGATTTCCATACTTTGCGCGCGTTTTATATTGGCAAACTGTCTATCGCCGTCGATAAGTGTGGCCCGACCCTAATACTATTATTCTAGAATAAAAAAAAACTAACTCTTTTTTTTGTTCGTGATTGCTAGACACCCTGTATACAGTCGGCTTGCGCCCCGCTAAGCAAATTCGCACGTATTTCACTCCTTTCCGCTTTGCATTCACATAAACCCCGGTTTTTGTTTATTTTGTTTGTTTGTTGCAAGGCTCATTAAACATTCCTTTTTTTTCCTTCTGTCTCCGTGTCGAAGTGTGTACGGTCCCTTGGGGGATTGGTAGGGAAGACAGCTTCAAGTTTATCTACTTGCGTCTACTGTTTCGTTATTGGTTTTATGAAATCATGATTTCTTGTTTGCTATAGAAAATAAGCCACTGGCCAAGCACCTCAAGTTAACAAACTTTGACATTATCATTGGCTTCGTGTGGTGGCTTTTGTACAATATACTCAGTTCTAGTGATTTCGTTGCACTCTGTCTTCATTCTAGCATAGAATAGAATATACTTTATTACACATAAGAAACACACAGAAAATTTGTTAAAGTAAAGGTTAAAGTGATAAGAAGTAAAGTAAAGTAGAGAGAATCCAAGGTTCCAAATTTTTTTTTGTATTTTATAATTTTCTCGCATATTTATTTCAGAGAAAAGCTTTATACTGTACAAGCCTCGGCCGCAATTACTCTTGCTGGACTCGTACACATTAAAAATGCCCTCGTCCAGCAATAACTAATTTTGCGGCCGCAGCAGTAATGTACTTGTATTTCACTACCTACAGTACAGGTAATATCAATCAATCAATCAATCAGCCTATTGCAGTCCACTGCTGGACGTAGGCCTCCCCAAGGGTACGCCAAAGCGCACGATCACCCGCTTTCCTCATCCAGCCACCACCAGCGACCTTCCACACTACGTTTCCCGAGACGCGGTCTCCATTCGAGAACCCGTCTGCTCCAACGCTCATCGGTTCTGCGACAGACGTGGCCAGCCCACTGCCACTTCAGTTTGCTACATTTCTGGACAATATCCACCACCTTGGTCCTCTGCCGGATGAACTGCCATTAACTTTAATTTTATTGTACAGGTATTAATGTAAACTGAATTAAGTAACAAACTAAACCAAACAATGTAAAAGATCAATCAAAAGAAACTTTATCAGAGTAATTCTATTTGTTTAGTTGTCAAGCGATTCAATTGATTTCCCTTGTGAGACAAATAAACTGAAAACAACGGACACTGGGAAATAAATAATAAAGTTATAAGAAAAAAGTTGGAAAGTTCTTTTTTTGGGGATCCGAAACGAAATTGTAAAACGGTCGCCTTTGAGACTGTCGGGGCGCATTGCTGAATAAAATAATGGATGCAATGATAAAAGAAACAGATAAATCATCTCATCTCAGCTCATATACGTCCCCACCGAGGGGCTCGAGATACATAGAAAATTAATATTTAAATGATTTGTAAATATATCAGCGAGTTCAGTTTTTAGAAATATTAACAAATAAAAGAAGAAAATGATAGTAAAGCCCTATTAAAAAAAATCGGTGTACAAGACACAAAAAGTTTAACTATTTATTATAAAAACATAAATATTACATTTTGATTAACAAAAAGCCCACAAAACTGCATACAGCATGAAATTTACGTCGTTTTGTTCCCGCCGTGTAGTGATAGTACCCGTCAAACTGAACAACTTTTCACGAAAAAAAAAAATTCCTGCGACAAAATATTTTTGGTCTCCATACAAAATGGGTCGGTCGGGAGTCTCACTTTGTATGGAGAGACCAAAAACTTTTTTGTCGCAGGAAATTTTTTTTTCGTGAAATGTTGTTTAGTTTGACGGGTACTATCACTACACGGCGGGAACAAAACGATGTAAATTTCATGGTGTATACAGTTTGACTGTGGATCATGGAGTCTCAATTTGCGAAATTTTTGAGGCTACTTACATAAAAAATGAGAATTATAACATATTACAAGCTCTTAAGGTAATAAAGCGTTAAACTTTTTCGACAGGTAGACTATAATATGTAAATATGGTATTCGTTTTCTTAGGGTCTAAGTGTCTTCTTTTTAGGTGCGTATTAATAAGTAGAATTATAAGTAGAAAACCATCTTACACACGTAATTATTATATTTTCACAAGAGCTACCAAATTGGCGCGAGAGCACACTGTCTATCTGTCAAAGTCCTCCCACTAGTGTTGTGCGCATGCGCTCTATGGACACAACCACTAGTGATGTAGCAATATCAATAAAGTTCGGTTAACAGTATATACCAAACATCAATAATTAGTCTTTTAGAGAAAGAAATTAGAAGTATCGATACTGTTATTATAAATTTAAAACATTAATGAAAATAAGAGAGTTAAACGATATTTTCGTTATTTTTTTGCCAGTTACAACAAAAAATGCACATTGACTACACGGCTAGTAGTAGTATTTCTTATTGTAAATCATTTACCAGATATTATTATTATGTATGTAAAACTTGATAAATTTCTGAACAATACTCATTTATTTCAATATGAAAGTCGTAACAAAGAGTAATTAACAACATACATCAGAACCTAAGGAAAACCGCAGTCGCGCACGAGTGCATATAATGTTCTTAGCTTCACACATATTGTAATATTACACACGGATCTATTTATTAGACTGTCGCCATTATGCTGCAGTATTTTAATTTTTTTTATGAAGGACTTGGACCGGAAAACGAAATTATTCATCCACTTACCTAAATATCATAAAAAAGTGAATAAGTACCAAGTGCGATCCAGAAAAAACGCCACAAAATTGATTTTCTCGTACTGCCCTTAACTTTAATTTTATTTTTATTATATATGTTGTCACCGTGTGGTGACGGCAGAGTAGAATACATTTGTCACCAACCCGTACTCTTCCCGTGGGTGTCGTAGGAGGCGACTTAGGGACTACACATTGAACAGGGAACGGGCAGCAGCGCTCTCTGATACAGTAACCTTTTAATCTGCGATCTCCAACCGGCCTGCCAAGCGTGGAGATTATGGCAAAACCAAACACTTGAGTGGAGGAGGCTCATAGTCCAGCAGTGGACTGTAACGGGCCGTTGATTGATTGATATGTTGTCATAGCGACCATAGAAATACACTGAGAAACTTCCAACTTTCATCATTTTATGGTTCATGCGACACAGCCGCCTGCTGATAGACAGACGTACGGACACCTGAGGAACTCTTAGGTATGGAACACTAAAGGATATAGATAGTACCTAATTTTTTACGAATGTGAAGTGTTTTTTTGTCGTTTTCAGTAAACCTAGTAAATAGAAACCTCAATAAATATATTGTAAAGTAAGTTAATAATGTTGAATTGTCTACTTCATTATTTAACCCATCATCTCAAGTCCTGCACAAGTGTTCCAAAAGCGCTTATCTCTCGACCGTACATAATTCAGCGGTCTTGTTAAAATGGCTTACAATATTTCGACTCAAAGATTATAATTTAAAGCCGAATTTCACGAAGAAACGGCTTAAAAGTAGGCTATTTATATTAATGTTGGATTAACCTAATGGCCGAACTGAAGTCGTCCAATTAGGGATGTAATTAGCGGTAAAAAATTAGGGAATTTGCGTTCAACAAGTTCGGTATTGCGAGAGTTTCTTACTTCTAACTTTTATTGGGTTTTTCAATAGGGGATCGGACTGTTCCTAAATTTACCATATTTTATGAATTATTTTTAAAATATAAGTTAATAGCATACGATTCGCGAAGAAAAAAACAGAATCGGTTGAAAATGAATTTACAGTGATTTTTTAAAATTTCAATATGTCTCTTTCAAAAACGATTTCTTGTATGGAGATTATAATGGCGTTACTAACAAATGACGTCACAAGTGGGTATGTGCCTCCTTTATCTTGAATTTCAAACCTTTATAACTCGGTAAATTTTAAAGATAGAGCAAAATCTATTTTATTCTTCGATAGCAGAAACGAAGTTTGGATTTATAAAATTAAAAAAAAGTAGTCCGATCCCCTATTAGGGATGTCTTTAGCGGTAAAAAATTAGGGAACTTGCGTTCAACAAGTTCGGTATTGCGAGAGTTTCTTACTTCTTTCTTTTATTGGGTTTTTTTACTTAGCTGGAAAAGTGCATATTCATCTTTTACGATGTTCTTCGTTTGGGTTTGGTTGTATTAGAACTGGATTCTAGTTGCAAAATGGTAGTTTGAATGCGGTAAAGGGCGCGGGTTTTCGAATTTCGAATCCATATGTACGTTTATTCGACGCATGTACGTTTAACCTGCACACTCCTGCGAAGAAATTCAAAGGTTGTGAAGTCGACCAACCCGCACTGGGCCAGCGTGGTCGACTAATGCCTAATCGCCCTAAATCAGGGTAGGCTCAAGCCCCTCGGTGGGGACGTATATGAGCTGTTGACGAAAAAGGGCGCGGTTACTTTTTGCGGCATACGCAGCGTTACACGCGAGAGAGAGACAGTCAAATACTCGTACCAATAAATACACATTATGCGTCTAAGACAACCCTACCGCAGACAAAAGGACTGATGACCTTGAAACGGCTGAACCGATTTTGATGAAACATGTCTAAGAAACATCGCTAGGAAACCTGCTTTCAAATAAAAAAAACCGCATCCAAATCGGTTGAGCCGTTTAAGAGCTACGGTGCTACAGACAGACACACAAAGCGGTCAAACTTATAACACCCCTCTTTTTTGCGTCGGGGGTTAATAAATTAAACCAAAGAATGAAATAGCTTGAAACGCGTGCTTACGCGTTGTAACGCTGCGTGCAACCGCGCCGAGTGTAGTTTACTGTAGCATCGGGCCTCGTTGGTCCGAGTGCTATGTAGTTTGAAACTGGCGATAGTATTCTTTTTGTAATATATTCGTTCTCTTTTTAACTATTCAGTTTAGAAAGAGAGCGATAGAAACTTCAGACGGGCTGGGGCCGTAGAGATTTGACGTGCTCACCTGCCGTCCGCCGTCAAGTGCGGACGATTGTATGATATCTCAGTGCGAGTGCAGTTTTATAATTTAATAAAATAGTGTTTGTGTTATAAGTGCCTTTTGAATTCCTTAAGTGGCGGCTATCTCCCGGAGAGTCGTTACATTACCTTACTGTATCATTCCAAAATGATTCGTAAATGATCAATTTGATTGTTTTTTGAATTTGGAATACTTTATTTTATTTTATTTTGTTAGGTCACCAACAGAGATAACAATAATACTTACAACTAAATAAATAGGATAATTTTAACTCCAATTATAGGCGACAACGACAAGCAAAGTAGTACAATGAACAGAATAAGTTATAAAATGAAATGACAATAGCACAAAATAAAAGCGCCCTTTGTAACAATAGTAAAAAGTAGCATATTTTAAAAAACCGTGACAACAAAAAAAAAGTACATTAAGTTATTTAAAAAGAAAAGAAAAAACAATAATTTTAACCTTAATATACCTTTTGCGTTGCGTTACTTAGACCACGTACTCATTTATATCAAGTAAATAATAATAAAAAAACCGACAGATTTCTCTCTCCTTTTGGTAGCTTTTGAGATGTTATACAGCACAAATTCTTATAGACCCTATATTTTCGCTATGATGACGTAATCATCTAGTCGTATTTCAAACAGTTGAACACAATCTCCTTCATATATTTTCTTTCCTAATTTGGTCAGGTCACCAATCAGCTGTCTTATTTAGTAAACATCTGTTGTGATGTGACCATTTTTGGTTGTCCTCGACTACTTATCACTGTCATCAATTTAACGGTAGTTGGAACGGTCACCATTGGTGGAATATTTTTATGAACGAATAAACTATTGTCGTATGCACCTAATCTTTTTCTTTGTCGATTTTAGCATCCTGGCCGGGATGTTCGGATATCGACTCTACAACCAATACCATCTATCGACACGCAAAAAGTAGACAAATAAAAATTAAACTTCGATATTAAAATCTATTGAACCTATTATTTTTAAAATACAATAGCTATTTGTGTTTTGAAAATTAAAGCGACCAATTGTTTCATAAGATTCTTTAATAATTACTAGCGGTCCGCCCGCGGCTACGCTCGCGTTGTGTAAGATTTTCCCGTGGGAATAAGACTTTTTCCCGTAAAAAGTATCCTATATGTTAATCTAGATTACAAATTATCTCCATTCCAAACTTCATCCAAATTCGTTGAGTACTTTAAGCGTGAAGGAGGAACAAACACACAAACATACAAACATCCAAACATCTAAACATCCAAATACATTTTCACATTTATAATATTACCTATGTGATTTAACAATTTTCATAAAAAGTCGCAGTAATTTAATTCGTTTCAATCCCACGTAAAACGACATTTGAAGGCAAAGTACTTTTCTTTGTACGTCCAAATGACACCTAACGACCCAGTTTGTCTCCATTTGTGGAAGTTCTGGACGTACAACGGGACTGAAAAGTTTTTGCTCTTCTTAACACTAATGGCAACAGATTTGTGAATTAAAGGTGGATTTGTTAGCTTACATAATTATATGTCCCCTCCGAGGGGCTCGAGCTCGAGGATGATTCTAAGGTACAGAACGAGCCTTAGTCGACCACGGTCATTCAGTGCGAGTTGGTTGTTCGCGCACAATCTTTGAATTAGTTTACAAGCGTGTGTTGTAGATATTATAGATTAGTTTTTACAAACACCAACTACAAGTATAATGTACCCAATCCTTGTATCAATTTTATTGACCTGCGAAAGGCTTCCGACATGTAGATTAGATCGATAGAGCGGAAAAAACTATTTAAGACAGCATCAAAAAGTAATTTTCGCCAAATTGGTGGTTACGATCTTTGTTCCGGAAAGAAGAATGAAGAAGAATGTCTTTTGTAATTAACTTCTTGCTTGACGTCCTTCCAAGGCGCGGAATAATTTAACTTTTCGGACAGTTAGGTGATTTTTTTTGTTTTTTAACCAAACTGATGTAACCAAACAATGATGATAAATAAGTTTAGTTTCATCGACTGAACAACTATCCGAAATGTCTTGCATTATTTTAGTTAACACATTTTATTATATTTTTTTTTTTCATTTGATTATGATTTGTTTAATTTATAAATCCTACATATATTTGGATGTTTGGATGTTTGTTGCCGAATCACGCTTGAACCACTGGACGGATCGGGATGAAACTTGGAACACATACAGGTTAGGTCCTGGACATAGGCTACTTTTTACCGCGGGAAAACACTTCGTTCCTACGGGAAAACTCATTAAACGCGGGTAAAACCGCGGGCGGAAAGCTAGTAAATTAATAAATATGTGGGGACAATTTGTAAGGTCTCACTAAATAATTTTCTATTAAAATAAAGCTTTTGTTCTAAAAAAACACATTTTATAGAAATGCTGAAACTGTCCACTGTGTTACACCAAACATTTCCGTAACGCGAAACACAAGCGCAATGGCGCGTCACAAATTTGATTTTCCAACAAAACTAGTCAGCTTCCGGCGAAGTTGCAAGGATGACATAAACAAAATTTTATGAGATTCCCTTAGGAAAAGGAAAACAGGGAAAAATAGAGGAAGCTGAATGGACCAAGGAATGAGTGGTGTTTAGGGAATGTAATGTTAGTAACTGTTACTGTAATAGGTATGGACAACAGTGATTTAGTTGCGAGCAGCAGCGTAACGGAATGGAGTATTATATGAATAGTCGGCTTAATAAAAATGTGTGTTTTATTAAAGTTAAGGTTAAGGTAATGCTAATGAAGAGTGTATGCTTTTTCTTCTTAATTATTTCACTAAATTCCCAGTCAACCGGAAACAGTTTGAATTATGGTAATTCCTGAAGGATTCTAAGAGTAGTCGATTAACCAACATGTTTCTAAGTGAAGAAATAAATTAAATTTAACTTTAACTAATCAAATTTCCTATTTAAATAAATAAATCTTATTTTACTAAATCTATGTTAGTTATCCCACTGCTGAGCAAAGGGCTCTTTCTGTTCCTTCCACTCTTTCCTATCGAGAGCGTTAGTGAAGTGAAGCCTTAGGCAAAACCACAAAGTAGGTAAAGCGGCGCGGGACCCAGACAGAGAGTCCACTCAGAACAAAACGTCAAACGCAAAATTTCACGCACGCACACATTGACGTATCGTTAGGCGGCGTTGCCACGCAGTCCCCAAAGAGTGAGTCTGGCAAGATGACGTAATTATTTTTGAAGATGGGAGTGGCCTTTTTTATTTTGTGGCGAAACTGCCGTCTTCTCATCTTCACCGTGGTCTGCCACGTGTCGTCGCCTATCAGATGGAGGTTTCAAATAGGTGGTTAACTTAGCCCGTAGGTTGTCTGACATGCGAGAAATAAATAAAGATGATTAAATTACATTTCACACTAATATTATAAATGTAAATATATATTTGGATGTTTGTTCCGCTTTCACGCCTAAACTATTGGACGGATTTGTATGAAATTTGGAATAGAGATAGTTTATTCCAAATTTCATACAAATTCCCTGGATAAACACATAGGATAAATTCTTATTCCCACGCGAAAATCTTACACAACGCGAGCGTAGCCGCCGCGGGCTTAAAGCAAGTATAGAAATATTTTTGTATCAGATATTCAATACTCGTCACGTCCCTGACTCTTTGGCAGTTTTTCCGAGTTAGAAAAGCTTTATTCCCACGGGAAAATCTTACACAACGCGAGCGTAAAGCAAGTATAGAAGTATTTTTGTAACAGATACTCAATACTCGTCACGTCCCTGCCTCGTTGGCAGTTTTTCCGCGTCATCACGTTGTGGCCACGTGTTGTCGCTGTCAAATTAACTTCGTCTTCTTTCCATCTTCCTTTTCGTTGTTTCTTTGACCGAACCGAACATAATATTTAGTATACAATAATAGGTACACGCAATAATGTATTATTTGGGCGTAATTGATATATAAAACGATCCTTGTACGATTGGTCTTTGTTGTCTCTAACTCGAATTATCCTCACCGTGGGACTCCGTGGGAAACGTGAAATCATTATACATTTTTTTTTAATATTGTTTAACGGCTCTGGGTTCGAAGCACTTTTGAGCCGGTAGTAATGTCTATGTCCGTGTCTATGTCACAGAAAACAGCGTGAGTGCAGTGAACGAAATCATTACACAACAACCAGAACATTGCCAGATCCAAAGGAAAGTAAAGTTGAGTGGGGTTCATGCTTGTTTCCGTTTTGTACAGACAGTTTTTGTGTACTACATGCTTGCCTTGGACGGGAAAAACTGTGCGAACAGATTATGACCGACCCGTTTTCTGCAGCCATTTTTTTTTCGTCCACGTTTTGCGCACTCGATTTTTCCAACCATTACCCCCTGGACACGATATCGCCGCTCGAGCGAAATGCGTCTTGCGACAACGACCGCGTCTAGAACAAATGTGAGAAATCATATGGAACATGCCACGAGTCGAGGCGGCGCGTCTTGCGATGCGAATTGCGGCGCGAAATTGTCCGAGCGGCGGCGCCGCCGGCGGCGAGCGGGGCGACGCGCGATTGAAACAAAAGTACTAGCTCACAGGGCAGCGGCCACGACACAGAGCGATGCGCCTTGCGTCTGCGGTGGACGGATTCAGTATTTTGTCTGCGGTGGATAAATTCATCGTATAAATTCTTGAATTCACCTTTTTTTTTATCTCTTTTTATTGACGGGATGTACTCCTTGCCTTTAAAATATCATCAGCAAAAAAGAAATTTGATTCTAGGCAGGACCGTGCAATTTTTGATAAAGACATTCTGACTGAGTACGTCCGCCGGGGTCGCAGACGCCGCCGCCACTAGTGAGTCGTGGCATGGCATCGCTGGTCGCAAGACGCAAGACGCGCCGCAAGACGCATCGCGCGATGTCGTGGCCGGGGCTTTAGCCTTCTTGAGAAGTAATCTCCTGCGGTCGCCGGCCACTGCCGCGGCACGCTCTCTCCGTTCGCTCGTCTCCCTCCGCCTGTTGTTGACAACAGTCTAACCTAATCGAAGTGTATTCTTTCTGGTAAAAAACAGCGAAAAAACACAGATTACCAAAGTCGACCCATTATTTTAACATGTAATCAGTGGCTTAGAAAAACGCGGCGTACCAAAACAGTTGCGTTCAAAACTGCACGAGCACTTTTTGTACAGACCTGTTTTTGGATGCAACTTGTTTCATGGTTTGGCAACATTATGTTACCACTTGCTGCTGCTCTACATTACTTTAAATTTTGGGCCCAGTTCGGATATGTCAGCGTCCAAAAAACGCAATTATATTAAAAGTCATTGGTTTAAAAAAATTACCAATCCATTTAAAGCATTTGCAGGATTGGATTATTTCAAAAATAGTTTGTCATTTCACAAAGCACTGAAAACAGAATTTCATATCGGTCAGTAAAAATACCTGAAAACATTGCTCGCCGGGTCAGCATTCGTAATATAAAGAAGTGCTCACTTTTAATCTAGTTTTAATATTCAGCCTTGTGGTAAAAAGGCGTATCTCTAAAAAGTTTCGTTTTTAAGTTCACTATAAGAGCACACTTTTTGTAACTAAAGTTATGTTTCTTTTTTTCATGAATATGTAGGTAATTCAATAAAAATCTAAATATCGTCCACGTTCAGATCACGGAGCACACCAGTTGTACTGTGGGTACGTACGTACATCATCTTCATCATTATCGTATCGTAGGTATGGAGGTCGATGACCGAGCAATCGATGTTTGACAGTCACCACGATTTGAACCGGAGCTTCCGGATCGAGCCGAACCTTTTAACCGCTAGACCGGAAGTTGTATTGTACGGAACTCAATGAGAGACGTCTATGAGACGTCATACTAAAGATGACCAGACGACCCTGTAACGTATTAGATTGGTAGAACCTAGAGTACCTAGGTATTCTAGGCTCTATGCGCTACAGGAAAAGAAATTAAACCAGAGATTAATTTAGGTGGGTATATTTGCCAAAATAAACCTTGCACTTTCGTTTCACTGTCCGTTAAGAGTAAGTACACTGGCCTTAGGGGCAATCGGCAGCAGCGCAGCAGCAGGAGGGTAACCGGTAGAAGTCTTCCAATAATAGCCAAATCTCTCAAGCGGCTCAGTTCAGCTCGCAGCCAACAATCAAACCAACCCTTAGCAGTAGGGTGAAAGGGTGGAGGTGGAATCCCTAGAGGGATATTCACGACACTAGCACTATAATTTTTTTTTAAATAATTAGTTCTTTTAAAGTTAGTTAAGAACAGCTGAGACGTTCTCTCGTAGGAGACGAAATGTCAAAGAGTCCCCGCATCTTGACCTTGCGTCCGCGCACCTGGTCGGGGTTCGATCCGCGCATGCGCGAATTTGGCCTACTATAGTTAAACGCGCCGAGCGTCAAGTACAAGGATTTATATTAAGAAAGGTTCCGTATAAGTTATAGTAAATATTTTTAGGTTTAGTTTATTTATTATTTTGTAAAACGTAGGTTTAATTAATTAGGCAGTAGTTATAGTTGTTATGGTTTATTTTATTTAAATAAATTTGTAAATATTAAGTACCTATTAATTTTTATTTTTGTTAATTAGATATACGTATTGACAAAACTATAATATTGTAGCAGTTAACTTATTAACGCTACAACCCTAACTTAAGGCGTAAACGCTGGGAAAAAAATAGCCTTTGATCAAAATCGCCGAACAAAATCATGAATATAGGTAACACAATATAAGACGAAATATCTAACTATCTCCACACAAATCTATGCATGTATTGTGAAAACAACTTCTGCTAAGTAACGCCTGAATATTCAGTACAAATAGGTATCAATCATTTACCTTTCAAACTAATATTATCACTTTTGAAGTTTCTAAAGTAAATAGTACAGAAATTTGATAAAGTTATACACTCACATACCTTTTTCCCTTTGTGGATAAAAATAATTCTCTTGTTACCAGAGAACTGTGGTTTTTCCATTCTTCCCTCGTTTGTGCTATAAAACACAAAAAACGCGTTACACCATTTTAAAACACGGACTTTTATTTTAATTTCGTTTTCATGCATTGCGGCGCCGCCATTTTGAATTTAATTGTTTTATTGTACCACATCTGGCGTTGTAATAAAAAAGTGATTTACTTTTGAATGTTTATTTTATCATTTTCGGCATTTGTAACTTTTACACATTTTTGACATTTGGTGCTTTTGAATATTGTAAATAGACACTTAAGGCTCAATAACTCTCTATCAAAGCTGCATAGATGAGTTAAAATGGATGAAGCCTCCGTGGACGAGTGGTCGAACGTCCGGCTCTCATTACGAAGGTTCCGGGTTCGAATCCTGGTGGGTACAATATCATACAAATATTTTTTCTTTGTGACATTTTTCCCCATTTGGTTAGGTAATTGCAACCGAATGAATCACCTGATTGTCCGAAAAGAAAGATGGTTTCGTGCTTAGGATGGCACATTAAGCTGTTGTTGGTTCCGACTGCGATTCGCATCCATGAAAGTACTCGTTACACGAACTATGTCAGAAGCCTTTGGCATCTCTCTAACACTGACACCAGGGTTTGTGAGGTTGGTTGTCAACCTTACAACCTATAAAAAAGAGTGCATGACGTGAATTAAATCTACAATAGCAAGCAAACGCAGATTTAAAAACAATCCCTTATTTCATTAGGTACCGACAAATTCTCTGTCCCTTTTGGATCTAGTTTTCAGAGAATGGTCGTTTGTATTAATTCTTGCCCTAAATATATTCTTCCCTTCGTTAAATATTTACTAGTATCTAGTACCCACAGGCGATCTACATATTATAAAACAAGGGAAAAGTGTACCTATAGTAGGTAGAGAAGTCTGTGATATTAATAAATAGTGATGTGACGTTATCGCCTATCACACTATCACACTTACATGTGATAGTATATTTGCTTTAAATGAAACTTGATATGCAGATAGTTTGTATCCTAGAATAACATAGGATGCTTTTTACGGAAAAAGTCGTATTCCCACGGGAAAATATAAATAAAGCTAGTTTAAAGTAAATTCGTTTAAAAAACTGTAATAAATATTAAGGTATTTTTCATCCTAAATATAGATTAACCTACCGCAAAACTTTTCCTGATGATGATATTAATGATTTTGATATTGTTGATGTATATAAAACGCATAATTTTGATGTTTCGTTATATCGTAGGACCTTCTGTGAATTATTATAACTAAATAAGGTCATACGATAAAGTAGTAACCAAATCAGAGCTATTAAATAATGAAGACTATCGATATTTCGGTAAAGATATTAAAAAGTAGGATATTTTTTTATAAATACAATAACAAAATACGATTACGAATATCAGTGAAAATGAAAACGAATAAAATATGATACTAATCCCATCACTATCAGTGTCCCTTTTAATATTTTACTTTCTCGTAATCGGCTTGTCGAGGACCGTGCTTAGATTAAAAAGACCGTTGGGTTCACAGGAATTATATAAGATACTAGCGGCCAAACAGCGGCTACGCCCGCTTTATTTTTGAATTTTCCCGTGGGAAAAACATATTTCCCGGAGTGATAAGTAGCCTATGATACTCAGGGATAATTAAGCTATATAAGGTGAACGAGTTTTTAAAATCGGTTCAGTAGTTTTTGAGTTTATTCGTTACAAAAATACAAAGGTTTCCTCTTTATAATATTAGTATAGTATAGATTTGACGACCTGGATTTTACTAGACTTGTCTTTAGTACCTTACCTACTTAAATGTTAACTAGTAGCTCTGTGAGCTGGTAGACCTCGCGAGTTTTCGAAATGGCTGATTTATGTTTTTTTAACGTTTTCATGCCGTGTGGTGACGGCAGAGTAGAATACATTAGTCACCAACCCTTACTCTTCCCGTGGGTGACATATAAACAACCTGAGAAGTCTTCATAAGTTTGGAGCGGCCTTGTAACCATATAACCTTGTCAGCCTGTTAATTCGAAATTCTATTTACAAGCGGTTGCTTCAAAGGTTTTGAAGCCCTACCATCCGTTTTTAATTGAGGAAACCCCACACAGCACTGGTCCGAACGGGATCGTTTCACAGACAATTAGCCACTTTTCCACTTGCAGTTACGTTTCACGCACAATTTGAGCCACATCTACATACGTGAACTTTTTTACGTTTTTTTTATAGGTATCGCTGATGTTGGAGAGAAAACTGCCAAACTCAAGTGGGAATGGGCTGGGCATGTTAGTAGAATGGGTCCGGAACGGTGGGCTGGAGTCGTTATGCACTGGGTGCCCGAGGACGGTAACCGACGTCGGGGCAGACCCAAAAAGAGATGGCGTGACGACTTGGATGTCTTTTGCGTAGACTGGACAGAACATGCGCAGGACAGAGAGCGGTGGAAAAAATCGGGGGAGGCCTTTGCCCAGCAGTGGGATCGCGTAGGCTAGTAAAAAAAAAATAGGTTATCTACCAATTTTTTTTGCGTCAAAGCAGAAATGTTCCTCCACATTAACTGTTTGTCTTTCCAATAAAATGATTTACCTCGCCAAAAAGAAAAATTATAATGCATTAAAACAAAGCGAAAAATTTAAAATTTTGTCGATCTGCGTTTCAACAACTGTCTGTTGAGAATAAATAAATAAATATCAAAGAAAAAAAAATCGCTTTTTGTTCTTGTTCTAGTATTATAAATAAAATCTAGTTGCCACTAGCTGTTCAGATTCAATCTTTCAAAAACATTTGTGACTGAAATATTTTAAGATCTTATTCTGATAATGACTAGTTAAATCAGTACCACAGGTAGGACAAGAATAGAGCCGTACATACTATAATAGGTATATTACTCACCTGACCCTAATATTATTAGTCACATCTGAACACGAAAACAGTAAGAAGACGAGCCCCCGGGAGTCTAACGGCTAAACTTTTCTCGTACACGTAACGCAAAATCTGGAAAACTACGGTTACTACTGTTTTGTTTTGGGACGGTACACTGGAGGACAATTTTAATGTATCGCGCATGTGTCTCACGTTAAAGGATAGAATGGATTTTTGGAGATACAATGAAGGACAAAAATTTTGTTTTTAGTTACTATTAGTTTTAGGGCTATTTGGTTATCATAATGGTCAATGAATTCTTTGAATTTATACTCACTTCGGATTTTTGTAAATACAAAGGATTTTCAGATACGGTATTAGGTAGCTTGTTACCGAGAGGAATAAAACTAGTGGTTCTGTGTTCTGTGTGTTCTGTGTGTTCTGTGAATTTCCAACAACTGACTCGACAAAGAAACTCTGTTAATTTATCGAACCTGCTCACAAAATTTCACAAGAATCGGTTGAGAAACGCGATGCAGAGTGGAACAAACAGACACACAAACAGACATACAAAAGCCATTTTGGCCAAGCTGAAGCAGAGACGCTTCGCTCGATCGGTCAATTACTTCTGCGGAAAAATATAAAAAAAAAAACATACGAATATAGCCGCGGGAGTCTAGATAATCTGCTGTAATCAACCATTTCATTAGATAGATCTAATTTAGTTTTTTTTTACTCACTGCTTTATTTATGTAAATATTATTAAAAAATATACAAAAATTCATAAAGTTCACCGCAAACTTTCAATTTACTTCTTTGATTTTTTTCCAGTGTTTTTGCGCAAAAACATAGTCTATTGTGAAACTTTTTTAATCCAAAACTTTATACTATATTATTTACGGTAACGAGCTAAAATTCAATTTTCTACTGGAAATTCTAGCCATTAGGGTTATCCAATTATTGGTGCCTATATTGCAGAGTCTAACCTTGTTATTCAGAGGTCAGTTTCAACGAACTGATATTTGAAATAATTGCTACTTTTTCGTATTTTTACTTTTCGCTGCAAAAGTTATTCATCAATGAAATAGAAGTAAAATCAAAAATAGATTATTATTTTATTTAAAGTAATTATACTGATTTCGTCTCGTTTTTGTTTGCTTTAATTATAAACAAATAATAATTATTTTATTTATGTTGGGATGGAAGCCCGAATATATCAAAAGTTTAGATAATTGAATTTAGGATATCTCTTTCTTCGTTCTAGCGTTTCCCCGGCCCAGTGCTGGGGTCTGCTTTCCTACTCAATCTTCTCCACTTTGCCCGGTCTTCAGCATCCTTAAGGTGGCATTCGGATCTCGGCGGCGCTGCCGAGCCGCTCCGGGAGCAGTATGGCGGCGCCGCCCAAACATTACGGAAGGCAAAACAACTGTTCACACCGACGACTCCTTGTTGACTACTGCACGTGGCAGTCGCTGCCGGGCGGCGGCCGCTCCTATCCGAAAGGACCTTGCAGCGCCGCCGGGCAGCGACCGCCGAGATCCGAAGGCTACCTTTAGGTGTGAGATTGTTCTCTTCCACATCCGCTTTCACGACATCCAGCCAGCGCTTTTTTGGATATAGATGAGTAAAATATGAACAGCTGATTTTAAAGTTGCCAGTTCATTGCTCAGATGAAAAAACTGAAGTATATAACTCAACGATACTAACTGAAAGATAAAAATTATGAAATGAATAATTTACTAACACTTGGTTGTTACATCTTTCAGTTTCGTCATAACATTTTTTTAGGGTCAGCTCACTACGTAATGTCCATTTTGACGACATCTTATATAATAAAACATGACTTTTTGGAAGCTTATATACACTCACCGGCACAACTAACCGCCCACCCTTCATTTCAGGGAATACTCGCGATTCTTTATAATTCTATTAGTTACAGCTGATGTTAGTTAAAAAGTTGGTAATTTAACGTTTATTTAAGTGTGTTTAATTTATCGTAAAATTATCAATAACTTAATTGTAGTGTATAACAATAAGCGTAGTTTAAAATTAACCCGAAATACAAGGGTGGGCGGTTGTGCCGGTGAGTATATATAAAACCAATTTATTTTAATACCTCAAAGTTAAACGAAAGAATCTGAAAATCACCTTCAGAGTCCCTTTTCCGTAAGAGTCAGTTTTTTCTCACTACGTCCACTAATCTTTGAAGACAGGCTATTTCAATTTAATTTTATGAGGTTAACCCACAGACTTGCTACCAAAATGGACCTTGTTTAAGTAAAAAATATTTTCCTTTTTTTAATGAATAAATCAGCTCGTCTCCTTTACTCCAACGGCCGTTCCCTCTGGCAATAGACTCGTAGAAGGATATTTTCGGAGTTTCTTTTTAAAGTGATATCGAATCAGAAATTGTGATATTTGCGGGTAAACCAAAATATCATCGTCCCCACCGAGCCTTCCCTGAATTGGGGTGATTAGGCCTTAGTCTACCACGCTGGCCCATTGCGGGTTGGTCGACTTCACACACAACATTTGAATTTCTTCGCAGGAGTGTGCAGGTTTCATGACGATGGTTTCCTTCACCATAAGAGCGTCGAATAAACGTACATATGAATTCGAAATTTGAAAACACATTGGTACGCGGTGGGGATTGAACCCGCGTCTCCCGGACGGGAGGTAGAGGCTCTAGCCACTAGACCACCGACGCTCAACCAAAATATAACGTGGTATAATCTGAAAGGTTTTTGTTACAAGAGTGCTATAATTGTACAAATTATTTTGTTTAGTGCGCATATAATATTTAAATATTGTTTTTAGACAGTCACAAACAACATCTCTTCTCAAGGACAAAGGGTAGAAAAATGAAAAAGAAATATTTTCAAAGAATTACTCAGTATAATATTAATTCTTACAAAAATATTAAAACACTAACATGCTAAACAATTAGGCGGTTTCGCCCCCAAAACAGCAATCACTACCAGGCAACCTTGGGGAAAGCACAGTATACTGAATGCAGAGCGTGATCCTCCGTTCTTAATTAATCTGTGGCGGTACCCTTACACTCGGCCGCCACTGTATTAGGGTGCGTAGGAGTGGAACAGCACATAAAACTATACGAGCCGTGCTAGGGTTGCTACAACAGGCTCTTTGGACATTGTTGTTTTATGTTTTTGGAACTTTCTTGTGTTTATCTCGTTAGTGTTTTTCTGTTTAGTTAAGCCGAGGATTGGATTTGTGACGGGTTCTCGTTATTGGGTACTTCTGACCTTTTATATTAAATTAGGCAGTTTTTTTTTTATGTACCTATACCTATATATGTGGATATGGAAGAGAACAACCTCACACCTCAGGATGCCGAAGACCGGGCAAAGTGGAGAAGATTGAGTAGGAAAGCGGACCCCAGCACTAGGCCGGGGAAACGCTAGGACGAAGAAGAATAAGACCTACTTAAAAGAGATAATTCCTTGCTTCTGAAGGTACGTTAAGTCGCTGTTTGGCCTTGATCCAAATAAAAGCAAAAAAAGGTCGTTACAAGAGTTACTATGTCAGATGCTTAATTAATTTGATAGTCTGTTCTATTTGTATGTGTCTGTGTGTTATACGCAGTGTGGTGACGGCAGAGTAGAATACATTTGTCACCAACCCCTACTCTTCCCGTGGGTGTCGTAAGAGGCGACTTAGGGACTACACATTGAACAGGGAACGGGCAGCAGCGCTCTCTGATACAGTAACCTTTTAATCTGCGATCTCCAACCCGCCTGCCAAGCGTGGAGATTATGGCAAAACCAAACACTTAAGTGGAGGAGGCTCATAGTCCAGCAGTGGACTGTAACGGGCCGTTGATGTTGATGTGTGTTATACAGGATGTAAGACGTAAGTGATAGATTCTCAGAAAGAACACAAAAAAAAAAAACTATTATTTTCGCACAGCAGCGTAGGTATGTTAGTTATTGCTTTTCATTTGCGAAAAGTTTACACGTAGGAAGCGAAATTTATATTAAAATTCCCGAATTCCCGAATCACATAGAAAAATCCTATAAAACAAATTCCCGTAAAACAAGATTCAAAATTATGTGCTGAAAGCACCCATTTTATCAAGGCATTTCCCTTTACGCCTTGTATACAGCCACCAAAGAGTAAGAAAGTCGGCTAAAGACGTTCCGTTGCATATTAAAACGTTGAAAAAACCGGAAGACTGAGCAGCCTGCTATGATTTACGTTCCGTTATACGAACGGGAAAATTAAATGTCAGTAAAAAGGGCGCTGCGGTTGCAAATTGATAACGATATTTTATGCGGCCATTCTTAACTTGCGTGGAACGGAACGTTCTTCGTGAAGCTTTTAGCCGAATTGCTCATGTTAATTTGGTTGTAGTGAAAGAAATGGAAAAACGTAACTGCCGTCTTTGTTTTTCTGAGAAAATCACTCTTAAGTGACATATAAATGTTTACTAAAACTATTTATGTCAGTGTTCTTATTAAAATTATATAATTATTTGACTTGCACCTGGCAGTATTTTAGTTTCTCTGAAGATAAATTCATTATAAACACCCCTTTTGATTTGTGTAACACAAATAAATACCTATATGAGATAATAACATAACTGGAATAATAATTGTCAACGAAGAAAATAAATGCTTCATAATATAGGCAGACTTAGAATGCACTAGCGGTCCGCCCGCGGCTACGCTCGCGTTGTGTAAGATTTTCCCGTGGAAATAAGACTTTCCCATAAAAAGTTTCCTATGTGTGTTAATCCAGGTTACAAACTATCTTCATTTCAAAGTTCATCCCAATTCGTTGAGTACTTTAAGCGTGAAGGCGGAACAAACATCTAAACATCCAAATATATTTTCACATTTATAACATTCGTGTGATGTGATTTGAGACCGTCGGTGGTCTAGTGGCTAGGGCAGCTGCCTCCCGTCCGGGAGACGCGGGTTCGATCCCCACCACGTGCCAATGTGTTTTCGAATTTCGGATTCATATGTACGTTTATTCGACGCTCTTACGGTGAAGGAAAACATCGTGATGAAACCTGCACACTCCTGCGAAGAAATTCAAAGGTTGTGAAGTCGACCAACCCGCACTGGGCCAGCGTGGTCGACTAAGGACTGATCGCCCTACTCCAGGGTAGGCTCGCGCCCTCGGTGGGGACGTATATGAGCTGTTGCTGTGATTTAAAGTTTAGCATTAAGTTTTTCTGAGCAAAATATTTTCGTAATATTTCCGTGGTTTCAGACATTCTCACAAAACAATTTTACTTTCCTTGCGTTTCCTTTTTTCATTATTTTCTTTAAGACATACTGTTTTCTCTCAATTTCAGGGTAAAAGCCTTGTTAACCGACTGCGAGGAAAAAAAGAAATGATATTTTCTAGAGAAAATGACGTTACATAAACTTAGCCAAAAGCTATTCATCATCAACACCTCATAATATATACGTCCCTACTGAGGGGCTTGACCCTGAATCAGGGTGATCAGGCGCAGTTTGCAATTAACTGCGCAGGAGTATACAGGTTTTCTTACGATGTTTTCTTTCACTTTAGTTACCTAAGCGTCGATCTATATTGCATGACGAATGCATAAGTGAAATATTGGCAAAATATTGCATTGTATAAAATATTTGCATGCTATTAGTATTTTAGCAAAACATGAATGCAATACAAGACATGAATCTCATAACTTCTTTATACCATGTTTTTGGCAAATAAATATATCTTTATCTTATATTGATACGTGATAGGGTTGAACCCGAGTTTCTCGGACGAATGGCTTATCAGACAACAGGGTTCGTGGAGTCGGTCTTTGACCTTACAATAAACTCATTCTATCAATCAATCAGCCTATTGCAGTCCACTGCTGGACATAGGCCTCCCGCCAGCCACCACCAGCGACCTTCCTCAGGTCATCAGTCCACCTGGCAGGGAGACGTCCCACACTAGGTTTCCCGAGACGCGGTCTCACCCGTCTGCTCCAACGATCTTCGATTCTGCGACAGACGTGGCCAGCCCACTGCCACTTCAGCTTGCTACATTTCTGGAGGATATCAACTACCTTGGTCCTCTGCCGGATGATATCGTTTCGGATTTTATCCCGTTGCAAAAAACCAAGCATAGATCTTTCTATAGCTCGCTGAGTGACATGTATCCATTCCATATTCGAAAATAAATTCAAAACATCATTCTCTTCTGCTATTTCAGTTCTCAAACAAACGACAAGAGTCTCTTTAGATGATTAGTTCTGAGGAAGAATTTTATTATTCTTCTTCAAAAACTTTATTCTCTTGAGTAGTTAAATGAAAAGGTCAAGGTTGAAACAGGACGTTCCATTTTCAAAGGAGTGTTAGCTATTCATTAGTACTCGTAAAACTGACTTTGATGAATAGTTACAATTAATCATTGCCTCAAATATTTGCGTTTTAGGTTATAATTTAAGGGTTTGTTTATGAGTTGCCTAAAGTTCGAAGAAGAGGAAGAGGTTGTCAGCACTTGTTTTAATTAGTTAGGTCTTTTACCAGCATTAAAATCAAAATCCATCAATATTTAGGGAATATGCATATAAAAATATTGGCTTTTTTCATAGTTCGTCTGAAAGTATATAAAAATAGAGTACTGACAGTCAAGCCACATTATAAAACAAATATATCTATCCCTCTTACAAAAACAATTTTTTCTATGGCGGATGTATGGCCCGCGTGTACATATGATATGACGTCACATTACACATCGGACCTCTCTGTCAACCATCAACACTACTTTTTTCTGTGCAAGATATTTGAAAAATATTTTTTCATGTGTTTATCTGGAACTTGAAATATTTCGATTAATGATTAACAAAATTTTTACATTTTTATTGAGCTTATTCTTCTTGCCTGTATTTCTGTTCTATCAACAGCTCATATACGTCCCCACCGAGGGGCTCGAGCCTACTCTGAATTAAGGCGTT
This sequence comes from Carpatolechia fugitivella, assembly GCA_951230895.1. NCBI lineage: Eukaryota > Metazoa > Arthropoda > Insecta > Lepidoptera > Gelechiidae > Carpatolechia > Carpatolechia fugitivella. The sequence goes on along the minus strand of OX579670.1, from coordinate 8,017,869 downwards.
TAGGCCTTAGTCGACCACGCTGGCCCAGAGCGGGTTGGTCGACTTCACACACAGCCTTTCAATGTCTTCGCAGGAGTGTGCAGGTTTCATTCACCGTAAGAGCGTCGAATAAACGTACATATGAATGCGAAATTTGAAAACACATTGGTACGTGGTGGGGATCGAACCCGCGTCTCCCGGACGGAAGGCAGCGGCCCTAACCACTAGACCACAGATTTCTTGTCTGCATTTCTGTTTTGTCACAGAAGAAAAAATAGTAGCTAGTGTATTGCTTATGTTCAATAGGGGCGTTGGAAACCCATGGGGGAGGCCTATGTTCAGCAATGGACGTCTTCCGGCTGAGATCACTTAGGGTATAATCTAATCTAATCTATAGGTGAAACAAAATTGACATCCATTTAGATGAAATCAATGGCTGGAACATTCCAGCAGTTCTATTCGAAGAATACTCCCAAAGGGAAGGATTGCTGACTCATTCACTCGTTCCTTTTGTCCGATTTGAAAATGCACGGGCGGCCATCTTGGACGCTCTCGGATTTTTCGAAACTGTCTGTGATCTGTCTTATCTTTTCGGTTCGACCAAATTATTAAAGCCCATATTTCCTGCGAGTAAAAGCCTGACGACAGTCCATCTGCATGTTTCTGACCAAGCAAGCGCGAAGCGCAATCAAAGTTACAAGATCAACATCAACATCAACGGCCCGTTACAGTCCACTGCTGGACTATGAGCCTCCTCCACTTAAGTGGAGGGTTTAGACATAATCTCCACGCTTGGCAGGCGGGTTGGAGATCGCAGATTAAACGGTTACTGTATCAGAGAGCGCTGCTGCCCGTTCCCTGTTCAATGTGTAGTCCCTAAGTCGCCTCTTACGACACCCACGGAAAGAGTAGGGTATGTATTCTACTCTGCCGTCACCACACGGCGGATCAAAGTTACAGCTTGGGCAAAAAAAGATAAAAATGTATTTATTAGAATGAAGTAAGATTTAACAAAATATTTTTTCTCTTTCAAAGTAAGTTGTCAAAAATGCTTTCGTATGTCTGAAAAATGTCCGGCTGTTCTCCTCTGCAGGTAACATTTCTCAACCGATTCTCATGAAATTTTGTGTGCGGAATCGATAAATATACCTTAATTTTTATTCCGTTTTTCGAATTTTTTCAAAATGGCGGGGATGTGGGGGTTGAAAACGTAAAAAAAAAACATATTTCCCTCTAGGTCAACAGCTCACAGAGCCCCTAATACATAAAAGTTAAATAGCTATAAATACCATGAACAAATGACCCTTATTCACGGCAGCAACAAAAAAGCCTAGTGCGGTAAATACAACATTTCACTCCATCGTTTTATAATGACAAGATAACTTCAAGTGCTTAGCAAGTATTAAGTTTAGTTCTTCCAGGTAAATTGAATATTACCAGCACGAATAACCACACTTAGGATCGCGTTAACACTTTCAGTGCCGGTAGTGGGGTCTTCTGTGGCTTGGTCGGTGTTGTAGTTTGTTTTAATGGAAATTTAATATTTTTAATTATTTTATTAACAGCCTGTCTTGTTTTATAAAAGATTTGATGCTTTTATAATGGTCATCTACACAAATGTAATAACTTTTTCGTTCTGAACTTTCTTGACAATTCAATGGTAAAAATCAATACCGGTACAAAAAAAATGTATTAAAAAAAATGTTGACGCAACTAGAACTTGGTTAACTAAAATAAAAAAAAAATAAAAAAAAAATTATTCGCTAAATCATGCGGAATGGTTGCTTCTTAGTCGTTAGATCAATATCTGTCTACTCTAGGTTCGGTAGTTTTTGTCTGCCGAGGGTTTGAATTTTAAATGTATCGAGTTTTGTTTTTTGTTTTGTTTTTGTAAGTATCGATACCGTGGTACCAAGCCGGCAGCGAAAGTGTTAAGCTTTGATCTTTATTTATAGTCCGCGTTTAACGAAAGCATAACTTAAGTCGGATTACTTGCGAGAACGTGCAGGTTAAGTTTTATTTACTCCAACTATACTTGAATAATAGTACAAGTTTGAATACGGCGGGCTTGAACGGTTTTCTATACAATGTACAAGTTTTGTTCATCAACGGCCCGTTACAGTCCACTGTTCAGCTGGACTATGAGCCTCCTCCACTTAAGTGTTTGGTTTTGCCATAATCTCCACGCTTGGCAGGCGGGTTGGAGATCGCAGATTAAAAGGTTACTGTATCAGAGAGCGCTGCTGCCCGTTCCCTGTTCAATGTGTAGTCCCTAAGTCGCCTCTTACGACACCCAGGTGAAGAGTAGGGCTTGGTGACAAGTGTATTTTACTCTGCTGTCACCACACGGCTAAGTTTTGTTATACTACCGATAATGATTGTGCTCATAAGCTTATAAATATCCCGAAAAATGGTACTCAAGCTTACTTGTAGCACTCAACCCAAAGAACGAAAACCGAAATCATTATTGCGTAACGAATGGATTAAAACAAAGAAAGTTTTAAACAAACTGTCAGTTTTCTGGTATTTTCCATATTTATTTTCTATTTTTTTAAAACCTTCCACAAAGTTTAGGAAATTTAAAAACTAAAAATTAATGAATTCGGTAAAGTCGTTCTCACTCAAGTCATAATAATAGGCGTAACTCGGGAAATAGGGATTCATTTTTAATTAGATAGAAAACTCGTGATATCGGCCGCACTTTTTAAGAATAATACAGTCCACTAGGTTTTAAATGTGTTTAATTCACCACGTGAACTGAGATTAATTCAGCTAGACGTAGAAAAACGTTCGGTTTTACGAAAGCTTTTTTTTTCATTCATTTGAATAGTTAACAGAAACTGAAAAGGTTTAAAGAATTGTTTGTTTTATGCTGATTTCACTTCAACTTCATTATTTCCGTGTACTTTTGTATAATTTGCAAGGAGAATTGTTTTAAAACGACTGTTAGCGATATTTTTCATTTTTCCCATTGAAATAAGAAGTTTTTTCGATCCCGCATAAAAACACATTTGAATTACCTACATTTCTCGTTAGTTTATAATCTATCGAAGTCAAATGCATACATACGTAAATATTATCACTATTAACTATTATTTATATTAAGATCAGTTATGTAATTACTTACTTGTGTTACATAACAGCAAGCTCGTGTCCCTGAAGGAGTGACCAGACAATGTTTTATATGAAATCAGCTTTGGCGGAAGTCGTGCAGAAATGGCAGAAACCTTCATAGAAAAACGACAAACATTTTCGCATGAAATTGCACACTGTCCTCGCATGTTAAAAAAACACCATAGCGTCCATGGGACCAGCATTCATAGAATTCTCTACGTGTCTGCTTCCAAACATTTCCATCGTAAAATCTTAATGTCCTTTTGTTGCTTTTACGTCCCTTTACACATTATGTTATCACTGTTACTGCATATTTGTACCATAGCTAATACCTTGAGAGCGATTTTATCCTGTAGCAGTAAGAGCGTGAGATAGTATTTATCCTTTAATGTTATTATAAATGGGATTATTTGAACTGATAGTTGTTTTTTGTAACACCAATACTTGTATTATCCATTTTTATCACCAAGTCGTGTGCCGTGTGGTGACGGCAGAGTAGCATACATTTGTCACCAACCCCTACTCTTCCCGTGGGTGTCGTAAGGGGCGACTTAGGGACTACACATTGAACAGGAAACGGGCAGCAGCGCTCTCTGATACAGTAACCTTTTAATCTGCGATCTCCAACAGTGGACTGTAACGGGCCGTTGACGATCACCAAGTCAAAGTTTATCAAACTACGAGGCTGATTGATAAGTTTCCGAAACGACAAAGAAAAACTTTAGAAATCTATTTAAAATAAATTTATTTCTCAACGTAGTTTCCTTCTACCTCGATGCATTTAGTCCAGCGCTTCTCCAATGCCGTTACACCAGTTTGATAAAATGTTTTCTCCACATCAAAATACTCGTCCACGGCAACAATGATTTCTTCATTTGATGAAAATCTCTGGCCACCTAACCATTTCTTCAGGTTTGGGAATAAGTGGAAGTCACACGGGGCCAGATCCGGGGAATAGGGTGGATGCGGTAGCAATTCGAACCGCAATTCATGGAGTTTGGCGACTGCAACCATTGACGTGTGTGCAGGTGCGTTGTCATGGTGGAACAAAACTTTTTTCTTGGGCAAATGTGGTCGTTTTTTCTGGATTTCTTCACTTAATTTTTGCAGCAAGCTTGCGTAGTACTCTCCTTTTTGCAGATAATCCACTAAAATAATCCCTCGAGCATCCCGAAAAACAGTCGCCATCACTTTGCCGGCCGACAAAACCGTTTTTGCTTTCTTCGGCGCAGGTCTTCCGCTCTCAGTCCACTGCTTAGATTGTTCTTTTGTCTCGGGAGTATAATGATGTATCCAGGTTTCATCGACTGTTACATAACGCCGCGAAAACTCGTTAGGATCTCGGTTAAACAGCGCCAAACACTCCGATGAATCGTCCACTCGACGTTGCTTTTGGTCAACAGTGAGCAAACGCGGCACCCATCGCGCGCAAAGCTTTTTCATTCCCAAATGTTGGTGCAAAATATTAAAAACGCGTTCAGATGAAATGCTCACCATCTCTGCTATCTCTCGCAACTTCAAGCGCCGATCATTCAATACAATTTTGTGAATTTTTTTGATCATGTCCGGATTCGTGACTTCATTTGGACGGCCAGACCTGTGGGCGTCTTCGCAGCTCTGTCTTCCACGTTTAAAATCAGTTACCCAGGTGTGAATTGTACTCAATGCAGGAGCAGAATTACCTAAAACACTGTCTAGCTTGGTTTTAATCTGGATTGCTGTTTTCTGTTTTAAAACGTAAAACTTTATCACCGCACGAATTTCGTTTCTTTCAATTGTTAAGAAAATTTACGACAGAGAAAGTTCTACGTTCTATCAAACAAATTCCACCAGTTCGATTAAATTCAAATTTGGCGTTCTATTTTCAAAAGATGCCAAAATATAATGTAATATTTTTTTTTTTGCGTATCATTTTTTTAAGTTCGTCGTTTCGGCCAGTTATCAATCAGCCCAGGTAAGGACAGTATCATAAAATTATTTTTGTTTAACCGGGATTCTAACCTGGAACTTCAGTAATAGGAATGGACAGTGTCAATGATTTTATGTTTTATACTTATCTTTAATGCTTTTTAACTTATGCGGTACCTACTACTGTTCTTTTCTCAAAATGTTCTCATCTTCATGTGAGGATGTATCCCAAAGAAGGAAAAGTATGGTCAAGCCATAATCGACCACGCTGGCCCAGTACAGGTAAGTCTACTTCACACACATTGGTGTCGATTCGGCATACGCCCAACTAAACTAAACTAAAATTAGTCCTGTCATTTTCTAACATTTTTAATTGAAAAGGGACCGAAGATCATCGGTTTTGTTTTTGTCTATGACTTCACGACTAAATGTCAAATTTAGTCTTGTTTTAGTGCCTACCTAACACCATTACGAATAAAAAGCCACTAAAATTGACAGTTAGTCGTGAAATTAAAAACAAAAACAATACCGATGATCTTCGGTTCAGTCCGTTTTCAATTAAAAATGATAGAAAGTGACAGGACTCATTTTTAGTTTAGTTTAGTTGGGCGTATGCCGAATCGACACCATTACTTTCTTTCGTCCTACGCTCAAATAAAATGTAGGTCCTCACTTAGTTGCAACTTTATTTAAATAGCATATTTTATTATTGTGTATACTATACAATACTAAATTAACTACTTCTAAGCAGTCTTAAAGTGTATTAAATATTTAAACGGTATGTCTAATCTTTGAGCGAAGCGAAATCAATTTAAATAAATTTTAGTGGTGTCTAAATGCTTTTAAGATATTTTAAAGTAATTTAGTTTTCTTTGAAGATCATAATTTACTTTTATATTAATATTATACTTTGCATTTGAATAAAAATAATTTCAGTAAATTTATTTGTCACTCCTAATATTTTTTGTCGAGCTCAAATATAAAACCTTTAATTTGTTCTATACGTCCATGGGTAAATAGAACTGTTGATGATT